>BMAV01000955.1:0-23507 GCA_019973955.1 Trichonephila inaurata madagascariensis | reverse complement strand
AAATTTGCAACAAGGCTTTCTCTGTAAGAAGTAATTTAAAATGTCATATGCGTATCCATACTGAAGAAAAGCCTTATGCTTGTGAAATTTGCAACAAGGCTTTCACTCAAAATGGAGGTCTAAAAATTCATTTGCTTATTCATGCTGATGAAATGCTAGTTTCTTGATAAGTATGCAACAAGGCATTCTTTAAACCTTGGGATTTGAAGTCGCATACGCATATTCATACAAAGTAAATGTACTTACACATCTCTGAATCTTTGTTTTAGAGCTTTAGGTTACATTATAATTATATAGTTTTTCTGTGGTCAAAAATGTTTAATTTGGATCTATAGAGTGTATAATGACATTTAGTTTGATTTTTAGACACTAAAGATCAATAGTCCGTTTTTTTAAGATATGAGAAGAAATCCATTGTACACATTCTTATTTTGCATAATATATAATTTTAATTCCTTTTTGTTAATTTTTCTTTTAGCTTATTTCTTTTTCCCACGGTATCTTAATTACAGAACATAGCATTTTGTTTAAATCTGTACCTAAATGTTTTTAATATGAAAAATCCTTCTAATGTGAGTTAATAATTAATTATTCTTGTTACATGGATTAAAAAGCCTCTGTCTCTCTTTTCCTTCGGACTAAGAAGTGTTTTAAATTTCTGTTTAGTAAAATGTATGAATTTTCCTATTTGACATATGACTTTAGTTATTGTAGTAACTATATATAAGATGAAATTGAATAAACTTTTTTAATCATAAATCAATGCAGTCTTTGTTTGAATATAGGTTTTTATTTATGCTTTAAAATTATCCAGTTTACTATATATATATATATTAACTAATCTTGAAATTGTTGGAAAAAGGGAAAAAGGAGTGTTCTACTGTTTTAAAAGCTCCTCTGTCCATAATATGTTTTTATGCTATTAAATATAGAGAATACGTTTCATTTAAAAATATATTGAAATAATTTTTGAAAAAGGTCTTTTTTTTAGAGTAGTTTCATTTTTCTTTAATTTTCAGCAATGCAATTTAGATTTCATTTGCTGCAAGTAGTTGAAATGGCATTATTAAGTTAACGGAATATCGGTACAGTTTCTAAACGGGTGAACGAAATGATTTTAAGAACTTTTAATAATAAAGTAAAAAAAAAATTATTTGATTTCTTGGTAACCTTTTTCTAGCAAACGGATTTTTCTGCATACCATTGAAATAGAATGTAATTCATTTTTGTTAACTAATATTTTAAGGCTACACTCTTATGAATAGTATAAAGTAATTATAAGTTGAAATTAATTTTTTTTTTTTTTTTACATATTAAGCCATCTGCTTTCTTGAATCTGCTTACAATATTTGTTTACAAAACGAAATCTTTAATTAAGTTTGGTATTGACGAATTATAACGTCGAAAATTTCCGACAAATTGAAAGATGTCGTGAAATACCGTGATATACAGCTAATAGAGATTAACCTTTCTGCAACATGCTCAGACTTAAAAGTTTCGTCACTGTACGCTCAAAAATAATATAAATGTTTACAATTTGTAAAATCTTCTCATATTCTTAAAATAATTCAAATTTTCACCTATTATTTAAAGCAGCGAAACCAGTGGAGAATTTTCAAAAATATGGTCTATTACGTAAGTCTCTGAAAGACTACTATTTTTAGCAAAACGGCAAAATACGGAACATATTGGAACGAGTTTATTGGGGTGGGGGGTGATTTTATAAATAAGTCGTATTTGTCGTGGGTTCGAATACGTGTATGGTCTTTTAGCCACATTAATATTGCAAGTGTTATTATAATCTTCATTTATTGACGTATGTTTTCCTTTAACCTCAAATATGGTATTTAATTCTTAATCTTCGGAAATCCATTTGCCAAGGAAAGGAGCATGCGTGGGAATTTGTTTGATTCATGTTCGAAAATGTTGACAATATTTGACAATGCTTTTTGATTTTGGTGTATCTTTTGGGTCTTATGAAAATAGCTGACGGTATATTATATAAGTACTTTATTTAATTTAAAATACTCCTAAAATCAAGTGTAGATTTATCAAATCAAAAAATAATATCATTAATTTAATGGCTGCTTATTAGTTTTTATAACCGAAGTTATACCAAGTCGACAGAATATCCTGTGCACGACTTTTAATTGCCTAAATTGGATCGAAACTAACTTATTTTAAATTAAATTCATTTAATTAACCTATGTATAACATTCTCTTATGATGCATTTTCATTAATAGTATTTATATGTAATAAAAATTTTCATTTGGTGTAATTTTTATTCGGTTGTTAGTAAAGTAATGAAATAAGAACCGAGTTTAACATACTCAGGGTTTTACTTTAAATGTTTAATTCTAATACAAGTTAAATCTGATCGGATTCTCACATCATTACGTCTATTTGTGTTGAACACCGATACAGAATACTTGACCAAACTTCCCTATTATTATTTATATATTTAGTTATTTATTTAGCGTATGCCTATATTTGTAATTCCACATTCAATTCGTTTTGGATTTCACGTTTACTTTTACAAAACTGAATTCACAAATGGAATAAGATAATTAAATTCGAATTGAATTCGTGTTCTAGTTTAATGTTTTTGAAACTACTTATATTGATATATCACTAATTTCTGCGCATATAAGTGTGTCTGCGGAAGTGGATTTTGTAGACCAAGATGAACGAAAAGTACATCGTGTTTTGGAGTGTCGGCACAGCGTGTTTTCCAGTGTGGAATCCGAATTTCAAATCGATTCTCACTAATACCCGTAACTTTGCCGGAAGATGGTATTTTAGACACACTGTGGTTTGGACTTACCATAAAAGGTTTGGAGCCCGAATACTTGGTCCGAGTCCTATTTCGAAAAGGGGAATCCTAATCTAACATCCGATCAGAGAAATTATCGTGAGTTTGCTGGATAATTCTGGACGACCGTCTATTACGTGAATCTTGACATCATATTACCTTTAAATTATTGGAGCGGAAAAAGTGCGTTGTTAGTTTGTTTTCGGATGGTGGACGAGAATCTGAATTTGAATTTCAGAAATTCACATAACTTTGCCGGATAACGCCGGACAACTCTAATCCCCACTCCTCCCTTCATTATCCGAACTTGCAGGTTTGGGGCACCTAAATTAGTCTCCGTTTGTGTCTAGGGGCGGAAACGAAAGTCTGAAAGCAAGTTTCAGAAACTCCCGTAACTGTGCCAGAATTAAATGGAAAGACTTTACATTCGAGTCCTAGGTCGGAATTTTCATTCCTTCTAGCGACTGAACGTTTATGTACTTGGGCATCAAGAGTCAGTACCGTGTGCGTTTTGGGATGTGGAATGATATTCTGAAATATAATTTTAGGAGTTTTGATAACTTTTCCCAGATAATTCTGGACGGCCATAATATTAGGGTACAGCGGCAGCAGCCTAATTATAACCGTAGGGACACTAAAAGGGGGTCCCGGAAGCATTTCAGGACTGCCAATCCGAATATTCCCAATCAAAATCATGAAAATATCATAACTATTTTAAATAATGGCAGACGATTTGTATTTTACGCGAACCGTGGCAGGGGCCGACCTGAAAATTCTTGGGGTGTGAAAAGTGTTTCTTGATGATTTTCTCATTGGGAAACAAGAATCTGAAATCTGATTTTAGAAAATCCCGTAACTTTGCCGGATAATGACGGACGATAATAATGCCCCCTTCGGGGACTGAACTTGGAGGAAAAGGTAATCCGAAAATGGGCACTGGATGCAAATTATTGTTGGGAACTAGAATATGGATTCAGATTTCAGAAATTCCTGTAACTTTGCTGTATATTGCGGAATGAGGCAGATTGGCTTTGCGTTCGAGTCACACTTGCAGATTTTCATTTCCTATAGCAACTAAACTTGTAGGCTCAGCCTCTCAAAAATACGATTGCAATAGCGATGGCATCTTCAGGCTATATCGTCCCTTTTTCAGACATTGGAAAAAACTTACGTTCAGAATTGAAGCTGGTATTAGATATTAATAAGACACGGGTCACAATGTATATCATTATAGAAAAGCTGAATGGTTACGGTATTGCAAAGGAGCTCAATCATAATCAGAGATAAGTGTATCAGGCCAATAAACATTCTCTCAAAGCATTACATAGAACTTTGCAAGATTAAAAAGGTGAAAAAATATTCGGGTGTGCTGTCGTACAACTGTCTAGGTATTTCCGACAGACATTATTAGTTTTTCCTCACTTTAATTTTCTCTCGAGATGAACGCACGTTTGAAACAATCGTTTTTAAGCGAAACATCAAAACACTTCGATTGACCATAAGCACGGGAGTAAAATTTCAAGATAATCCATCGTAGCTGATATTTTCTTACTAACTGCTAGATAATGGAAACGGTAAGGTAGGACTGCATCTTAATACGTAATGTAGCAAATATGCAGACAATTTCTGTACTGTTGTTCAGTAAGAAAAGGAACTGATTAAGAGTTTCTTCCCGGATATTCTGCATAATTATCTAGATAATGAATGGCTCTGTAATCCTGTTACAACGTTAGAAAAAAATGTTGATGTTTTTGCCAGGTTATTCGATGTATTTTAAATCACCGACACTATTGATGATGAAAAGGAAACCGTAAAGTTTCCAACTGAGTTTTCGAATTTGCTGGATATATCAGGAATGCATCCACAAAATCTTCGGTTGAAGATTGTGTGGTTCACTGGTTATTCTGCTGTGTAACTTATATCCATCTACATTACGCAACGGTAGACGCTGGGTCATCAAAAGATTTACCAGGGAAATTCTTGAAGCAAACATTTTGACTGCAAATCTTAAAGGAGAAATCGTCTTGTTGCCACGTATTCCACTGATATCGTGAGAATCTCCAATACCATTCCAAAGACTTCAATTCACGATTTGCTTGGGTTTCGCGATGACCATAAATTAATCTCAAAGCCAAACTGTCTATTTGATGCTTGGATTTAAAAAAATCCATGTTTCTCAGATTGCAACTACATATTGCATGCTCACGTGTGGGGAAACAGTCGAAACTATTTCAGTGACTTTTTGAGTGAGTGAATATTTTCATTTGAATGAGTGAGGCAATATTAACGTCACCCTATTTAGCTAATCTAGGGATTTGGGGAATAGAAGGAAAGTCTAATCCTGCTTGAATTTAATAAAGTTGGTATTACATTTTATAGTTTCTTCTTTGTTTTATTTATATTAACCTTTTTTTTCGACGGCACAATGTAAATGATTATAAATATCTTCATTATTCACAAACAATGAATGCAATGAATTTAATTGTTAAGCCATTTGTCAAAGATGATGTCAGAGATGTTAGTGTAAGCATTTATGGCACTCCTTTTGGAATAAAACTATATTTCTAACACTTACCAAAAACTTACTAAAATTTATTTACAAAATAATACATTTCAAATATTTTTGGAAGCTGTTTTAACTGAGTGATGATTTCCAGCCTCAATGAGTTAGGGTTTCAAGTCAATATTCCTCTTAATACCAGGTTGTATGCTAAATTTGTCGAGGCTCAAATTCCTTACCTGCCCGTGGATATTTGAAAAGGAGGATCCCAGCTGAAGTGTCGTTCTCGTCACTTCCCCGTAATTCAATCTCAGTTGGTGAGAAGTGGTAGTTAGGAGAAGGGGGTGCCAGCTCAGGTGTCGTCCACGTCACTAGACCATGGTTCAGAATTACGTGGTCCGTTGCCAAAAGCCCTCCTGTAGCTTAACAGTGCTACGTTACTATTCACTCACTCACACACCGTAATTAAAAATTATAAAGCACTTCTGCAACAGTTCTCTTGCCAACAATGTCATGTTAATAAACAATAGACCAAGTTTTGTGTGAAACGGTTATTTTAAAAACGTTATATATTCAAAGCGTACATTTTTTTCATTATTGTTTTATCATAGAATAAATAAAAAGAAATGAAACGCACATGCAGGAGAAAGATGACAAGTGTAATTTAACTCTTAAAAGCCTTATTTTCACATTAATTTTTAAAAATAAATCTATGTTCTATTCGTACTTGCCAAATAAAAGGGGAAAAAATCACATTGGATATTTTATTTATTTATTTCGAAAAAATTGCTGAAAACTTTCATAAAAACAGCAAGCCCTTCATCAAGGAAAACAGGTTCTTTGTAAAAATAATTATAATAAGAATATAATATATACTGTCCTACCTCAAACATATATTTATTTTTCGGGAAAGTGTAATGCGTCAAAAAATTTGCTTACTAAACTTTTTTTAAAAACATATTACTGCTTTCATACGGTGGGAAAACAAAATCCCTTATAACTTGAACATATTTGACAGACGACCTTTATTTTTTTTTAAACTTTTTTTCAATAGACGATTATGCAATGGTTACATATATGCAGCCAAATATTAAAAATAAACCAATGGCCAGTGTAAAATTCGAGATAAAAGTCCGGTATTAAATTTGAAAATAAGCTCATTTAAAATTTAAATTTAAATAAAAACCCAAAGTCAACTATAATATCAGTGTATCTCTATTATTTCATGTCATTTAAGTTCCACAATTGCTTATAAATAAGTAAAAAATCTAACAGTATATTTTACAAGCATTATAATTTCAATTTATGTTCACCTTTCTATTCGATGCTTTTGAAGGAACCTACAGGGCGGTGGTAGCCCAATGGTCAAAGTATCGGATCATGGCAGGCATGTCATGAGTTCGAGCCCAGTTGCCACTAAAGACCCACCGTGTAGGGCAGCGATGCACGTTAAATCTGTCGAGAGCTGAAACGTCCACCCGTTGGTGAGGTGTGGTAGTTAGGAGAGGGGGTGCCAGCTCAGGTTCGTCCACGTCACTTGACCATGGTTCAAAATTACGTGGTCCGTCGCCAAAGCCCTCTTGTAGCTGAACATTGCTACATTAATATTCAATCAACATATAGTTCTCGTGATGATTAATCCTGCGATGTCAATAAATACATATTTATTTCAATAAAGAAAAAAAGAAAATGCTAAAAATATATTTCTCAAATGAAATCACATAGAAAAATAAATCATTTTAGGTAAATAATTATTACCAAATAAAAGCAAAAAATAGGGAAAAATAGACTAATTACAACTCGTAAATATATGATTATATTATATATTCATACACTTTACAAACGTGTTCTGATTTTCTCTCTGTAGTATTGATGTATTTAACAATTCTTAAATTAAGGTTTCTGAGCTATAAAACAAGTTTCGAACAATTTATTGGGGACGCTTAAGATGAGGAGCTGTTATTGTAGTAAATTCATGGTCTTCGTGGTTTCTGTCGGATTATGGGTTCGCGAGTCCAGGTGACACTAAAAGACCTGCAATGTGGAGGAGTTGGTATACGTTAAATTTATCTAGTCCTAAACTCGCGCTGAGGAAATTTAAAAAAAAAGTAGAGAACTCAGCTGTCGTTCCAGTCACTTGATAATAGTTCAATATAACGAGGGCCACTGTAATAGCCTTCGAGTTCTCTAAAAGTTTGACCTTAAAAATCAAACAATAAATAAACCCATATTTTTAAAAGGCTCTATGTGCAGCATAAAAAAAATAAGAAATATAAATATGTATAATAATTACTACGTATTTTTTTTAATACGATTTTAATCGTACCATTTGAAAATAAAAAAAAAAGTCTTACTACATGACATTTAGTACTCACGGAAAAACGCAATTTAACATGAAAGAGGAATGAAAACTGACATTAAGTTTTGAATTGATTTGATGATTGTTTATCAACAATGCATTTCAAAGCTACAGATGGTATTTGGTGAAGCGTTTCATGATTTTGATCTTAAGTTAAATGACGAGGACAACACTAGAGCTGCAATCTTCGATACCATCCCAACATAATGACTAAGCCTTGATAGATTTTTACCGTTCATCATATTCTCTACACCAGGAATGGGCAATATTTTCCAGGATACAGGCTACTTCTGGTTTTTGAAGTTGTTGCGGTCCGCCCAGTAGTTTAGGTGTAATAAGCTAAAAAAAAGGCCTACAATATACTATGTATATATTCATTATAAGTAATAATAGATACGAAATATAAATTTGTCTACTGACTATATTTAATGACAAAAAAAAAGAATTACATTAAAATTGCGTTTAAAGCAAAACGCAAATTACAAATATCATAATAAGAGCCTACGTATGTACTTAATACATTTGCTTACAAGTCCTGCACCGTCGCAGGACGGAACGTTACCTCAAAAGCCCATTTCCTCGGAAACGCGTGCTTTAGGCTTATGCCTCAGTAGCCAATCCCTGGCTATCACGAGAAGTGCTGATCATTAACGTTTATTCTTCTCTTCAGTCGGCGTGCGGAGAAAACATTTCCACAGCCGCATTGATCGCACAATTTTCCTCTACATAACATATCTTGTGACTACGTGTAATCTTCTAAAGGTAAAAGCGTCTGAACATTCATCGAATCATTTGCTTACGCGTTAACACAATCGCATCGATTTTGAAAAGCCGATTCTCCAGTCTAGCTGGTGTCAGTGTTCCATTAATATGCTTCTTTTAAGATACTCGACTTAGGTCTTACTAAAGGTGGTCACCCGCAAATGTCTTGGCAATCCACCGGTCGATCACGAGCGACTTAATGCTCACCACTGCTTTACACGGTGGGAATTCCATGTCAGAATAAAATGAATCCATACCTAGACAGAAAAAACATTGTACACGAGTTTGCGACCGAAAGCATTCAGGCACGGCTGCCGTAATAAATTTTGAAGTTGATTCTAAATGTTTGCAACTTTTACTGCTAGCATTCATGGAAAACAATGATATACTCAAAAACAAAAAGTAGTTTAATTTCTAATCAACATACAAATTACAAAACATTTTTTTCAAGCACCAGGTTTGGAATTTAAATTTATAAGACTGCTTTCGTCACACAAAAGTGATCCCAGGACTTTCTTGTGAATTGATTGATGAGTGTTTATTGTCTCATTTCAAACATACAGAAGAGATAATGATAGATGGCGGATATCATAATTTTGAACCAATGTCAAGTGACGAAGAGGACACCAGAGTTGGCACACTACTTTCAAAGACTCCATAACCTATTTATACATGTACACATACATAATACACATATGAATAAAAGTCAGTGTTACTGGAAACTTAGAGGTCGTGGTCTGCGTGTCGATTTCACGCATTTGTGCCAAAAATACCTGCGATGTAGAGTGCCTGTTACAAATTAAATCTGACAAGGCTCAAAGGTGCGGAAATTCGGAAAGAGGTGAGTGAGTGAATAGTAACGTCACAATGTTCAGCTACACGAGGACTTTTGGTGACGAGCCTCGTAAATTTGAAACATGATCAAGTGATGAGGACGACAACTGAGCTGGCACCCTTCTCTCGTAACTACCACACCACCACAACGGGAGGATGTGTGAGCTATTGACAGATTTGACATGATCGCTCACCTATAGGGCGGATCTTCAATGATACTGGTCTTGAACTCATAACACACAAGCATCGAGTCCATTACCTTGACCATTAGGCCACTGCGGCCAGCGGCAAGGTGAGGTGCCAGTTCAGATGTCGTTCTTGTCACATGACCATGGTTTAAATCGATGATTCCCGACGTCCATCAGCCATTGTGTTGCTCTCTAGTATGAGGTTAATAAACATACACTCTTTCACTTACTAAATAAGATGAGAATACATAAGCACTACTTACATTTTTTTCGAGATTAACAATAAAACTAAAACATAATTCCCCACTTGCCCTTTGACAAAAAAATGGAATTTGTAAACATAACAATTATTTGCATTTTTCCAATAGTTATGCACTCACTATTTCTTCATTTCGATCAAGTTCTTCACACATCAAATTTAACAAGAAATGGGTATTTACGTTTGAATGCGTTTTATGAACGTCACCTTACAAAGTATCACAAAGGCTTTTGGTGACGAAACGTAAAATTTTGAACCATAATCAAGCGACAATAACTACTCCAGAATGGCAACAGATGTCCTAACTTCCACACCACGCGCTTACTTTATGTCTCTCTGGTAAACTTACGCTTACTTTAAGCTTTTTATATTATTCATCCCTTCTACATGACGGATTTTTAGGGGCAATGAAGGGCCACGGTAGCCGAGTGTCAAGATTTCGGATAATGGCAGACATGTCATGAGTTCGAGCCTAATACCACTGAAGACCCGCCGTGTATGGGAATGATGTGTGTTAAATATGTCGAAAGATCAAACATTCCCTCGTGGTGTGGTAGTTAGGAACGGTGGGTGCCAGCTCAGGTTTCGTCCATATCATTTTAACATGGTTCAAACTTACGCGGTCCGTCCCCAAAAGCCCTCGTATAGCTCAAAAGTCCGACGCTAATATTCACTCACTCAGGGGCAATGACGCCTGAACTCGTGACACATTGTTCACTTCCTGACCATGACCACTAAGCTACCATGACCAGGAACTGATCCTTCTCTATTTTCGACCCTCCATCTTGTCATCGAATTTCTCCTTTTCTTCTTTTCCCGTCGAGACCACAGACCTATGAATTTTTGGCGCAGTATAGCCAAAATTGGCTCTTGCGCCATAAAACACCAAACTCATTATCATCAACATGACCATGAAATAGTAACTAAAGATGTGCTTTTAGATCAAAAACTTGTAGTCTAAAAGTGACAAATTTAAAATTAAATTAACATTGAACGCTCAATAAGGAATAATGTCAATGGGCCCAGAAATCCTCAATCATTAGGAAGTGTCGATCAAAACGTTTCAAACAATGAACCTCTCTGTCTTATTTCTTACACCTTGGAGTTACTTTAATGTCCAGGTACTGTTAATGCGAAACAGCTCCAAAAATTTTCAGTAAAATAAGTTTTTTGAAAATCGAAATATGAAAATGGAATCTCCAAAACTAAGAACCCGTGACAATTACCACAGTGCTGATTGATAAGGTTTAAATCAGCGTTTCTCAAACTGTGGGGCACGCCCGCCTACCCGAGAACGTGATAACTTTAAATTGATTGATTGACTGATTGGATATTAACGTCGCACTGTTTAGCTACACGGGAGCTTTTGTCGACTGGCCACGTAATTTTGAACCATGGTCAAGTGACGTGGACGACAGCTGAGCTGGCACCCCTTCTCCTAACTACCACACCACACCAACGGGAGGACGTTTCAGCTCTCAACAGATTTAACGTGCATCGTTGCCCTACACGGCGGGTCTTTAGTTTTACTGGGCTTGAAATCGTGACAAGGCAAGCCCAGATCCAATACCTATACCACTCGGATACCACGGCCACACATATATATATAAAAAAAAGAAAGAACAAAAGTAAAATAATCAAATTAATTGTAAAATTTAAACAAAATGAGAAATGTCATTGAACCTAATAAAAGAATTCCACAACCTCGAATAATCCCATTGAATATAATCCATTGAACGAAAACTGTGAAATGCTTAAAAACTTCATTGATAGCTGTGAAACACGCAACACTGTTGGAGGGTGTAGTTCGTAATAGTTATTCTAACCAAATTGCTATCGTCAACGGCCTTGTAAACAAACACTTTGTCTTTAATATCATTCTATTTCCTACGTTTGAGCTTCAATACATCACATGCTCATCAAATCCTATACAATAAATGAAAGAAACATAAAATTTCCCATTTCGCTCTTACATTCTTCCTTACAAGAATTACTACTACTCAGTAGATGTGAGCAACGCATTATCTTGTTTTCTTACGTCTAATTGCACACGGTAGTGGCAATTATGGACTAAAACAAGAATGGCAGGATATTCAAATTTCTCTTTCTAAATTTAGGTATCTTCATGAAACTATGACTTAAGTTACCAAAGGAAACTGTATGAACAACTAATATATGGCAAAGCAGCAATTCCAATGTCTTTCTGAACTTTGGAAAAAAATACTAAATGTCGTCTCTTGTGAGATCATGATTACACAGAATATTCTTAGGATATATCGAAAAAAAATTGTTTGGTGCCATGAATTGTTAATCATATTATGTATAATTCTCACACATCCTCTCAGAATCATGTATTTTCCCCTCTATATAATACATAGTTCTGGAAAATAATTTCTCAAGAATATTTTTCAACGGATATTCTTTATCAAGACTATCCATTTAAGCATAAGAAATCCTAAGCACTGAGGTGATTCTGTCATTGTTTTGCCAACGATCATGTGATTTCGAGAAGATCTTTCCATTTGGAAGAATGCTAAATTTTGAAATTGTATGGGGACATATTAAGGCCGATTGGTCGAATTGGAGTGTATCGTTCTTCCACACCTTAGGTCTGGGTACTAATCCCGGGCTGGGCAAAGTGAACTCAGCTTTCATTCCTACTGCAGTGGCTCGATAAATGAGTACCGAGCTTGATTGGGGCTTAAACACTGGGGGACTCGCTTAAGACTGACCACCTGATCGGGACATCTAGTCGTGCACCTATTCAGCAACCAATAGTCACGTATACCTATACCACTCGGCTACCGCGGCAGTGTGATACCTTTAAAAGGAGGGCGAGATAATATTGAAAAGTTCAAAACAAAATATTCGTCACAAAAATTAATAAAGTAAACAAACAAAATGCATTCTGACATAATAAAGAATAAAATTATCACCTACATTGATATAATACACTTAAAAATGTGTCAGTACTGAACAATATATTTTATAATTAATTTTCAATACTTCGTTAAGAAGTTTAATATTTAATATGGGCTTGTCATATATATATATAAAAAAAACTATACACAAATATAACATTTATCAATGACTCCGTTCTCCACGTAGAAGCACATATGGGATGTATTGGGGTGGGTTGGGGGGAATAAACAAATAAGGAATCCTCTGAAATAAAAAAATCCTTCACAAACAGTGCCCTTTTATTACATTCCAAATTTTTCGGAATAATTTTATAGATAGCAGAACACAGAAAAGATCGTTCTTCGAAAAGACATATACACATACAATGAATTAAACGCACTTGTTCAGCAAAACGTATATATACGCTGGTGGCACGTACGAGGTTAAGACGTATTGTAGCTGTAGCGTCAAAGTATAGTGTTATTGATCTTCTGCATTGTTATTTGTATGGAAAGAGGATGCGTAGAAATTTATGATTGAATATTGGGTCCCCAATATTGAAAGTTTGAGAAGCACTGGTTTAAATGTTTACAAATCGAAAATATTTAAAAGAAAGTAAACTTTCAATATTTTTTTAAATGTTTCGAAGATGTTATTTCACAAAAAAATTTTCAGGATCCAAACTGAACATTAATTTCAATACTGAAATAAAATTAACATCACGATCTGTTTTTAGGACAGAAAATCCAATGTAGCATGAATGCAAAAATAAGATAAATACCTACAAGGTTAAAATTGCATAATTAGTTAGAAATAAAGTGAAAGAATAGTGCTATATTTTTCCTTTTAATTCTGCATATCCCCAGAGAAAAATGTAACATACGAGTAATTAGATTTCCTTTTTTAAAGTGTCCTCCAGAACTACTTTTATAACTTAAATAGTTTTGCATTTCACTTCTATATCTCGATACATAATCCTTAAAAGTTAAACTTTAAGTGGAGTGTTGTTGGATTTATTTCGAAACATTTCGATATATTTATTTAAAATTAAGTATATATAAAGTGAAATTAACCGATAGATATCTCTGCAAGCGATTTAAAAATGAAAGAGGCTATCCAAAAGGATCGCTTTTATGCTACGTTTTATATAAAGCAATGGGTTTGTGTGCTGTCCGCACAAGTTTATCAAGAGAGAAACTTTAAGTTAGCAACGAATGCTGTCTGATGATAGACATTTAAGAAGTATTTTAAAAATGGAGGAAATGAATAAATGTTATCTTTGTGGCGAAGAACGTGAAACAAATAACTTTTTATATAATCGGCCATGTCTTCATGTTAAACAAATGCAATCTCGTAAAGAACATAATGAAACTTCAACTGAGAAGGACACAATAAACACGGATATAACAAATCGCTGTAGACTAAAGTTACTTAATGGTCATACTGAAAGAATCAAATCAAAAAGAAATTTGCAAATTCATGCAAAAGAAAGACCACACGCATGTGAAATTTGCAACAAAAGTTTCACTCAGAAAGGAGATCTAAAAATCTATATGCGCATTCATACTGAGAAAAAATTCATGTTTGTGAAATTTGCAACAAGAATTTCACTCGAAATGGACATCTAAAAATTCATTTGCGTATCCATAACAATGAAAAGCCTCATGTTTGTGAAATTTGCAAAAATGCTTTCACTCAACATGGTCATATGAAAATACATTTGCATATTCATACTGAAGAAAAGCCTTACGTTTGTGAAGTTTGCAACAAGGCTTACTCTCAACTTGTGTTCATTTGAAAGAACACTTGCGCATTCACTATAAATAAAAACCTTATGTGTGTGAAATTTGTGACAAGACTTTCTCGTTAAGAAGTAGCTTAAAAAGGCATTTGCGGATTCATAATGAAGAAAAGCCGTATGTTTGAGAAATTTGCAACAATTCTTTCAGTCGAAATGAGTCTCTAAAAATTCATTTGCGTATCCATAACAAAGAAAACCTCATATTTGCGAAATTTGCATAAAGGCTTTCACTCATCTTGGTGATATGAAAACACATTTGCGTGTATATACTAAAGAAAAGCCTTATGTTTGTGAAATTTGCAGCAAGGCTTTCTCTAAAAGAAAAATCTTAAGAAATCATTTGCGTATTCATACTGAAGAAAAACCTTTTTCTTGTGAAATTTGCAACAAGGCTTTCTCTCAACAAGGTGAAATGAAAGTACATTTACGAATACATACTAAGGAAAAACTTCATGTTTGTGAATATTGTAACAAGACTTTCTCTGACAGAAGAAACTTAGGAAGAAATTTCCGTATTCATACTGAAGAAAAGACTTACGTGTGTGATATTTGCTAGAAGGCTTTCTCTCAGACGTAACTTAATAAATCATTTGCTTATTGATACTAAAGAAAAGACTTAAGTGTGTGATATTTGCGAGAAGGCTTTCTCTCAAAGACGTAACTTAATAAATCATTTGCTTATTCTTACTATCGAAGAACCTTAGGTTTGAGAAATTTGCTACATGTTTTTCACGAAGATTATATATACATTTAAAATCGCATACGCGCTTTCATTCAACTTAAAATAATTATATTTCTAGGTTTTGTGTTATACAAATTTCGATTATTGTAATTATATTATTTTTGTCGTAGTTTAGAAGAGGTAAATTTGGATCTGTATTATGAGAGACTAATAAGACACTTTTTCAGTGTGTCGTATTGTTTCTTAAACATCGAATGATACGTAATCCATAATTTAAAAGATATGACATAGAATCATTTGTAGACATTTGAAATTTGAATAATTCAATTTTATTTGTTTTTACATTTGTTATAGATTTTAATTGAATTCAAAACATGGATCTTATATTCTATGATTCTCTTATGTATTAATGTATTTCCTTTTCTGAGTTTAAATTGCATCAACATTTTTTGTTATTGAAAAAAGTCCTTTAAATATATTTTGACTATTAATGAGAAAAATTCTTGATAAACTCCTAAATTTTTTTTTCTTTTTTGTACAATGAATTGTTTTGACCATCTGCTATTTAAAATGTATAATATTCTATATTTTAAGTATTCACTTAGATATTGTAGTGACAACATAATATGAAATTGAATAAATTTTTAATTGTATATCAAAGAGCAGTCTTCGTTTGTAACGTTTGGTAATTAATGTCTAATTTATCAGGTATCAGTTCTTAGCCAAATGCATGCGATGCATATAATATGAACGGAAAACATAATATTTACATATATATATATATATATATATATATATATAATATATGTGGATCTTTGAAGCATTTATAAATGTTTGAAACAATGATCTTTTGGATTTTTAATAATAAATTAAAACAAAGCGATTTGATTTCTTTGTTAATCTAGTGCCATGTAAAGGAATTTAGAGTGTACAGTATAAATCAAAGGTAATTCATTTGTGTGTGTGTGAGCTAATTAATATTTTAATTCTAAATTATTGTGTATAGTATGAAGTAATTAAAATGAAATCAGTTTTTAAGTATTAAGCTATATGATTTCCTGGAAATTCTTACAATGTTTGTTAACAAAACGAAACATTCAATTAAGTTAAATACTTAAGAATTATACCATCGACCCATTCAGATTAATTCAAAAACGAGGTCCTGTGTTTCCAGAGCAACGGTTAACCGTTCTCGAACAAGTTCAGACTCTAAAATATTTATAGCACATGTTAAAAAATAACTTTGTTAATAATTTTTAAATTCTTGTGTTTTTTTCTCTTATTTTGTTAAGAGTCTTAAAATTTTTTTGATCTATTATTTACAGAAGTGAACGTAGCGAAATATTTTCAAAAATACGATCTAATGCGCAAGTAGCCGACAGAATAGGGTATTTGGTCTAATAAAAGCTAATCGGAACTGTAGGACAACATTTAGAATCATACAAATGCGAATTTATGTAGAGGTGACTATAAAGGAAAACTCATATATAGCATAATGTTAACAGCATTTTGATCACTTAAATATTTTATATGGTGTTGTAACTTTAAATTATCTATATTTCAAGCTTACATGTGTTTTTTTTTCAAGAAAACGGGAATAAATTTTAAATCTGTAAGTTATTTTTGAACTGGTAGACTAAGATGGAAGGAAAATGCTCGGAACATGTACAGAAATGGTGACATGTGGTGACGTATTTTTTAGAGATGTCTCTTTTGGCTTAGCGAAAATGTTCGATGGTATCTTACATAAATATTCTTATATCTTAGATCAATGTTTTTGAAAAAGCTCCTCAAAATGCAATCATGAATTTATTAAATCAAATTGTAACATAATTAAAGTAATGACTTAATAATTTTTATTAGAAATAATTACACTTCTCCAGTTCACCCATCCCGTATAGAAGTTAACGAAGCTGAATGCTTTTGCCTAAGAGCCTGAATTCCAATCCCGGAGAAGACATGGATGTTTGTAAATGTACAGTGCCTTTACGGCTCTATATAGCCATCCTGACGCAAAGCCTCTCATGAGGTTGGTGGAAGCGGAAGAGAGGTGGGAGGCTTCTAGCCCTTCCAGGGAGTTCTGCCTGTAAACTGGGGTGGAACCGACCAAAATAGTACTGTCACCTGTATGATATTCAGGGCTACAGACAACGTCAGGCGTGCATTTAGCCCCTTGCCAAGAGGAATTTCGTGGACCAGGATCTGAAGCAGCACCTGGCCTGGATCGGATCCAGATCAGGTGGAATAAGAAACAAGTACAACAACACACTTCTCCAGAGTATCAAATGCATGATTTTGAATAACTTATAACAGTTAGAAAATTAATTTCTTAAAATTAAGTTAAATTAGTAAACTATACATGACACTCCTCTGTTATATATATATTTTTTATATTTATAATATAATTACGCAGTAAGTGTTTTAATCTCATGGAATTTTTATTTGTGATGGGTTTGTAGAGTAATAATTGTTGACTGATGCGTAATATATTCAGAGATTGTCATTCCACAAATCTGCTTAATTCTGGTATAAGTTAAATCATATTTGTTTTTCAAAGCCTCTGACATTAGTATAGAATGAACACCGACAAAGAACTATTGACCCAAACTCGCGATTTAATTTTATTTATCGTCAGCTCATGTTTGTGATTCAAAATTCGGTTCGTTTTGAAAAATATGGTTTGGTTCAGCTGCAATTGAACTCAAGAGAGAAATAAAAAATTAAATTCGGTGTTTTTATTTGATCAAGTCGGCGAGTACTATTTTATTTTATTTTTTTGGAAGAATTCATTTATAACAGGGCATAGAGATAAAACAAATCCGAATGATAGGCTATACTCAATATACTTTTTTGTTTTTTTAACTTCAGAATTTATTTTTTTTTTATTGAATAAGCGGTTCAAAATTATAAGTAAGTCGACTCAAGCTAAGCATTATTGTTTAGATTTTATGTACATATTTCTGATAAAAAAAAGTCTCTTGAATCATTTCTTGACTTTTACAAAGATTTACAGCACAGAGCGAAAATTTTTTAATATATTTAATACATAGTTGATTATTTTTTTCTCTTACAGTTTGCGATCAAGGAACCTTTAGTTGTTTTTATTTCAAGATCTGTGGAAAACATTAATTTCATTTATCATTGTCTTCATTTTTGCACCATGAGGGGAAAAGGCACGTTAAATTAGTCGAAGCTCAAAGATTTCACTGTAGGGGGTGGAGTTTTGTAGCAAGGGAGGGAGAGGACGTTTCTCTACTCAAGAGTCGTATTAGTCACCTGACCATGGTTTGAACTTATGAGACCCTTCGCCAATAATTCTGTTGCTTAGAAATGGCGTATCAGTAAATAACCTGTCAATTGTTATGAATCATATTACTTTTTAATGTATTAAATACTTAATGTACACTTTTATTATTAATTTTCTACCTTTTAAAAATAAATAAATGGGGCAAACATACATGTGGTGAAAAAGATGTAAGTTGCAATTTGAAATTATTTAGTATTCCTCAGTCAATTTTTTATATATCAGTGGATTTGTCGCAGGAATATTAAGAAATTAGGGCTTTCACCAAATCCCTAAGGGAGATAATCAATTCACGGAAGATGTTAAAATAAAGTCTGTTTGATATCATTTCCCTGTTTGATGAAATCCCCGAACTGTTTTAGTGAAATGATGAAATGAACAAGTCATCATTTGTAGAGCTCTGTTTTCGATTTTAACCACTCCTTTTTACCTCCCCTCTCTCTCCTCGTCCGTGCCAGGCAGCGCCGGGCTTCTGACGTGAAGCACCAAAACAAAAAGACCTAAATATCACTTTCTAGCAGTTCATAGTTTTATTATTTGTATTATTACTTTACGATTAATATATCACTTTTGTATATGCCTTAAAATTAGAAACTGGATAAAACTTCAATTGAAAAATGTAATTTAACAAATTAGGGAATTTGACAACGCCCACTTTATAGATAAAAAAAAGCTTTTTGATAATAGAAAAAGCTATTTTAAAAAGTCAAATAATAAAATAAAAAATGGTGTTAAAAATAAAGCAAGATATTTCTGAAGTACTACATTAATGTATAATTTTTTTTTATAATTGTTTAAAATTCTACTATACACAAATATCTTATTAAAAAAAAGCTTTATTATTTATCTTTTGTGTTGAATAATTTCAAATAAATGACTTGTAATTCAATGATTATTGTTGTACTAATTACTCTATGTTTATAATTTATTTATTTTACAAATGCCACACACTACAATAGCACCTACGCCATTAGTGCACAAGCTCTCCAATATCTTTCAGCAATTAAATTAAGGCTAAATTGTGCAGGGCGCACGACAAAATGTTCAGCTGTCATAGGTTAACCGGAGTCATACAGAGTACAATCCGATGAGTTGGCGATGCCAATTCTTTAGAGATGCGATCTCAGAGAGTCATGACCTGTGAAAAGTGTAAAAGGAGGTACAACAGCATTTTAGGCACCCCAGAAACACAGAACAGGTTCTTGTTCAAGATTACCCAGTTCTTGTCCTTCGACAACTCCGCAACTTCTATTATTCTTAAAGGCCAAAGGCTTTAGGAAGGCTTTAGGAATCACTAGGCTTATGGCTTTAAGGCTTTAGGAATGAAAGGTTGTAATTCTTGCCGGATTTTGTGTCAAAAGGGATTCTTTCTGAGCAAGAAAGTCAGCATGCTCATTTCCAGCTAAGTCACAATGAGCTGGTATCCACTGAAAAGAGATTTTATGAGTAACTTCTTTTAAGAACGATCTGCATTTTAAAATTCTTTGTAAATTACAGAGGTAATTTTGAGATGTAACCTGTAATGTGCCGATTTTGAGTCCGAAAAGATTACTGCCCTCTTTAACTCGTTGCTTCTAATGATAGGTGCTCGTCCGCTACTGCAATAGCTTCAATCTCGCCATCGAAGGAAAATTACTAAGTGGAGGGTAAAAGCTAAACAACTGTACTTTTAATATAACAAACCATATTTGCTTAATAAACACTTTTAAACTTTTGACAATATTATTTCATCATTTCACTGAAACAGGTTAGATATTTGATGAAATCACTTACTTTCTTTAGGGAATTCACCGTACGGAGCTCTCATTTTAACATCTTCCGTGAATGGATCCCTTAGGGATTTGATGAAATCTGTAATTTATTCATTTCCCTGCTATATATCCCTAGTGATTTATGTCATTCAATTTCAGAATTTTCTTATAAATAATTAAAATGTAATAAGCCCCACCACATGCAGAAGCAACTGATGCAGGTTAAATATGTCAAGGCTGAAAGTCTTACCTTTGGTGTGGCATGAACGTTTAGGGAGGGGGTGGGTGGGTGCTGGCTCAAGGGTCGTCTTGTATACTTGATCACGTTTAAAAACTACAATGTTCATCACCATCAGGTGTAGTTCAGCTCTATATTGCGAAGTGTAAATATATATCATATAAATATATTATATAAATATATATTAATATAAGCGTGTCTTTTTCATTATTGACAGTTACATATTTGTGAAGCGACGTAAGTTTTGAGGAGCAGTTAAGATTTAGAAAAAAACTCATTAATATATTCTAAAATTTAGATCATGGGTTAAAAAAAATTGTTCGTTTTGTTTGAAATATTAATGGGACTTCCTATACAGGTTCCTCTTTGATATGCTTAGGAAGCGGGATATTCAGTTCTAGTTTTTCGGTCATTTTAATAGTAACCATCTTTGTCTGAAAGAATGTTCTTTCGTTCCTATATATTCCAACAAGATGTTCTTAACAGGTGTTAAATTTTCAATTGGTTATTAATAACACATTTCAAAGCTACTGAAGGCATTTGATGAAAGTTCTCATAATTTCGATCATTACTTAAATGAAGAGGATGACACCTGAAAGGACAGTTCACCCTCTATTGTTTCTCACGATTACAACGCAAATAAATAATAATAGTTCGGTATCAAAATTCAATAGTTTCGGTATGCTAGTAATCATAGTTATGGATTCATGGCCGAAATGCCATGAACTCGAGCCTTAGTGCCACTGAAGACCTGCCGGGTAGAGGTAATGAAGTGCATTAAATTTGTAGATACTCAAAGGTGTGGAATGTGAGGGTCTGTTTCCCCTTCAATTGTCGAACACCCTTTTAGGAACTTCCAAACCACGTTAACGGATTTAAGCCTGTATAGATTTATTGTATTAACTAGGGCTCAAACTCATGACATGTTGACCAAGAATTTGTGACCATGCCCCTTAGGCCAACGATAATTTAAAAGAATCTTTCAGTTAAAAAACGCGCAGTATTTAAAGAAAAATAGTTTAAATTAAATTAACACTGAACGCACAATAAAGAAGGAAGTCATCGGGCCTTAAAATTTTGAAGTATGAACAAGAGCTGATAAAAACATTTAAGATCCTCCATGCCTTAATTTTTATACCTTGCGGATACTTTAATGTCCAGTTTATAAAAACGCGAGCGGTTTCTGTTTTTCTGCATAACGAGTTTTCTTAAAAATCGAAAATTGAAATGTGCAAATGGACTCTTCTAAACTCTGCTCTTAACCAATGATATGATACATAAGATTTAAACTATTGCAATCGAAAACGTTTACAAAAAAGAAAAAAAAAATTGATATTCTTAAAACAAGTCAAATAAAACTGTGTTCGAGAATGGAATTCCTCGAATAAAATATTGAAATTCTTACTCGAAAATTATTTTTAATTCTAATCTAAAAAAATTAATATTAATATCTGCATCTAAGATAACACTATTAATGTAGTATAAATTGCAAAATAATCTGTTGTGGTTGTTTCTAATGCCACCTGTCTGACGTAGTCAGATCGAGCCCCACGAAATTTATCGTGGCAAGGGGCTAGATGTACGCCTGTCGTTGGCCTTAGGCTTAAGCACCATACAGGGGGCTGTACGATTTAGCTCGGCTCCACCCCAATTGCAAAATAATTTAATTATATATTTATGGATAAAAGTAATTAATTGGTTATAAATAAGATGATATAATAATGTAATATTTCCCTTTAACTCTAGCTCCCTTTAGGTCCCAATATTGCCTCATTAAATTTCTCTTTGAAATGTCCTCCAGGGCTGTAGCTATTTTTTTACAAGTTTTATATTTCGCCACTATATGTAGCTCTACTATAACAACCCCTTAAACGTTCACTTTTAAATTGACTAACGATGCATTAGATTCCAAAAATTTCGAAATATTTATTTCAATAGTACCTGTCAACAACGAAAGGATGCTCATGCTACCTTCAAGACTTTTTAAAACTAAAGAAGCCATCCAAAAATGATTATTCGCAGAACGATTTGTTCAAAGCAATGCATTCACTTTCTGCATAAGTTTATCAAGACAGAAACTAATTTTAATTAAGAGTGCAATTTTATGCCAGACAGTTCACAAGTATTTAAAAATGGATGAAAATGTTAACTGTCATATTTGTGGGAAGAAAGCAAAAAAAAAATAAATAAATAAATAAGAGTTCATATAATCAGCCATGTCTTCATTTTAGACAGAAACACTGCATCAAAAAAAATGTGATAAAACTTTTACTGAGAGAACACAATGAAGCCCGATATTTTTAATCACAGCGGTCCATAGCATTTCCGTTTGCAAGACAACGGAAAACCTTATGCTTGTGAAATTTGCAAAAAAACTTTCATTCGAAGAGATCTAAATATTCACTTGTGTATTCATAACAATGAAAAGCCTTACGTCTGTAAAATTTGTAATAATGCTTTCACTAGAAATGGAGATCTAAAAAGATATTTTTGCGTATTCATAATAGTGAAAAGCCTTATGTTTGTAAAATTTACAATAAGGCCTTTAAACAATATAGTTAGTTGAAAAAACATTTGCGCATTTATAACAGATAAAGACCTTATGAATGTGATTTTTGAAAAAAGGCTTAATTTTGAATATATGACTTGAAAAACCACTTGTGTATTCACTTGTGTGTGATATTTGTGAGAATGTTTTCTCTCAAAGACGTAACTTAATAAATCATTTGCGTGTGTTCATACTAAAGAAAAATCTTAGATTTCAGAAATTTACATTCATGAGATTAAATTTTAAAAACGCAAATGCGTCTTCATATGACTAAAACGTACTTATAGTTTTGAATATTTTACTATTGACATTCAGATCATTGTAAGTAGATTTTGCGTGGTTAAAAAAGTGAAGTTTGCATTTGTATTATGAATAAGTATATTTCTTTAAGTGTTGTATTGTATCTTCGACATTGAATGATATATATTCCATATATCTTAGAATATGATATAAAATCATTTGTTTGTATTAGAAATTTGCATGATTCAATTTTAATTTTTTGTTAATCTGCTCTGTAATCTTAAATCTTCTTTCTTATGTACTTTTCAAATAGGGATTTTTTCCCCA
>BMAV01000954.1:0-16995 GCA_019973955.1 Trichonephila inaurata madagascariensis | reverse complement strand
AAAATTTAAAAATTCTTTTTCAGTTACAACCTTTTTTATTTAGCAACAATGTTTTTTTAAAAAAATATTTGTACAATGTATCATAACAATTGACTTTGCTCAATTGCTTCGAATATTTAAATAACGAAAACATTTTTTAAAAAGTATAGGTAACAAAATAATTTTTGAAATAAATCAGGTATCTCACTATTTTTTATTTTTATTTTCAGTTATCCATCAAATGAAAACAGCTTTGAATAAAACATCGAAAATGACACAATTTTTCCTATCGGATACCAATACCTGTGAAAATGTTAAGTGTCACTTAAAGTGGCAAACAGTTATCTCTGATCTAATTTTGAATATCATTTTACAGCTTTATTCAAAGGGTTCCCTTTATTTTATTAAGTAAAAACTTTTTTTAACATCGATGTGAAGAATTTGAAAAAAATACTCATAAAATTCTTTATATATATATATATATACTCATGGACAAAAAAATAAGCGCACCAAGAAGGAGTCGTCGGAATGAAATGAAATTTTACATACGTAATGACTGCTTTGATATAAGTAAATGATTGGAAAATCAAAAAAAAAAAAATCATTTATTTTAGTGAAAAATACAAAAGAACGGAGGATTTAGTGCCCTGTGTTGAACCCCCCCCTCTCTCTCTCTGTATATATATATATATATATATATATAGCACAAATGCACGATGCGATACTTTTGAGCATTGAGGCATACAAGTTCTGTATGATGTCTTGAGACATTTCATTCAATATTTGCTGTAACCTTGCCTCAAGTTCGTTCAAACTCATGGGATGCCCAACTCACCGTCACAAATGATCCCAGATATGCTCGATTGGAGACAAATCTGGGGATCGGAAAAACCAAGGGGGTAGAAACATACAAAAAGTCCTGTAACACCCTTGCCGTGTGGGTCGAAATTGTTAAAAAATGGCTCCGGGGCCGTTGCATTTTGGCCCCAAACATGTGGTTGCGTATGTCATGGACATACCGCTGGGCTGTCGGTGCTGGTCAGTACTAGGGGTGACCCTTATTGAGGGAAAGACACCACATACCATCACACCAGCTGGGGCGGTGTGTCGCTGTAAACAAAGGCATGATTGACGCTTACCAAACGCGAACACGATTTCATCACTACTGGTTTAATCTGGATTCGTCGCTAAAACCACCTGGTTCCTTTCCCCTACAGTCCAGTTTCCTCGTGCGGCACCACTCAAACGGAGGGCCCATGGGTGGGCGTGAAGGGGAGCACTCGTAATGGTCCGCGATCCCAAACGTCCCTTTACCAGGCGCCTTCATATGATTCGGGAAAACAGGGGCCCCCAGGGCTACCTGTGCCTGGATGACGGCTGTAAAAGCAGTTGGCAGTACGGTTTTTTCGATGTGGCGGTCTTCTCGACGACTGGTCTGTCGAGGGGGGTCCCGAACCTGGTCTTCACGTAAATGAAAATCTCGGTCCGGTTTCCCCCCTCACAACACAATCAGATTTCCCTTTTTCGAGCTACTCCCTAGATGACCACCGGCTTCCATCGGGATGATTCTCCCCCCTCAAACTGTGACAGCTGCTCTTTTCTTGGAAAACGGGTAAAGTCAGTCTCCTCATCTCTTTCTTTTTGAACGATTCCCGAACACCTAAACGGATTTGGTTACCTGTTTTTTTACTCCCGGTAGAAGGACGTTCGCCCTCTCCGGCTATACGTAATGCCTCCCCTGCATTTTTAATCATTTGCATATGTCTCCGAATTTTCTTTATGCGAGTTACGATCCCAATTTTTTTTCTTGGTGCGCAAATTTTTTTGTTCATGAGTGTATATATCAAATACATTTACAGAGGAAAAGAATCATTTAGCAATACTTATAAAATCAGTATAATTTCTGTTGGAGTTCTTTATATTTAAACATGGTCAATTCCCTCTAATTTATATTTTGCTTAGAAATGAGTACAAAATACATGTCGTGTTTTTACTTTGTGTTTTAAAATAATTCACTATATACAATTCTTGTATAGATTTCTTTTCTTTTTTCTATGCTGTTTGAAGTAAATTCTGAGTTTGAAAAAAAATATTACTTGTATCTAATTTCTAATAGAAAACTCCTTCAACAAATTATTTAATTACTGTCTGATCTCTATATAAAATTGGTAAATCGAAACAAAATTGTTTAAAAGAAATTAAAACATAGAAGTTCATCGTTCGTTTTTTTTATAAACCACAAAAACAAATTTTAAAATTATAAACACTATATATTAAAAAGTAATTATTAAACCTTTTTTTTAAAATTTCAATATTTTTTTATATATCTTACCTATCAAAAAGGAAAAAAAAAGACAGAAAAGGAAAAAACTGCAAGGGGAAATTTCTTGATGTCTTTATACTTTTCCTGAACAATAAGTTTTTATTTGATGTAAGCACTTACATTTTTACATTTTGAGCTACAAGAAACAAAATTACCATGCGACTGGTCAACATAAAAAGAAGAGAACTTGTTCAAAGGGTAGGGACACCTAAAGGGGGAAGGGGGTATCGAAGATAATTCTAGTGAACTGGACGATGGGATTTAAAAATTTGCATTTCTTGATTGAAACCCCAAATTCTTTTTTGGGATAGGTACCTGAAAACCAGTTCAATTTATGACCACCATAGAATGGTTAAACGAAAAAATAACGAAATGTTCAAAATAGTCTAAAAAAAGAAAAATTGAATCCGAAAAAAATTCGTTATACAAAAAATCACTTCGCTATTGGGGGGGATTTTACGAAAAAATTTTGAATTTATGTTGCGAACACCCCCCTTAAAATTTTTTTTTTTTGGAAAACATTTTCTATTCTGCTGAAAAGGCATTTTAAATGCTTTCATTCTCCTGATTTTCAGGGGGTTTCTTTGAAATATTTAACCCTATAATACAATATTGTAGGGGGAAAAAAGAGTTTTAAAATTTAAAAATCAATATTATTAATTATCCAGATATATTTTAAAAGATTGTGCGTCTCTCGCGTTCTTCTTCTAACATAACTCCTACTTCTTTGACGGGCCCCGATTAATGGAAAAAATTTTTTAACCCAATACCAAGAAGAGAAACAGGGCGAAAATGCAAATAAGATATACTTTAAAAGGATAGGGGTTTAGTGAGATAGGACGGCAATCTTAGAGATAACAGTGCGGAACAGTTCGGAACAAGTGTTAGACGACCTACGCAAGGAAGAAGGATACGCTCATCGTCGCTAAGAATAAAAATTTATAAAAGGAAAATAGTACTTGAATTCCTATCTACTAGTAGCAGAATAGGTGAGTCTTCAACCAAGATAGGAGGGTTACTCTATAAGGTAATTTTGTATGGAGGTTAGATTAGGCAGATAATTAAATATAATTAAGAAAAAGTGATCTAGTTTGCGATCTGACTTAAATATTCGGGATTTTGTGGCTTATCTCATTAAAGAAGTTGTTATTTAGAATTAAGTTATTTAAGTTATTCTTAATAAAAGTTGTGTTAAAAATCACAAAAATGTCTCATCTTTTAGATAATCCCACACCTCCCCAGCTTACGGGATCCAACAAGACATAGCTATCGCAGGATGGCTATGTCACAAGATATCCCTTCAAATTCCAAAATATCAAGAGCTTTGGAAAGCCAGCTCATGCAACAATGAAAGAACATTATCTGCATGATAATTTTTTATTGCATAATTCAATTAAGTGTATTTTAGATAAACTATAGTGGTTTGTCACTGGCATTCTGTACCCAAGGTTGCGGGTTCAAACCCGGCCCAAGTCGATGGATTTTCATGATGCAGAAAATTGACAGCGGCCGTGTCGTATGATTATACTGCATGTAAAAGATCCCTAGGGGGTGCTCTAAACAAAATTTAAATCCTAGTACACTTTCGCATCGTCAGAGCTCAGGTGCCTCTCTCTAGGGAGGAAACTGGGAGTCAAAATTACTTGCGGCAATTAGTATCCGCCTATATAGCACAGCTCTAAAACGAGATGCCTGCTTTGGGTGAATGTTCTTGGTTGTTTGATGAACTCTGTTCATTAACTGTTCATAATCTGCTATTAGAAATAAAAAAAAAACATCAGTGTTTTTTTTGTCTGAAATATAACCGCATTTCAACGAAAAGTTTAAGAAAAAGTTGTTATTTATTATTATTTTTACAATTTTTAAAAATTGTAAAGGTGTCATTTTTCCTACCCGAAGCAAATTAAATTTTAACACACAAGTTATATTTTCCGAATAACTGCCTTGTGGGTCACCTACATAGTCTAAATGTCCTTTCCTCTCCAAATTAGTTTTGGGCAGGGAGAATTCCCTAATGAATGTTGAGCTGGAGATTTGCCCTGCTGTCTCTGGTAATATCCACGATAGATATTGGAGGACATTAGAGCAGAAACAAGCTCTGCGATCTGACTGACTTTCTGATGGTGTTTATGCTTCTTATTTTGATTCTTTGTGTTATTGATCCTAATTTGTTTTTACTCTGTGTTCTTGTGCAGCGTATTTTCGCTCCAGCGTATGATGTTTTCATTAGGTGCTGCTGCTAGAAATAAAAAAAAATGTTTCCTGAATTTTTGTAAAATATTCCTTTTAAGGGCTGTTTGCAATGTGTTCCAATGTGTCGCCACCATTTTGAGGGGTACTCAGTAAAAATGAAACTTTTTGCAATGTTTTTAATGAAAGTTATAGAACTGTTTATTACTCACGTTTTCCAGAAAAGAGGAAAAGATCGCGTGATATGAACAGCAAAATGGTTAGTACCATATTATACATAAGAACAGGTTATGATGCTTTGGAAACTTATTTCTTTTTCTGCTAAACATGTTGACAATAGCTTAAAAACAATATTTGTCCAATGCATACATAATTTATTGATAAAAACTAAAGGAAAGAAAATTGCTAGATATGTCACTTCAAGCATCCAGAGAAGATTACATCAATCTCAATGACTCTCTAAAAGTAAAGAAATTATTGACGTTTCTCGTATGTTGCCATTTAACAAAAGCAAGGATATAAATATATACATGGAAAGTTATTGATAATATTTTAAGACTCATCCTTAACTTTGACAAATGTATTGTAAGGTGCTATCATAATTGCGAGGGAATTATGGTAGTTAAAAAAGTGTAGCGTGTCACTTGTGTCAAAAAGGACATTGACGTGTGCGACAAGAATTTTGAAGAAATCTCTGTTATAGAGATGTAGGCTGCCCTGTAATAATCTGGAAGGGATAAATTAGCGAAAGCAGTTTTCACACCAAGTTGTGAGGGTGATTCAAATTCCCTTAAATTTTTAATAGAAAATAACATTTATAGATCTATTTTAAAATTAAAAAGGATTTATTAAACCATATTGAAATGAAGCTGGGCATATCTTAATGCAAAAATGTTAAAGGATGGAAAATAAAGAAGGAAAGCAAGATGAGCACAGGTATATAAACATAACTTTTATAAATAAAAATATCACGAAACTATAAAATTTTTACAGAAATGCCATAAAGAGAATGTTGAAAATATAGAATTTTTTTTTTTACAATATTTATTGCCGTCAAATAATTGATTTTCGTAATGCAATGGATCATGACCGGGTCACTTGTAAAAAGTCAGACCACATGAGTTCCACGGGTCCCGGGTTGAATATCGCTAAAATACCAATAAAAACCCGTGCGGGGTTTTTTTCGGTGATTTGACTAAATGTTTTTTTTACTGGGAATATGGTAAAAATAACTACCCACACTGATAATGAACTAACATTTTTTTTTCCCCCAAATTTTTTTTCACCTTTTCAAACGTTTTTTTTTTTCATTCTCCCCAAAAAAGATTTTAAAAATTTTTGAAATATCCCCCTTTGAAATCAACCGCTAGTCCACGACCTGATGAATATTTATTTCTTTACCAATTTCCTAATCATTTTTTAGGAATGTTGGTGGCTTCAGTTCCCTGTGGTCAATTCAAAGCTTGTGGCCAGCGATTCGTTACTCAAGTCCATGCATTGAGACCCACCGGAAAGGGCTGATGAGTTAAATCTGGTGGTTAAAAAGTCTTCACGTTTGCGTTGTCTAGAAATCGGAGAACGGGTTTAATTTAGATGTTTTCCCCGTCCCCTTTGTTCTTTATTCAAGTTTTTTTACAATCCTCTTTGGAAAAACATTCTTTAACTGTGAAATAAAAAACCACTTTCCGTGAGAGAGATTTTATTGAGATGTAACTACTATTTAAACCCACGTTGGGTATGTGAGGTTGGTTAGTTGCGATCAATCGTAAAATCTAAGAAAAAGAAAATGGAACAGTGACGGGGATGTGGTTTGGAAATTTAATTTTCGCCATGAGGTTACCAGGATTTTGGGAAGTATATCTTGGAACTGCCCGAGCTATGGGATTGAAGGATTTCCAAGGAGCTTTGATGGGCAAGTTTTTTTCAATAATCTTGTACATCAGATTAAGTGTTAAATTTCAAATTGCCCCGAGTTAAGCTATAAAGTTGCAAAATTTTCACAAAGTATTAAAAGTAGAAAAAAAAGCCCTTTTATTTTCATGTCTGCTTCTTTCCTTAATCCTCTTACACCACGACCGCACAACCATCGAGGCTCAAATCCTATATAATTCAGTTGTTTTGTTTAAAGCCGATTCAACCAAGGTGCAGCGTCGAGCGAATTTTAAATCTGAGATTTTCCCCGGGGCGATATGAAGTTTTGGGCAGATTTAACGCTTGACGCTGGCTGCCTGGTTTAATAACTTTAGAGTATGATGTTAGTAAATTAAAAATTATATCCTTAGATTTGGGGAATTCATTAATTCAGTACGGACCCCTTTTAAACTATTTTTCCCAAAATTTGAAAAATTGTAGCAAACCATAGGCTCATCTGTTGCCATTTTTTTCCTTTTAAGTTTTGTTTATACATTCACATTCTATTTACTTTGAAATTAACAATCTTTCCAATTAAAATTTGACAAAAATTATGGGAACTATTGGCGTAAACCCCTCTCTTAAAGGGGAGGTCTAAAAAAAGCGAATTGCGCCGAGGGTAATCTTTTGGTAAAAAAATTAAAAAATTTTTAGTCTATGGGAGGTCTGAACCCTCATACGTTAACAATGATAAGAACATTTGCCAATTACCATATGACTTCGAAGTCCGACGTTAAAAGACGCTGAATGAATTGTTAATCGTATAGAGCTCTAAAAAAATAGAATAAAATGATGAATTCCATAAGAAAGGGAAAATTTTCACATTCGAGAGTATATAGTAGAAATAATCAAACATATTGAAGATGGAGAATGAAGGAGTTATGAATGAAGTGATATGAAGGGCATTTTTCTTATCGAAATCTGTTAACAACATTTCTCAAATCGCAGCAATTCTGGATGCATTAAAAAAGACATTTGTCAATCTAAAAAAAGGGGGAAGTTTAAACGTTTAAAAAAAAGCTTATATTCAGAAGAATCGAAATTTTCCTCTGAAAGAAGTCGTTCTATAAAACAAAAATTTGTGTATGCATGCTGAATATTTCGAAGAAAAATGTTAAACATATTCTAACAAGCGAGATTTAAAAAGCGGGAGAATATCTGATGCTTTTAAGTTGTGGGTGAAGCAGCTTTATGTTTCGGATGCAGAAAAAACTGGAGAACTCAAATGTGGTTTTTGAAATAAAATTTTTTGAAAAAACACATTTTAACATTGACGAAGATCGATTATTTTTAAAAAGTTCAAATCAAATCTTGAGCAATTAGAAAATAGATAATGATTTTTTTTGTATCAAATGAAAATTATGATTCATCTCGACTTTTACAGGGGTGTATCTGAACGCTGCGGCAAAAAATATTGGGGGGTATAAAATCAAGACAAAAAATAGTAAATAGGGAAAATTGGGGGCCCAAAAAAGTCTTCCGAAGGAGACGCGCCAAAAAGTTTAGGGTTCAAATTAAAATTACAAAAAAAGAAAAATGGGGGGATTGTTGCGGTTTTTTTTAAAATTATTCTTTTGTCAGCATTTTTTTTTTAAAAATAATTTTTTTAAAAATAAAGCCAAAAAAATGTCAAAGAGGGGGCCTTAGACTTTGGAGTAACGAACTATTTTTACCGTTATTTTTTTATCCCTTAAATGCTTTCAAAACTTAGCTTAAACTTAAATTTTAGCTCAAATTGAATCGTTGGGGGAGTTTATATTTTTTAACATGGGTTGTGCACTAAGAAATTAAAATTTTCCTGTTATATGGGACATGTGATGTGAACTATATAAAGACCAAATTATCAGAAATAAAGCTTGGATGGCCAGCTTTATGTGGATTTTTATACAATGGAGCTTGCAAAATAAATTGAAATCTGTAAATTTGTTTTATTTTTTTTTTTAAGAACTGAAAAATTAAGTTTTTGGTAAAACATTATACTTATAATTTTGAAGTACATAAAATAATTCAATTTATGACATATATCTCTAAAAATAGTTGGTAATAAAAATTCTATTCTTGTACAAACGTGAGAAATGTATAAAAATTATAAAATTATATTTTGAAAAAGGCACGTTACATTTTCAGTCCTAGTTTTTTTCCCTAACTGTTACTTGAGAAAAGTTACTAATTATTATAAAAAGGAATAATTAAAAGTAAAATTCTACAACAGAGACAATGTGTACAAGTTAACTTTCGCAATAAAATATTACCAGTAATTTTTGGATATTGTAGCCCACTAGTTTGTATTTAAAAAAAGGAATTTTTTTTCTGTATTCGAAGTTTTGGGTATAATTGCTGCCATTGTTAAATATTCTTTTTATCCTATATCTGACGAAATGATGATTATTAGTACTCCACGCATAAACACAACACATTAACCCTTTATCTACAGACGGTACTTATAAGTTACATAGAATAACCCTTTTTACGAATACTCTGACGATACTTAGCAGGAATATTCTTTGAAATCCACACTCTTCTAAAATATATGGCAGCACAGGTCCTTTTATGAGTATTTTAGCGGGGAAGGCGAATAGTTTTAAAGAAGAAATTGCGTTTTCAACTGACGGCGTTTTCAGCGCATTGCGAAGATTGTCATTTTTGTTCTGAAAAAATAGTTAATGTCAAAATGTGTCATTTTTTTGTATGTAAATGAAGACCTTAGAAAACGATTTTACTACTTACTTTAAGTGAACAGTGTATATAATTAATTTTACAGTTTATTATATCTTTAATTAATTAATTAGCTCTAATGGGTTAAATTTCCCAAAGTTGAGGGGTTTTTTTTGTATATCCCTTAATTTTCAATGTAGTGATTAAAAAAATAAATATTGCATGAAAAAAACTGCAGTAAATCATAATGCGGTAGATAAAGGCTTAAATACGATTGTGTGAAAAGCCGTAAAATATATTTTTATTAGTTATATTGCCGTATAAAGGCAGAATTGCTATCATTCACGGGGTAGCTCAGTCGTTTGAGTACTGAACTGGAGATCCGTCGAATGCTGGTTCCATTAATCGCGAGTGCGTTTCATCCAAAAAGACTGGAGTTTTAATTTAAAAATATAATTTATTATTTCTCTGGAATCTGGTTGATTTTAGAACTTTCTATACTGTACGAGCAAGATATTTCTCGTACGAACGTAAATTAGATGGAGCGAGCGCGCTTATGCCCAGTTATTTCTCGAATATTCTTTTAGGTATATAAAAGCTGAGTCTCTCCAGTCGAGGAAAGTTCTCTGTTCTGTTCTAATAAATAAGTGTTTTTATCTCAAACCTCGTGACAATATATAAAGGGGATATATATAATTACATGTGGCCGTTATGGGCATGCCGCCGCAAAAAGAGATTTTTGCCAAAAAAGTATCTTTGGGATTTAAATTCCCCTTTGAAGAAAAAAGGGGTTATTTTTTTAAACTCTTTTGTCGGCTGTTTCCCTTTACAATTGTTCTTTTGGGAAGTTCATCTGTTACGCAAGAAGAGTCTTCTCTCGTTAAGGATTTTGACTAGTTTTTACCCTGAATGCTTTCACAAGAGCTACTGTTCTCACCGATCGCCGACGACCGCATATGCGATACAAGTAAAATGCTGTTCGTTTCAGAAAATATCTTTTATTAGTTTGATAAATGAATAAATTTTGAAGTCTACTTTGAACGCTCATTAGCTATCTTTGATCCTATAACTAAATAAAAAAATATATATATTTTGTTTGCTTTGCTGTAATCCTACGATGAGAGATTTTTTTTCTTACGTTTCTTTTACATTTTGCTACGTTTTCATTGAATCTCCGTTATATTTATTGTAAGAAACGCTCTTTTTTTCTGGCGAAAATTACGATTTTAACATAAAATAAATACATCAGAAAGTAATATTAACGTATTACTTATTCAGATATGAGTTATTTACACTATTTTAAGCATTCATTACACAAAATTTGTAACAATGTGTTACTTTTTCTGTGCAGATATCAGCTTAGGAAGTTGTTTTCATAAATCGACTCACAAGGGAGTTACGGGCGCATTAGGCGTTATAAATAAAAAAAAAATCTCTTTTATTAGCTATTAGATCTACAGACTTAAAATTTAACAAATATGGTTTTTTTTCTTCAAATGAGATATGCAAAAAGCTTTTTTTTTGTTTAAGTTGCAATTCACATAAAATTAACTCATTAAAAACTTCTTTATCCTTCAATATGCATTGTTTAATTTTTTCAATTCACCCGTAAGTAGAACTGGTATACCAGCTAGTGATTCTATTATTGTAGACTTAATTAGATAATTATCAGAAAACAATAATTGGATAAATTTTTACCTACGTTTCTTTTTCTCATATTAACCGACATGAAAAAAAAATATTTAATTTTAAAAGAAAATAATAGTTAAGTAATACATGTAAAAAGGAATAAAATAAGGTTTTTTCTATTACTTTTTTATGTAAAAGAAATAGTTTAAGAGTTCCTTATTTTTGAATAATTTGAAACTCCTGTTTGTACTTCACTTAATTTTATAACCAATTACATCATAATTAAATCACGACCAAATGATAAATTTGGTACATGAACTGATATCACGCTTGCTTCCATTTTCTATTTCTAACATGAGGATTTGAAGGCGACAATATATTATAATAGATGCAGAGTCAACTTCTATATTCTGGTTATTTCAAATTTCCTAGAAAAGTTAGAGGATTGTTTGACACCTTAACGTTATTAATACTAGTAAAATTAAAGTTGTAATCTGTAGTTTAAAGGATGTCACAGGCTTCGCATTTGTCATATTTTGAGTTTATCCTCTAACATGCTTTGGTTTAAAAATAGTGGGGTATGGTCCGATGTTGCTCGAATTAAATTTATCAATTTTTAAAGTCTAATAAAGCATTAAGATAAATTTTCAATAAAATTATCAACAATATATATTCCTATTAAATAGATCCCCACTAAACAATCGCTTTAGGCCCGTGGCGCACACAAGGGGGGTCCTGGGGGTCCGGACCCCCCAAAGCCTTTGATTTTTTTCCGATTGATTATAATTCTAAGTATACAGTACGCAAAATTTAACTAAGTATTTGTTATTAATGATTAATTTTATTAATTAATGCCAATTATTTATTTAATAATTAGTTTTTTACTGTGTTTTGTTCCCCCAAATCGACAAAATCAAAAGAAGTATGATACAAGAATGGTTAACTTTCGACAACGGACCTTCCCCTTTGAAAAATTTCTGTGTGCGCTGCTGCTTTAGGCTGAACTATTAGTCAACGAAAAATTAAAAAAATATATACTTGAAAGTGTACAAACAATTATTAAATATGATAGTAAGAACACTAAAATAATATTAGATTATGCAAATAATAGTTAAAAAGAAAAAAAACCCAAAGAAATATTAGTTTAGATTCTTTTTAACCATTTACGTTCTTTTTTTAATCCTTTATCTAATGAATTATAATGATTTGCTGCAATTTTTTTCATGCAATATTTTTTTTTTTCAATCACTACAATGAAAATTAAAGGATATACATAAACAAAATACTCAACTTTAGGAAATTTAATTAGTTAGAACAAATTGATTAATTAAACATATTCAACTGTGAAATTAATTATACACACTATTCACTTGAAATAAATAGTCAAATTGTTTTTTAAGGTCTTCATTAACATACAAAAAAGAAAAAAAAAGATACTTACTTTTTGACATTAACTATTTTTCCGAAACGAAAATGACAATCTTCGCAATCTGCTGAAAACGCCGTCATCTAAAAACGCAATTTCTGTGCTATAAAACTATTCGCCTTCTCCACTAAAATATTCATTATAGAACCCTTCCTGCCATATATGTTGGAAGGGTGAATTTCAAGGAATATCCTTGATAAGAATCATAGGAGTATTCGTAAAAATGATTATTCTATGTAATTTTTTTTAAAGTGAGTGGTACTTATAAGTACCGTCGGTATATAAAGGGTTACAGTGTCAGTAGAATGTAATGTATATAAGTAAAACTTTACTTTTTTACTATACAAAAGTCTATTGTCATTTTTAAAATAAAAATGAGGGAAAGATGTAAAAGTTGATTAAAAATTGAAACAAAATATAATTTTTTTTTCTATTTTAACTTCCTTTAGATTAAAAAAATGGAATAAAATCTATTGATGATGATGATGTCGTATCCATGACGGGACCAAATCAAATAGTGCCATGGGCCCACATGACTGTTCTGGCAATCTGTTTAATATTGTTCACATAGAGATTTGTTGACGAAAAGAAAACCCATATTTTTGGTTGAGCAGCAAGCAGGTGTTAGCTCTGTATCTAAACAGTTATCAAAATTCTTATAAGATCTTCTTCCATCTCTCTCAAATTTCATTCCTCTGTGATGACCTGCTCTTAGCCTAACAATAGTCTTTGTTATAAGGCGGCCTCCACTTATATTACAAATCTGATGCTTTACAGGAAGTGGCTTCTCACTCAATTTGGAATTTGTGACAGCACATTTGCGTCTAATAAAGTAACGTTGACAAAGTTGTGTCACTATTAAAATTTCTAGCTTCTTTCGCCAGTTTATCCCTATTTTCATTGCCTATAATATCAACTTGTGCATGTAACCATTAGAGGAAGCAGACTTTATCTAACTCCTGTAATCTAAACAGGCGAGAGAAAATCTCTTCAGTCATCCATGAACCTCTATTTAGAATTTCCTGGAGGGCTGCTTTTGAGTCACAGAAAATGACGAAAACTTTAGCCTGTTCTAGAATAGGAAGCGTCTCATATAGATCAAGAGCCTCAATTATCGCCCGAAGTTCACAAGTGAATCAAGAAGCAATGGCACCAGCACCGATTGCTCGTTGATAGTTTGCATCATTTGGAGTGGTTATAAATACCCCCAAACCGCCATTCAAGAATGTTTCATGAAAAGAACCGTCTGTATAGGCAAATATAAAATCGTTTTTTTGATTGTTATCCATAGTCTTGAGCCATTTTTCCTTGATGATACTAGTAGGTTCACTCTTATTACATGGCTCTAATAAACTTATTATAGTTGGGGTGTTCTTAGGAAGCCCAGCAGAAAAAAAGGGGTTTCCCTGACAAATGTTTTTTTTTCCACACACACAGGCCAAATTCTAATTTATATCCATCAAATTGCATTGAGAAGATCCAATCTTGCTTTACTATTATAGTTTTCAAAAGCCCCAAAATATGTGTTTTTAGACTTCTAGCCCGGTTTGTGAATTTGATCGTTATATCTTCTTTTTCCCAAGGCTATCGATGCACCTTTTTTACGCCCCTTTTAAGTTGTTAGCAGAGGATACTATCTAATTTGTCTAGTCTTAGATGCAAGCCCCCAGATGGAAGCGGCATATTCCATAGCAGGTTTTATAAGTGAAGTATACTTTGTCTTTAAGGTCTTGGGACTGGCTTCCCAATTGGTACCGCAAAGGCTTTTGCTCATCTTTAATTTTTTCAAAGCCCCCTGAAAGGGCAAAGTGCTCGGTAAATTTAGTTCACCATCTGATGTTTTTGTATTTCAGGCATGTTGTCCTGTTTTTAGTTGCTGGATCTGTTGATTAGTTGCTGGAGGTCTTCAGTAAGGGATCCTTTTAAAAATGCCACAGATTTCAGATGATGCCCGTATGCAATGGTTTCCTGAAGGGACGATGGAATGACACGTGATTGTATTCTCAAATGAGCGACACTTTTGTTTGCCCAGTGAGAATCGCCTTGTAAATTGTTACGCCGACATAATGACAGATTACATTTATCCCGGGGAAATTTCCCCACCTTCATTAATCATATGGTTTGGGGGGTTTGGGACTACAAAAAGGGAATTTCCTTCATCAACCATCCTTCTGGGGGAGGAATTGGTAAATTATGGTCAATCAAAAATCCCATCAGGTAGAGATTGATAAGAAGTTTTTAAAAATTTAAAAATAATGATCTTCCGATGATCTCACAGCTCTTTGGGGCATTTTTTCAACAATCCAACGTAAAACAAGAACCATTGAGGACGATTACAATGAATAAGTGGATGGGGGTTAAATCAGGAAGCATAGTGCACTGACTGCCCCTTTATTGTTTAAAACCCCCCAGGTGCATTAGTTGTGGTACTGGCTTAATCAATCCAGAATCTAAGGGATTGGTGAAGAATTGTTTTCAGTAACGAATCCCGTTTTGAACTGAGCCCCGTTGTTCAGCGAAGTCGTCTTTAGAGATTCTACGGTGAAGAGTGTGGTGGGTCCTCAAAGTCCATTTATAGTGGTACTTAAACTAGACATACGTCAGGTAGTACTGCCCTTCCTTAACGGAACATTGGATTTACATTCCCAGTGAATAAAACCCGGCTTCACACAGAAAACCTTGTCTTCGTACTTATATAGCACAACAACTCTGCCCATTCCGGTCTCCAGCTCCGTTTTCAATGGATTCATTTAGGTTCTAATGACCAGGTATCTCATATTTGCTCACTGATATAATTTCCAAATTGGAACGTGTATGACAAGAAATACAACTGGAGAACATTAACAAATCTATATGAATTAAAGCTCAGCCAGATAACAGAGAGTTCACTTTAAGTCTAGAGGTAGGCAAACGCATTAATCACTTTTTTTGCTCTTGTATCCGAATTTCCTGAATAAAATATTTAATTTATATCATATTATCAATTCAAATTTATCTATATATGGCCAACAATAGACAAAATTAGCGCACCGGGCGAAATAATTCCAGTCGTAACGAAGCTTGGTATGAAGGTACATGTCGGGGAGACATGCAAATGATTAGAAATGCAGCGTGATTGCGCATTACGTATGGCCGGTAGAGGGCGTTTAACGTCATTATCCGTTTAGTATAAAATATCCAGATTCAATCTCAGCAGTTAAGGCAATTGTGTTTGTGTGTGGAGACCCGTGGCGAACGCCTCAATTCTGCCTTTGCTTTACAGCGATACACCGCTCCGACAGCTGGTGTGATGGTATGGGGTGCCATTGTCTACAATACACGGTCACCTCTAGAATTGATCCGTGGCACCATGTCAGCCCAACGGTATGTCCTTGACATCCTGCAACCACATGTATTGCCACTCATGCAACGGCTTCCAGGAGCCATTTTTCAACCAGATAATGCTCGACCTTGCATGGCAAGGGTGTTAAAGGACTGTCTCCGCACTGTTACTACCCTTCCTAGACCTGCCCAATCTCCAGATTTGTTTCCAATCGGGCATATCTGGGATCATTTAGGATTGCGAGTTGGATGATCCCACGAGTTTGAAATGAACGAGGCAATGTTACAGCAAATATGGAATGGAAATGCCCCAAGACATCAAGGCCGTACCGTATGCCGTCGTCCGATCATATTGAAATCGTATCGCGCTAGAGGTGGGGGTTCTATTAGGATATTATATCCTCCGTTCGTCTTTTCCCTGAAATAAACATCCCTTTTATTTTTCTAAATCACGGTTTATATCATTATGTATGTAATATTTCGTTTCATTTTCACGACTCCTTCTTGGTGCACTAATTTTTTTGTTCCATAAGTGTGTATATATATATATATATTCTACTATAGAGAGATGAATCATCAATAATCACTATAACTAAAACATACAAAATCAGAACTTGTAAGATAAACTAGATATTAAAATTTAGAAGATATAAAATGATAGATAAAGATAATTAAATGTAAATATAATATATATATATATATATAAATTCTCTCTCTCTTTTTAAAACGATTTCGCTCAAGATTTTCAATATTGTTTTGTTGCAACCTGTAAAAGTTAGTATCACAAATTATTTTCACATGGTAATAGTAAGAAATATTCACAAATATATTACGTATAATATGAAAACTGAAATTCTATTCAAATTTTAGTAGCAATCAATAAATATAAAAACTTATGTAACAATTTATTCTGAGTAAAACACTGTTGCTAAAATTGCAGCAGAGATACTTATTTTCAATTTGAATACTAGAATGATAAAAATTTAAAATATTTTAAAAGAAATTTATTTTAATAACAGTTAATGCAAAGGGTAAGAAAAATGAGTGCCTCTCGAAGTGAATATGGATAAAAGAATGGCATATAGACATTATACAACAGAAAGATGAAACTGCGCCGTACTAAAAAAGTAATGACGCTGTCAAAGAAGTAAATCGAAGGTTTTTCTGTAATAAGAATACTTTGCTTATCTATCTATATTTATAACCCCCTTCATTTGCAAGGATTTTTTGGGAAGTATGTATTTACTTTTCTACAATTTCGCTCAATCTGTACAAAAAAAAGGAGGCATTTAACTCTTTTTTTTAAAGAACCCTCCTTTCTTTTGCTCTTTCTTTACTTGTTGGAGAATCGATCATAATTTTTAAGAAATAATTGCTTCACCAACATCAAAGTGAAATTGTGGAGTGTAATTGTAGTAATGGTACGAGCAAACAAAACTAGTTAAAAAATTGATTTTCAAAACTGACTGGTTTTTTCTTACAATGTTAGAGTGAATCGATTAGACTAAAAAAGCTGAACATATTTTTTCAAGAAAGGCAAATGCGCGTTTGACATTAAAAA
>BMAV01000953.1:171069-181301 GCA_019973955.1 Trichonephila inaurata madagascariensis | reverse complement strand
GCGAGATCCATCATCAATAATCTTCGCGTTGCTTTGAAATGCGATGTTAATAAGCACATTCAATCAACCAATCGTGGCCGCGGTAGCTGAGTGGTATGGGTATCGGACCGTGGCTTGCCTTGTCACGAGTTCGAGCCCAGTACCACTAAAGACCCGCCGTGTAGGGCAGCGATGCACGTTAAATCTGTCGAGAGCTGAAACGTCCTCCCGTTGGTGTGGTGTGGTAGTTAGGAGAGGGGGTGCCAGCTCAGGTGTCGTCCACGTCACTTGACCATGGTTCAAAATGACGTGGTCCGTCGCCAAAAGCCCTCGTGTAGCTGAACAGTGCGACGTTAATATTCAATCAATCAGATAAATTCGTGTGTTACTTCTGGAAATATTGAACTTGATATTCTGGTCAAGGCTTAGGTATATGAAAGTGATATTTTCCCGTATTCTCTGAAATGTCATATGAACATATGTTACACTTTAAAATCGCCCTCTAAACCAGCTACAAAGACCTTTATTCGATAATATGATTAGTTAAATCAATTAATATCTACTCATTCATTCAAAATTACTGCAGTTGTGTAGAATATCTACTCAAAAAAGTTCTAAGTGTTTTCATTGTTGCAGCATATCTCAACATTTCATTATAGATTGTAATCAATTTCATACTGTAATTTATATTAATTGTATCTACACAAATACAGATACCCGTCATTGTACCTCCGTATACAGGAAAAAATAAAGTTTCTTTATTACTTAACCCTTTAAAGTTCACTGCAAATTCCATTTGAAAAATTAACAAAATAATTTCAAAAATGACTATTAGACATGAAGGTGATCACAAATATACAAAGAAAAAAAATTTAGCTTTTTTCAATTTCGAGAAATTTGGTTTCACACTGAAATCACACACAGTGAACGGTAACGCTCCATTTTTCCTACTCAAACTGACCAATCCAAACGATTATTCAGAAAAAAAATCTAATATTTTATGACCATAAAACTTTTGTATTTTAACAAAATTGAGGAAAAATAGCTTAAAAATGTTTTAACTATTTTTTGAAATTCTGCATTTTTATAATTTTTAATACAAATTTAGACATAAAATTACATATTTTACATTGCATACTAAAAAAAAATTGCTAATACACATTAAATTTTCCACCCATTAAAGAGAGAATATTTAAATCTATTATATATGTAGATATACAGGGTCGCATTTTAGGCATGTGCAGCTGCACAGAGTGGCAGAATTTTAGAGTGCGGATTGATATATTTAAATATAAAAACTTCTCACCATAATTTTAAAGTAAATAAATATTTTGCTAAACATGCAATAAAGAAATAGTGCTTCAGAAAGTCAGCTGTTGAGAGAATTTTCGCTTTAGAACGGGTGCAAAAATACTTGCAGTACTGCCTCTTACTGGAGTTTGTTTCGCAGTGAAACCATAAATTTTAATTTCAATTTTCTACTCTTCTGTTTACTTATCAAAATGATTGAAAGTTGTAATTAATAACTAAAGAGATTCAAAGTAAGTTCGCATACTATAACTATTTTTTTTAAATATTTTTAGAGCTAATAGAATTTACTTAAGTTAAAGGGACGCCAATATTTTTCAATTTAGGTCTCAATCGTTAACTATAGACACTGTGCTGCCTTTTATAACTAGGAAAAAGAACAAAAATTTAAAAACAACTCTTATTGGGATAAAAAAATTTTAAATTTGATTTTTTTAAAAATGTTTAATGTGTGGTTTTGGTGTGAAACCAATGAACGTCAAAAGGTTAAAACAACATACTTTGAACTTTACAAATTTCTGTGTACAACATTATCAGAGCAGGGCACATTGAGAATTTTCCTTTAAAAATCATTGTGTTATAAAATACCATGTATATTAGTGCAGATAGGTTTTAAAATTAGAGAAACTATTCTTTTAAATTACCAAAGCGTGCAGATATACAATTGCCAAATTCGTTGTTTTTTTTCCTTAACTTACGATTAAAAAGAAATTTTAATACATAATCTGAAAAATCTAATCTTTTGGATATTCAAAAATCTCCATGTCTTTTTTTTCTTCCTTCCTTCCTTTTATCCTGATTTCATATTTTCGTGGCTTTTTAAAAGAAAATTCAAATTTGTTTTCACAATTCTTTAATAAATGAGAAATTCATTTGTGTGTGTTTCAACACATAAGAATAAATTATTCATTAATTTTAATGATGGTTTTTTTATGGTGAAATCCTATTTGTCTTCGCCTATTTTCGAAAAACATTTTTCTTGGAAATCGTTTCATTGGTATTCCCTCCCCCCCCTTATGTGGAGGTAGCAGGTACGTCAACAGAAAATTCGAAAATTACAGACATATGATTGCATCTGATGTATGAAGTATAATGTATTCACACAAAATATGATTGCTGTTATATGGAAAAACAGATAAACCAATCACTGTATGTTATTATGTATCAGTATCAGTCTTTTAATGCATAAATTATTTTTATATTACGAAATTCATTCGAATATAAAAAGGTGCAATAGAACCCAGCTTTTAAAACGGTTAGGGAACGAGTATTTTAAGAAACTCTTTTAGTACAAAAATATATTATTTCTTTATAATTGCAAACTACGAAAAACTAAATTATTAATGATTATTTCTGTAAAAACAGTTACCTATTGCATCTCAATCTGGATGAAATTCTTAAATTTAAGACTACTTGGATTGTTACTTTGGGACATATAAAAAAAATAAACTTATATATAGTAATTTTCTTATACTGTCATCTTTGACATTATTAATAGGTCTTTTGGAGATAATATTTAAATAATTGAAGACGCATATCTTAATTGTTAAACCTAAAGTGATTTTTCTGTTGCATTATATTGTTCTATCAATCTACATGCAAATTTATTTTAACCTGAAGCCTACTTTCACTAAATGGTCGCTTTCTAGTGTAAATTTCTTTTTGCTAAATTCCTTTCCCATCCAGTGAACTCCTACTGAGAAATATTGCGATGACTGCATTACATTACTGCGATTTATTGGGAATTTCATATCAGCTGTAGCTTTCGACATAGTATGGTTATGCATAGAAAGTTTTATTTCCGCGTTTTAGTGTGTCAGTCATTTTCAGAATGCTGGAATCGCTTTTTTATCCCACTCTTACGTCAATGCGAAACTTCCTGCCTACACTATCGTAAAAAAAAGCAGAAATAAAGTTATTTGTCTTCAAAATATATTGGAATTCGAGTTGCATATTAAAAATATTTAACTACACGGTATTCCCATGCATCAGTTAAAAAACCATCAGCCATTGTGTAGGTAATATTGGCAGACTTTAAGACTGGATAATATGCTAATGCCATAAGTTTGAGATCCCATTGGCTATGTTAAGTTGTAAGAGTTTGGTATCAACAATTGCATTAGTATTTCGACGTGTTGAATAATAGTACAGCGACAGATGGCGTTAGTGTTTTAGTAGGGAAAGTGAGAGAGACCATGGCGCAAGTACGTCTGACTTTAGAGCAGTGAAAAAGCATTTTGAAATGGTATTGAAAGTTCGAGGGTATCGGTGAAGTGCAACGACATTGGAGGCAACAATATGGAACGGAACCATCAACACGCTTAAACATTGCTAGCCTTCGCGATAAGTTTGAAACACTGACGGAACAATAAGGGACGATCAGGCCGGCATTCATAAGGTCACCACAAAAATCGACATCACAATGTACATATGAAACAGCCGGCTGGGTGGCGTGGTTGGTTTGTCGCTGGCCTGTACCCAAGGTTGCGGGCTCGACCCTGGCCCAAGTCGGTGGACTTTCATGATGCAGAAAATCGACAGCGGCCATGTCGTATGATTATTCGGCACGTAAAAGATCTCTAAGGCTGCTCTAGGTAAAATTAAGTCCTAGTACAAGTTCGCATCGTCGGAGCTTAGGCGCCTCCCTCTAGGGAGGAAACTGGGTGTCAAAATTACTTGCGGCGATTGGTATCCGCCAATATGGCGCCGCTCTAAAGCTTTACGAAAGTACTAAGGAGATGACAGCTTTTCAGTGAATGTACTAGGTAGATTGACGAACTCTGTTAACAACTCTTCATAATCTGCCATTAGAAATAAAAAAAAATAAAAAATTTACACGTGAAACAGACGTGAGTAGAGCTGGCGTAGGTCCTATTTTGCAAAGAGCAAAATGGTAAGTTTACGCACCACAATTGTTACACACACTGAACGAGGACGACCCAAACAGAACTGTTTTGTGAATGGGTACCTCGCGCAGGTTGAAAATGATGCGAATTTTGTTTCCCAAGTGATGTGGTCTTTTACTTACTCCTTTTCTTTCTTTCTCTTACCTCAGTGGCGTAATGTACACCCCCGCTTTGGAAGGGGGGCAGCATTCTAGGGGGCCCAAATCCTGACTCTTGCAAGTACGCATTTAACCAATTTATAAAATATTAAAGGTAAAACATGACTTTGTATGAGGCCTTAATATTCTCCTTTACGCCACTGGGTTACCTCAAGAATGTAGTGTATTGCAAGAAAGCGTGCACACTAGAGAAACTGTGCTATGAATTTGAAACGGCTAGTCACCCAATTCCTGTAGCCAATCGGAGAGATGTCACCAATAATGTACGGCATCGTGCTCAAAAATGTGTGGAGGCGGGTGGATTACTGTTTGTGGGAACACTTATTGTAACTTAGTAATTTTTATTCACTGTAATACGTATGATTATATATGTCTTTCTTCAAAGTGTGTATAAATTTTTTTTATCACCCCTGTATATAGTGATTAAGAGCCGAAAGGTAAGGTACCAGCTGAGTTGTCGACCTCGTCATCTGATTGTAGTTTTTTTAAAATAATTTATTTTCAGCATATCTGTTTAAGAAACACATTTTGAATTCAGTTTTTCCTCTTGTCGTGAGCGAAGATCAACGGATGTACATCTCTTCACCTGTTGTTTGAATACTCTGTTTGAGTTCTGTGTTTTTTACGAAATCGTTATCTTCTGCCCTGCTTATATTTTAAAATCTACTTTTGTAATCTTAGTAAAACATGCGTCAAATCGCGTGACTTGAATTTCATGCATGTAATCTTTTACTAGAATCGACAAAGCGAACTTGGCTTCTTATTTATTGCTGTGGTGAATTTTCGAAATTTATTTGTCTAGAATGAAATATAATCACTCTGTTATTTCCGTTTGAAAAATATATAAGTTTATGGACTTCACAAATTATACCTGACATTTTTCCTGTCTGCTTTTTCCAACAATGAAATGAATTTTCAAAAATATGTTATTGCATTGAAATAAAATACATATAAAAATTCAGCAATTTTTAAATCAATTCATTTATGTATTATAATAATTTATGAATAAACAAATTCAAGAAATAATTGAGATAGAATCTACTTATTACGAATTTTTGGACAGACTTCCAAATTTACCTCGAGAACTATTTTCTTCTTAATTTGTCTTTCTTCTTGACCTAGATTTAGGGCCGCGGTAGCCGAGTGGTCAAGTCATCGGATCGTGGCTGGCCTTGTTACGAGTTCGAGCCCAGTACCACTAAAGACCCGTCCTGTATGGGAACGATGCACGTGAAATCTCTCGAGAGCTCAACGTCCTTCCTTTCGTGTGGTAGTTTGGAGAGGGGATGCCAGCTCAGGTGTCCTCCACGTCACTTGACCATGGTTCAAAATTACGTGGTCCGTCGCCAAAAGCCCTCGTGTTAATATTCATTCATTTACTCACTAGCCTAGACTGCATTTGACAGCAGGCCTAAACTAATATTTTAGGTCGCCAATATAGTAACCTTACTATGGAATCTATTGTCATGTGTAATCAGAGTTCGAAAAATAAATTAGATCGTTTGACACATGTAATGTACTGATTTGCAAGTAATTAAAGCTTAGATTAACTTTTTAAAATTTTCATTATGATGTTATATCCTTTTGGTGACTAAAAAATATTCTTTGCAAAATTTTGCGTGAGACTTCTCAGACAGTTTCTTACTGTTTTCAATATTCCTTTGTAAGTTAAAAATTCCTATTAAGTACGGGAGACGGTTTCCAAGAAGACACTATTGTAATTTTTATACTGAAATCTTCGATAAAAATTCATATTCGCGCTTGTCATAAAATGCAAACAATGCATTTACTTCCCGCGGTAGTCTGGTGGTCAAGGTAACGGACTCGTGGCCGGTGTGTCATGAGTTCGAACTTATTGCCGTTGAAAACCCGCCGTGTAGGGGACATTGCACGAAAAATCTGTCGAAGCTCAAGCGGCCTTTCAAGTTTTATTTACATACTTCGCGAAGTGTTTTATGTGTGAATTCTTGGTCACATGGCATGCATCAATACAAGTTTCCTGATTTACTCAACTCAACATGGTACTATCAACGTTATTGATGGCACGTGTTATGCAAAAACTAGGGCTTTTACATCAGATCAAGTTTTCATACCCCACTTTGCCTCGTGATGTAACACAACTGTGTGAAAGGTTAACACGTGCTGTCAAAAACGTTGATAGTACCGTTTAAGTAGAGTAGGGATGGCGTGCATTGACGCGGCACGTGGCACAATATTTTGGACACGCCACCGATTAAAACGATCAACCGCGATTGATTCTTCAATCAAGGAATTTTCGGTGAGAGTTTCTCAGTTCAAAGAGTTATCAGAAACACTCAAGTTTGTTATGTACCCTGATGTGACATCATTTGATAAACTAAACTTGCCGCGAAATTCGACGATGGAAATTGAAGAACTTGAAATGTAACTTATTGATTTCCAGTCTAGTTCAATATGGATTCAAAATTTTTTTGAAACAAGGAAAAAAGTTAGAATTGATTGAAATAGAAAGATTAACAAGCAATATAAGTAAAAATGCCAGTAACGAAATTTTGGGAAACATTCAATTCGATTCCAGATACGTTTAACTGCTTTAAGAAGCAGGCTCATGCTGTTTTAACCGACCTATTCCTACATCGACCTGTGCCTGCAAGTCCTTATTTTCAGAGATGAATAACATTAAAGACTTGCTTAGAAACCGTTTGACAGATGACTCCAACTCAGCATGCATTCTGCTAAAAGTAAAAAATCTTACCCAATCCTAACATAATTTATTTGTCATCTAATCTGCAACAGCAAAAATCACACTGTTACTTTATATAATTTGAATTATACGTTTAATTAAAACATTTACTACTATAAAATACAAAATGTGTTTTTCTGTAGTAAATAAAGAGTTTTGTGTTGTTAGTATTTAGTTTTATTATTTTCCCAATAATCACAATTCAAAATTATTTGACGGCACGTATATACTTCATTTAGCATTTCTTTAGAAGAAATGGTACGTTGATCCATAAAGGTTCGCCACCACTGGAGTAGAGTGTGGCATGAACTGGACTGTCGCATTGATGGATGCCATGTGACAAGGATTCACACACGGAACATCTGTAAAGAGTGCATATAAAACTTTAATTGTTTCTGTATTCTTTCATTTGTTCTGCTTTGCTGTATTCGCCTTAGTATTTTTACAACAGCGTTTCGAAACCAGGAAGGATAATTATGAATAACCCTGTGTGTCTATACAATGCATATTTTCTGTAAAATGTCTGAAACTATTTAATCTTGGTCATTTCGCATGCAATATATTAAGTCATAGATCACGTTCACTGCTTTAAATAACTTTGTTTCACCATTCTATTCATGTAAATTCGTGGTTTGATTTCAATTTATACTGTTAAAAAAAACTCGCATAATCTATATCCTTATTTGCATTCCTACTTGTTATTGTATTCTTCAGTGTATTACATTTAGATTAATGCAACGTTTTGAAAGATTTGTATTTTCATCCTCTTATACCCCGAATAAAAATTTGAATACAATTTTTGGTTCAAAAACTCTTTTAGAGGGAAAAGGGAAGTACTAGTTTTCTAGTTGTGAATAAAGATTTTGGTCGTCGTAGTTGTCACAGATTTTTATCAAACCTGAAAAATCCATTACAAAATTTGACAATGATTTATTGCTTAGAAATTTCATCTGTTAAGAGAAAAAGTTATTCTAGAGTGGATAAAATTGTACTTGTCAGCGCGAGTTGATTGAATTATAACAAAAAGGGAGAAATAAAAAAAAAACGTTTTCGCATCTAGTACTACATGTATTTGATGTGTTAGTTAATATTAATGCTATACGTCTGTGTGTTGACATTTAGACACTGAAAGTTTTTTTGATGACTTGACTGTTTCATTCTAAAAATTAAATGGGTTCAATGAAGAGTGAGTATGAGGTTTATTTTATTAATTCAAACGAAATTTTTACAGAATTTTTTGTATAAATTTGAAAAAGAGAGGGGAGATATTTAATATCTTGTGTTCATTGCAAAGAAGTTTAAAAATGGGAAAACCTTTACAAAATATCTTGATATTGTTCAGTTTGATTGACTTAAGATTAACGATGGCATGTTTAAAAAGAAATATTTTGTGTTAACACTTCAAAACAGCGGTTCTTCAGCTGTGGTCGGTGGTCTCCCGGGGGTCCCATAGCCTTTCTAGGGGGTTCTCGAAGGTCTCTCATTTAATGTACAGGTTTCCCTCTTTTTACAAACTGAAAGTCCTTATAGAAAAATTGAAAGGTATGTCATCCTAGACTAGAGCACTAAATTGCTCCCATTGATAAAAAAACTCAACAAGAATATATATATTTCGTTCAAGAATATTAAAGCAGGGAGGGGTGTTCAAAATCTTGGGGGTCTGCAATGTTAAGTTGCTTATATCTAAAAATGATGAACCATGGACTCGCGAGAACCAAGTGCAAAAATTTATTTTTCGAAACCATGATTGTCAAATTTCGAATCCGCACAGAAGCTGGAAATACGTCGAATTTAAGGTATCAGACTACGTTCGGAACCATGATTTTAAAAAAGCGCATAAATGGATAATTTTCATGATATTTAGTGTCACTTAGATTAGAATACATGTATAAAATTGTTTTAACAACATTTTGACAAAAAAATTTATTTAAATACAGCATTTCGGCAAAAAATTAACTTCGAATAACTTTTTTTTTAAAAATGTTCTCCTTTTGTGAAAAAGGCTTCTATTTTGTCTGTATATAGCTCAGACCCTGTACAGAGGCTCAACTAAGATTTTTGAAAAATTCGCATTATTTTCAAAGTTGCAATCCATTGAAATAATTATCGGCGTGTTTTTCTTAAAATTTCTCCCCTCTGTTGTTGTAAAACATGGATAAATCCACTTCTAAGTTATATATTTCCAAAATTCTAGTTGAGCCTCTGTACAGAGGTCTAAGCTATATACAGGCAAAATATTGTAATAGAAGCATTTTTCACAAAAGGAGAATATTTTGAAAATGGGTCATTCTATGTTCATTTTTTGTCAATATATAGTACTTAAATAATTTTTTATTGTAATACTATCCTTGAAACAATTTTATATACATTTTCTAATTTAAGTGACACTAAATATCATAAATATTATCCATTTATACGCTTTTGCAAAATCACGGTTCCGAACATAGTCGGATACCTTAAGAAATTTGAAATCGATTTTTGAATCCTTTAGGTTTTAAATTTGGAAATCTACATTTTGAGAAATGAGGGAATTATTTCTAAGCAATGGTACCTAACCATGTTGTGATTTATTGCGAACACTATTCAAAAGGAAAAAAAAAAGATTTGTATATAATCCCTGAACATAAGTTGATTAATTTTCAATCCAAGCTACTTAATTACTTGAAATTTTCTGAACCTTCAAAAAGGTTGACAGATTCCTGGTTTAGTGTCAACCGGGGTATTATTGTATCGTTATGTAATAACAGAAGTCTATTTTCCAATGGATGGAGATGCCTTTCGGGAGTTGATTTCATTTAACTGGTTGAGTAGTTTTGGTATTTCTTAATCCGTGTATATCATTGAAAGCAATCGATAGTGACCGCGGTAGCCTAATGGTCACGGTCTCGTGGTTAGTGTCATAAGTTCGAGACCTGGGGATGATGCCACTAAAGATCCTCCAAGAAGAAATACTGATGCACGTTAAATCTGTCGTGGTTCAAAGCCTCCTGTTGGCGTGGTGTAGAAATTAGGAGAGTCGCCCATCCGCTATAGTGATTAGCGACGCTGGGGCTGCAGTGCCGTAGAACCTGGGTTCGAATCCCGGAGAAGGCATGAAGGTTTGTAAATGTACAGTGCCTTTGCGGCATGGGGATACTCTAAATAGCCGTCGAGCCGCAA
>BMAV01000953.1:136400-155664 GCA_019973955.1 Trichonephila inaurata madagascariensis | reverse complement strand
TTTTTTTCACATTTTAAGGTTATTTAATCAATAAACATACAGATGTTATGCATTTTTTGATTTAGAAAAATATGCACTATTTTTTAATACTGAAATTGTGAAAAATCGATTTTTGGAATGTGTATGATGTCCTGGTTCCCTTAAGACTACTTATACGTTTTTATAAAAGAACACTGAAAATGAGAAAAAAAGATGGTAGTAATCGATAACTTCCATTTAAGAATGGATTCTTCCATTCTTAAAACTGCTAACTTATGCATAAGATTCTGAAAGAAATGACTTGAATGAAAATCTTATATTTTTTGAATGGATTATCCAATTCTAGATTTTCTTATTTCAAAGTAATTATTTTATTGAATAAAAATTGATTAGGCATTTTTCTGTCTTCTGATAAAGCAAAATATATTAATTAAATTATCCTTTTAGCTGATGTTTGACTGATACCGAACTACGAGTTTTCTAATCATTATGATAAAACGTTTTGTGTGTGTGTGTGTTAGAAAAGAAGACACAAATTTAAGAAGTATTAAAATTAAGATATTTATTAATAAGTATTAAAAATTTAGAAATATGATGGAGGCAATGAAAGACAGAAAAAAAATTAGTTACTTAAATATTTCTTTATTGAACATGTAAAACATTTCAAATGATTTTTTTCCCCACTAGTTTTCTGATAATTAAAAGTTTTTATAGGAAATTGACTCGTGCGCTTTCTTCAATTTATGTTTATTAGAAAATAAGCTTAAAAGTATTGAACACAAATTTTGGATTCGATGTCAATTTTACTTAAGGTATCAGACTACTACTTGCGACACCTTTTTTTTAAAGAGAAGATGGAGATATGGAGATTTTTTTGTGGTTTTTGGATTTATTTAGTACATTTTAAGAAAAGGCTAAAATTAAGCAGAGAAAAATAAATTACTGCTAAAATGGGTAAAAAATGACAAAAAAGTTTCACAAACGGGGCCCGCTCTGTACAAATAGTAAATGAGCAAATTCTCAATTTTTCAATTTTAATGTGTGTGTATTTGCTATTCCTTTTTGAAATGACTTTTCAGGCTAAAAGAATTTTACATAAACTAGAGCATTGTTAATTTTAGTTATTATATGAAATTGCTTAAAATAACAGTGATTATATTCACATAATGAACTGTAAATTTTGTAATAAAACAGTGATTGATAAATCTGAAGATTAAAATACTTCTACTGTTATACAGAACATACACACAAAATTTCAGTACATTATTTTCAAAACTGTCTGAGCGATCGCTGTCCCCGTTTGAACTTTTCGGGGAGGGAAAAAAACCCACACACATTTTGAGTAAAACGAATTTTAAAGTTTGACATCTTAAGTAAAGTTATGGCATCTACTTTAGCTAAAACATTTGTAGTTTTTGTTCTAGTGAATGTGGAAAATAAAAAAAACTTGGTATTTTTATAAAGCTAAAAGATGACCCTATAAAATAAAATCATAAAAATTTGTCAATTCTTAAAGAAAACCATGATTTTAGGGTAGTCGGATACCTTAAAGGATTAAATATCAAGTATTTAAATTAATGTTTGAATTTCTTTATGTATTCTAATTTATTTTAATTCTTTTTACAGACTCTAATAAATATCACATACTGCATCTTTATACTCATTGGAAAGATAATACAAAAACTTGTGTTTGGTGATCTAAGAGTATCTGAACAGCAGGTATGTAAATTTTTTTTATTTTAAGAAGTCCAATATCAATTATTAAAAAAAATTATCTTGTGTTTCTTAATGTAGTATTTACGTATTTTTTCGTTGACTAATTCTTCAAATAAATATCGTTGCCATATGCCGTGACATGTTGACAGTAATGCAAAACTCTCTCGAGCATGTTCTAATACAGTATTTTTGTTCGCGCATACGATAGTAGCATTTGTTGATGCCTTTTGATTTGGTGAAATTAGTCGACGTAATAATACTTAAGTACCCTTAATTTATTAAAATTAAGAATTTTACATTATAATAATGAATGTGTGTAAATTAATCTTTATAGGTATTATGCCTTACATTTCGCTACTTTCGTAATAACCCGATACCAGAAATTAACTGTCAAAGGTTTTTCTATTTAATACCACGCTAAAATGTATTTAAATTTTCCAAAGATAATATGTATAGTTAGTATTACTACGATTGAAATTTTAATGCGCAAGCAAATATTATCTAGGAAAAATTTAATGAAATAATATTAATTCTAACGTCTGTATTCTCGAAATCTGCACTGATATAAACAGCGATATCCACAACTGATCCACGAAAAACAAAGTAGATTTTAATTACGATCTTGGTCACCGAACGGAGTAATATGCTCTTGTGTGCGTAATGGAACTAGACCTCGCTTAGTGTGATGTGGAAGTTAATCATTAATTTAAGTATCACCCTCGTCATTTCATTGTGGCTTAACATTATGAAAATCTACACCAGTAGCTCTTGTGTATAACAGCGACGTAAATTCATGACAACCATTTATCCTCATCCAGAGATTTTGAAAGTTTTTTAGAAGAACAATCAAAATATTTTAAGCATGAATTTTATAAGATGTCACATTCATATATATATCCAAGATTTCAAATGCATTCGGTATTAACGGAAAATATTGTATGCTGTAAATTTAGTTGCAATTATGATGCTAAACACTTGAATGTCGTTCATATTCAAATAATTTTAAACACTTTTTAATATATAACTACGGCCAATTCGCAGTCCATTTTATATATACCTAATTGTAACTATCAGCATACATAAAATGATTCTTCCTGATTTTTTTTTTAAATATGGTGAATCTATCGAGGAATATGTGTCTGTACTGTCATATTTCTATATATAATTTTTTAAAAAATCTATGGAAAAAATACTTTTATTAAACTGTCGCTAGTGTGACTTTTCAATATTCGAAATATGTTTTCAATCACATGTATTAGACTGAAAGTTGAGTTGAATAGTATTCAAAAATGCAAGGATGTCATATTTTACTTACTTTTTATTAATGATAGACGCAGTGATGTGCGATTTAGAAGTCAAATTTCTGCATATTCACTATGCAAGGAATCTAAAGGAATACAAAGATATGATTTGCTTGCTATGGTATTTGTGTTTTACTATTCGTTTTGTTTCTTTGTGTATTAAAGAATGTAGGAATTCATATCTGAGTGTAACACAAATTCTGCGTACAGTATTTTTCAAAACTGAGGACTTTCTTTTGGAAAGTGGTATTTACGACCCGTGCATATATTCAAGTGATCTTTCCTCTCCAATGAAATTTACAAGATTTGCTAAACATGGAGGTGCTCTCTCCGGTATCATCTAGTGAGCTTCTATTTTCACTCAATCTACGTATTATGATCCAAAAGTCCGGGGACAAAGTTCCTGAATAGTTCCACATCCACCTTCAAAGCAGTCCCCTTGGGTGAGGATACACTTCTGCCAGAGGTCGTATAACTTCTGGAAACACAGCTGGAAGCTATTTTTTGCAACCTTCCGTAAGGCCTTCTGCGATGCTACTTTCACCTCATCCAATGAAAAAAAACGGCTTCCCTGTAAATGTTTTTTTCATTGATGGAAACAGATCAAAGTCCCAAGGGGCTAAGCCCGGTGAATAGGGGGGACGTGGAAGCACATTAGTGCGAGTTTTGGCGAAGAACTGTTTTACCAGTTGGGATTGATGTGCTGGAGCGTTGTCATGCAGAAGGTACCAGTGGCCACTCTGCCAGAACTGATGGCGTTTACGACAAATGGATTCCCTCAAACGACGTAAAACGCATAAATAATGCTCTTTGTTAACTGTGCGGCCTTCGGAAAGCAATTTTAAATGCACAATTCCTTGAGAATCAAAAAAAAAATTACCTCCTCCTTTACTTTTCCCTGTGCTCCGATCCTGCCGGAATTTTTTCAATCTCGGTGAACCGGGCAACTTCCATTTTGAAGACGCGTCGCTTCGATTGAATGTCGAACAAATAACACCGCGTTTCATCACCTGTAATGATGTGATTCAAAAAACTTAAGTCCTTGTCAGCTTTGTCGTTTAAATCACCCGATATTGACATTCATTCCTCCTTTTGTTCAGTTGTTAACAATCGGGAGACAATGTGCTGGGGCACTCGATTCTTATTCCGTTAGAATGCGCTGGCAACTTGTCTTCCAGAAGTGTGCAGCCTCAGCAATTTGTGCGAGTGTTTGGCGATTATCTTTTCGAACACATTCAGACACCAATGCAACATTTTCCGCATTCTGTAAAGTCGAAGGTCGTCCAACGCGTTCACTGCCTTCGATGGATTCTCGGCCCGCCTTAAAACGCCGATGCCATTCGTAAACCTTGAACATCGCCGTGGTAGATTCACCGTATACCTTTCTTAGCATTTCCAAAGTTTTAATTGTCGTTTTACCTAAGCGTTTATAGAATGTAATGTTGCAGAACTGTTGGGAAAAAAAGCCATCTTTCTTACATCGCCGAACAAAGCTAAGTAACTTCGGAAGATAACAGCTGCGCGTGTGGTTCGATCACATCACATGACATGTACTAAACTAACCTAGGCAGGTAGTGGAGAGTTCGGAGAATCCATTTGAAGTGGTTTAACTTTATGTACTTGCTCTCGTCGTTTAGAATGGCCGCTGTCCCTGAATTTTTGGATCGCACTACGTATGTCATTCCATCTCAAAATTTCTTACTTTAACCGGGTTAAGTATAACTATGCATTACATACGGTTTGACAAAATTTGGCATGAAGGTATGTGCGAAGCAGATATGCAAATTGTTTCAGAATTTTCTCCAGATTATTTTAAACTTTGTTCTCTCTGGCACCTTGAAAAGTGAACACGAGTTTTATTTAATCTGCTGCAATGGTCACTTTTTCCACTAGGTATGATGTTATGTATTGAAGACAATTGATGATCATTTGTCTCAGTTAAGAGAATAATTTCTTAACATAAGAATTTGAATCTTTCCTCTCACTAACCGAGTCGGATGATCACCTTGGCCAATAACTTAACACCCAGACTGTTAATTGAGACCCGTGAATGCAAGAGTGGTCGCATAAACAGTTGCGATGCTCAGAACGAACTCGTGGCTGGCATGTCATGAGTTTGAGCCTGGTACCGCTGAAGACCCGACGTGTAAAAGGGCCGAGGCTCAACGTTCTCCCGTTGGTGTGGAAATTCGAAGATGGGGATGCCAGCTCAGGGGAAACCTCGTCACTTGAGCATGGTTCAAAATAACGAGATCCATCACCAATTGCTCTTGTGTAGTGTTTTAGTGCGATGTAAATATTACTCTCGCTCTTACTCATGCTCAGAACGCTCTTGTGAGACTAATAGCCTAGAAAACCACATCACCCGACATGCGCTATTGGAGCCAACTTCATCCCGACAGGTGTATCTCTTTCACATTAAGAATCTCGAACCACCTGGTTGAAGGACATTTGGAATCGACGAGCTTATAACGAAAGTGAGTCGGAAAGTAAGTTTCTCCTTTCGATTGTGCGAAGTCAGGGTTGTGTGTGGAAGTCAAAACATAGAATGCGACATCAGAGATAAGACATAACTTTATTTTTCCACATTAGTACCAAGTACATTGATATTTGTCATACCGCTTGATAAGCTTCAAAAACCCCTCCAGGAAAAACTCAAGGCTTGCATACGGAAGAAGTAATTAACGGCTTGTTCAACTTCAGGATAAAAGGAGAATGTTTTGAAAATAAATAATTCTATGTTCATTTTTTGTCAAAATATCGCATTTAAATAATTTTTCATTATAATAATATTCTTAAAACAATTTTTTTATACGTGTATTCTAATCTAAGTGGACACTAAATATTAAAAAAATATTCGTTTGGGCGCTTTTACAAAATCACGTTTCCGAACTTAGTCAGATACTCTAAATCATTCCTATATTAAATAATTTTCCATTTAAAAAAAATTCATTGAGAATCGGTGAAAATGTTAGGCTTAAGACAGCTATTTATATATTAAATAATTTTATATTAACATAGTTTATTAAGAATTAGGGAAAGGATTATTTCCAAATCAATATATATAAAAATCTAATTTATTGATTAAAATGCCAACGACAACCCTTCGAAGTGGATTTCCATCAACATCTACATATTTGTACGCATGAAATCGAGATAAGTCAAGAATGGGCAAAAGACACTTAAACCCACAACAGAAGTGATGAAAACGCATTTCGTATTTTATGACATACTTAAGGGTCGATAAAAAGTGTTGAAATGAATTTTATATGTAGGAACAACCAAACACAATATCAATTATTAGTGCAAACATGAAATTCCAGAATAAATTACGCTATTAATGGTACGGAAATTTTTTCGCAAAGCTTGAAAGGTTACAGTATGTAAAACTTCATTTAAATATTGTGAAAAATACTGGAGCATGACAGCCTTGCGCGTGCCCGCCTTTAGCCCCCCCCCCCTTCCCCTTCGTACGCTCGAATTTGCATTTTAATGGCTCTGTACTCTAGAAAATTTGCCAGCTCCTGAACTGTGCAGAAATAGTTAAATTTTCACTACTACTCCAGACAGATTAAACAAATTAACTTGTTTTCAATCGCTCTGATTGATGTATACAAAATGCCGCAATATATCTTATTTTGCATAAAAATTTTTTTCAATTTTTGTCCGTTATTTGGATTGGTTGAAAAGCTCTAATAATTTTTACCAGTTTATTAATTTCAAAACACGATTTTTTCTCTATCATCTTTACATTTTTAAGATTATGTAAGTAATATCTATTTTATTTTAATGAAAATAATTGAATTGTAATTTCGTATTATATAACCTGTATTGTATACCTTGCCACATTATTACATAACTTTGCCTTATTTTTAGATATATGATGTCCTAACTTTTATTTTTCATTGTATATTGATTGATTTCTTAAATGTCTATTTAGGTTTTTTTATTTACCGTTTATGTGTTCATTAAATCTACGCATGTATAATGAGAAAAGTGACTCGCACATTATCACCCATCACGATATTTCCACACAGAACTATTATACCCACAAATATAAAATTTAACATGTAGATTTTATTTGTTGAGTAGAGATTCACTAAGAAAGGATTTTCGGAAAATCGACACCGGGGAAGGGGGATTGTTAAGGGTGACGGGGGCGATATAGATAAGGGGTGGATGGGAGAAGTACCGTTTTTGCACTGTTTTATCTACCAACTTGAAATTTGGCAAACATTTTCTTTTTGTTGAGTAGAGGACCGCTAAGAATGAGTTTTGTGAAAATCTACTCCCAAGGTGCGGGGCCATTATAGACAAAAATACCTGTTTTTGTATTACTACACTTAATTACCGTAAAATCTGAGGTATAACGCCCACTTTTAACGCTGGGTATAAAAATGATAGCTTCAAAAAATTATAAAAAGATGAGCATAAGAAGAATTAAACTTCTAAATAGATCGGAATACTATATCTTTGAAAGAAATAACATTCTTAATGAAGTTAGAGCTCTGATTCTAATAGTATACTATTTTTTTCAAAAGCCTAGGATAATACCACAAATAAATGACTTAAAAACCATACGAGAATTATACACGCACACTTCTGATTCCTTTGTTAAAAATAAAGGGGGCTGCTTGTTGTACGGCAGATTTTACGGTACCTGAAATTTGGAAAACTTGTATTTTTCCTTGTGTATAGAGATTCACGTAGGAGTTGTAAAAATCGACTTCTAAAGGGAATATATAAGGAAATCTATTTTTAAACAATTAGACTTATAAACTTGAAATCTAGCGATTTTCCTTCTGTTGAGCAGAGATCCTCTAAGAGCGGGTTTTTTGAAAATCTACTTTCAAGGGAGGTTGCAGTGGTGATATAGATGGGAAAAAAAATCCCAATTTTTGAATGATTAGGCTTAGACCTGAAATTTGGAAAATGTTTCTTCTCTCGAGTAGAAATCCCCTAAGAACGGGGTTTTCTTGAAATTGTCACCCTAGATCAGGGGTACTCAACCTTTTTTTCTGCTGGGCCGCATATATACATTTGCAAGTTATTTCACGTGGACCACAACATGAGGATAAATGGGGGAGGGGGAGGAGAAATGCTCTAAGATCAAGATAACTTTAGAAATTTAATATGTGGAAAATGGATCATATTATAATTCCCGTTTTGCTTTTTTAAATTTTATATTTTTTATTTTTGTTTCTAACACTAAATTAGAAGCATTTAAGAAACACTCCTTCACAATTTCTGCATCAGTAAACGGTTTCATATGATTACTAATAATATATCAAACTTCATGGGATGTCTTTGTTACTTCTGACACAAAACACTTTGTTGCTGTTGCAAAGATTATTCAAGAAAGCCTATTTATCACTTCTTGAAAGAGATCTTCGAGGAAAAGTGTCAATGATTGATTCCTGTTTATTGGTATTTTTTAAATACAGCGCTTACGTGACAAATCAAACAATTACTGATCCATGTTTGTTTTTCACTACAAAATAGTCAACTTCCCAGTCGTCTTGAAACGATATATTTTCTTCGAATATTTTTCGCTTTGAAGATATGAAAGATGGTTAAAAATTAATTCCACCCTCTGTTCATTCCTCTGATGTCTGTTGCTGCTAACCGTAATTGTTCCAAATAGAAAAAGAATATCAATTCGTACCCGTACAATACCGAAAACAAAAAGCAAAATTGATGTATTATATTTCTTGACAAAGAATATTTCCCACCAAATATTTTATATAATTTTCAAATATGTGAATATCTCGGAGCAATGGGCCATGGCCGGCCCACTTAAAAAGGCTCCTCGGGCCACATGCAGGCCGCAGGTTGAGTATCGCTGCCATAGGTGGTTGTTTGGTTTTTGCTTATAATGAAACACTTAATAGTTGCGTTTTATAATGAAACACTTAACTCAAAAGTGTGATTCAGTCGAGGTGTTCGTTGTTGTAGAATGGAATTTATTAGCTATTCTAAAAATAAGTTTATATTGTGTTTTATACATTCTAGAAAATTGATTATAAATATTTTATTTTTGATTGACATTTCTGAAATACGTTTTAACTATCTAAAACTTTTTGACATTTTTCTATTAATTCGAATAATGTTGGACGTTTATGATGATATTTTTTTTGCTTCCGTAATACATTATCCAATTACTTGTAAATTTAAGAATTAATAAACTTTTTTATGTTGTACCTCAATTTTTACATTTCAGTAATAAAATAAAATAGAGCACTATTAGGTTACTACTGTAAAAGCACTTGGGAAATTTCTAAATTGATATATTTAAGTCCAGAAACCCAGAATTTTTTCTTATAATTGGCTTTTGAATGCTTCAATTGCTAAAGATGAATCAGCAAAAAAACATTCTACCTTTTTTTTCTGAAAAAGAATTTGATTTTGAAACTATTCATGCGTTTTCTTTTACTCTCTTCAGATTTGATGTGCACTCAAGTAAGCCGTTTTCATTCAAAGTGGTATAAGTCTAATCTCTAGTATGGGGATATATATGGGTTTGTATATTTGAATGGTTTGAAAAATGTATTGGTACACATGTTAATACGCTCATTTTATTTTTTTAACACGCTTTTATAAGTTTCACTTGTATGTAATGGAATCTTTGAACTCGAGTTTTAACCACTTGAAAAGGTCAAATTAATTCGAAATTTTGCACACTTGTCGAGGACCGATGACAATACAATAATTTCATAATTTTGTTCCATTATCCTGATTAGGATAAATAGGAATACGATTTGGCGACTAATTCCATATACCACTTCCACATTTGGCAACTTATTGCATAAACCATTTCCAAATTTGGCGGCTAATTTCAGATTTAGCGACTAAAAGATTAAGTGCAACCCTAAAACCGCAAGACTCGTGCATGTGAGAAAAAAAATAATTTATGTTCCAACTTCTAAATATTTTTTATTTTTGTAAAGCAATGTACGTTGACAAGTGATGATACGAATTAACATTATAGCAATACGTTTAAAAGGTGATAATACGATTGACAGTTAATATTTCTTCTTAACAGACTTTTATCAGTTAGACCTGTATCTATGAGATGTGGAATCTTTGAAATATAACGATACGGGACTCATCGGAGGCCCGTAAACGGGGAGAATACTCTTCAGACTCGTTAATTAATATCCATTGAAGAGCAAGACTAATTCTAGCAGCCACGTAATTCCGGCTCCAAATATCAAACTCAAGGGTAAATTCAACAAAGGATAAATGATAGTTTTGAAAACTTAAAAAAAACAGGCTTTTATTGTAGATCGAACTAAAAAATGAAAAATAAATTAGTTTAAAAAAGAAACTAAAAAACACGCTTTTATAGTGATTCGAACTAAAAAGTAAAAAAATAATTCTTAATATAAGAATAAAATGATTAACGAGAAAATTAATGTCATTGTGGTAAAAGCATGCGGGGTGCTTTGTACTACATTCTTACTACAACTCAGTATTTCGGAATAGAACTAGTAAAAAATTATGACAATTAATATAAGAGCACCCCACGCTTTTACCCCAATGACATTAATTTTCTTCTTAATAAAAGAATAAAATGATTAAAATAATAATTTTTTTCTTACTTTTTAGTTCGATTCACTCTAAAAGCGTGTTTTTTAGATATATTTTTTAAAACTATAATTTGTTTGATAAGTTGTTTTCACTTTATAATATGATCTTTTTTAAAGTATTAGTTTAATGAAATTTATATGCTTTCGATGCTCTTGGTTCAACTTGCATCACTTTCAAAGTCAACAAAAAGTAAAAATCATATCTCTTGGGTGGGGGAAGTGTTCGTGATGTTGTAATAAATTTTTGACGTTAAATTTAGCTGCAATAGATGGTGCTAGGATATTTTTAAGAATAATATATCCTTGACTACGAAAACATTAGAAATACATATTACACACATGTAAACCATTTTTACAATAGTTGTATAATTTGTACAATAAGGGGTTGGTACAATGGTGGTTGGGGGATACCCCCCTCCCTTATGTTTATGAAATATTAAATATGGGATTTCAACGATCACATGATAAATCAATCATGTGTTCTCCATTGAATTCAAAACTGATATTAAACTTGTTGCTATACTCGTAAAATTTAGATAAAATATCAAATTCCATAATTGGATCAAGATGTTCAAATATTAAGATTCTTCAAATGGGATTTCAAAAATTTAAAAAGATAATTGTTATACGTGTACTTTTTTTAAAATCAAGTACATTTTGCTTACTTATGTGCCTTATTATTGTTAACAAATGTAGGTTTTTTAAAAGAAAGTTTCTGCAAAGGAGCAAAAGTTGCATGAACTGATGGCAAGAAACCATGTTGACATGTATGAAGTGTCTATGACACCAGAAGAATTTATGAACTGATTGGCTGGAAACATGTGATTGCAGTTATTTTAAGACTGACGTCACACGAATTTATCCCATTGAATTGAACTAATCTTTTAATGAAATTTTTATTAAACACACGAAAAAAATGATATTGAAATAAAACTTTTTCATTTATTTTACCTTTTCAGATAATGCCATTTAAAAATGACTAATTACATTTTTATATTAACCTGTGCCATTTTTTACTTTTTATCACTATCTACCAAAACGGTAAAAGAACGAAAATTTTTGTCATTAACAGTGTTGCCGCACATATAAAAAATATAGTAAAAAAATCATGTAATGTGTGTAATTTTTGAACTAAATATTATGTCTTTGCGGAAAATAGGCTTACACCATTTTCAAAGCAATTTCATTAACGACGTAAATTTAAACTGAGAAAACGATGACAATTTTGATGTGTTTATAGAAAAAAAGTTCAAAGTGGATTGCATTCATTGTTATCACTGACTAACATTTTATCAGAAATTGAATTTCAACACTCTCAAATAAAATTGCTCAATTACACCCACAACACACATGCCGCGCCTTTAAATATCCGTGCTATCTTTTAGAACATATGTAAGAACTCCTTGATCGTGCAATAAAAAGTACTGGTTCTGAGGGTAAAGCATTTTATAACTGTAAATAGCGAGTTTATTCAGCCTCCCCCCCCTCCCCCCCACAAACAAATAAATTTTTGATGCCTTTTTAAAAATGTCATTTTGCAACAAAGATTTAACTTTCACTGTAACGTAACTTTTTAACGGTACGTTTTAAGAATGCAAGAGCAATGCAGTAATATCCCGAACTTACGCGATAAGTTATGATTGAGTGATAACCGCGTAGGTCGAGTTCACGTAAATTAGTATAATTCCGCATTATTAAATCATATAAATTATTGTTAGTTGAGGCCGGAGAGGTAAAGAGGAAATAAAACAACCCAGAAAAAAAAAATCTTTAACAAAATATAAGATAACAAAAATACAAAGTTGTGCAAACCGAAGTTATCTTGACGTAGGTTTCATTAAATCTACCAAAGTACGCTGCCGGGCCAAACACCCCCCCCCCCCCCGTAAACTTCCTCGCAACGTGCAAATAACTTTTTTAATTCCTTGTATTGTTAAAAAAATATTCTCTTCGTTGGAGTTTCTTTAAAACTTTAACCCCCATTTTCTATTAACTGCTTTCTGTCAAAATCCCAACCATCATTCGATCTCCTGATTGAACTGGGTCTGAAGACTCAAGTTCTATAATGTTTAGTTCTTGCTCATGCATTTCTATGAGTTCATCCATTGTCAGCTCCTGATTGTGGTATAATCCAGCAGTTCTTGAACGTCATCACTATCCACTTCTAAGAAAGGTCGAATTCGTTCCATTCATTATGTTTTAAAATTTCGCTATTTTGAAAACAATGTAGCAATTTTTTTAGGTGCCTTTGAATTTATTTTCATACTGCAAAAGAATCTTAGATAACGTTTACTGAACTCAAATCTTAAAATGTTCTTCAAAAAAAGTTAAATATTTTCCTCTGATGTAATGATTGATGCAGATTTTTTTTCCCTTTGAATAATTGCCAATTATTATTGCCCCCTATTTAGAGCAATTAATATTTTTCAATCGACAACACCACAGGGAAATTCTAATTAAATAGGGTATACTCTATTTTAATACAATCTTAGATCTGTAGGAAATATTAACCGAGAAAATATTTGTTTAGTATGTGTTGTAAGGATGATTCATGAATTTTTCTGGTTTAACTGAAGCAGAAATGTTACTACTCTTCTATACTATTCTTGTTTCTGATGAATCATTTTTATTTAGGTTGGGTCATAAAGAAAACCCTAGCAATAGCTAATTATGACATGTATTCATAAGTTGCGATATTTGTCATAAAACATGATACATTACGAAATATTTTGTCTGGGAGAAATAAGTAGATCATTAAAAAGTTATATTATAGATTTAAAGAGTATGTGGATGGCTTTCATTTTTAGTATATGAAGAGGGATGAGAAATTTTATAAAGTTTATTAGAAACATGATCATTGCAAAGTGCGCTTCAACAACCGTTTCGTTAAGGCCAGTATTATGACCGTGTGGAAGATTGCTTTAAGGGGGTACGATTTATAAGAAAATCTTTGATTTAATGGTTTTTACCATTTTTTTACTTAAGACCTATGTATAATTATTACGTAAAACAGTTTTTGCGCTCAAAATACTACAAAAAAAAGCTAACCGTTTCATTTTGAAAAGAAAAAAATTAAATTTATGCATAACAAAAACTATGCATAACAAAATTTGGTGTGGGGTTTCTGCTAACGGGATTGATATTCGTAAAACACTTTTTTTATGAATGCTTATTGAAAATTCCATCAGAAATGCATAAATTCTAAATAATCAATTGCTAAATTTTGTTACATGTACTATAAAATCAATTGGTGAAAAAAAATATTAAAGCGTTTGGCACAATAAAAAAAGCCTTAGCATTTTAAATGAACGTAAACGATCAATTATTTTTTCTAAGATAAATCAATTTAAAAATTTAATTTGCTACTGGGATGTGAATAAAAACGATCATAAAAATTATCATAACTGTAGAATTTTTTAACTTAGAGCTTACAAAATTTTGGAGGTTGTGGAAAATTATATAAATAATAATTTAGACTAAAAATAATTTATTCGAATTTTTGACCAATTTTTGTCAATTGAATCGTACTATGAAATCTCTCCTCAACTTTCCGTGTGATATATATGTACAAAAAAGGCACAGAAAATGAAAATTTTAATTTCCGTATAGAAAATTGATTTCACATTCTTTAATTTTTTTTAAAAAAATTCAAGAACTGTCACTAAAAAATATTTTTCGACTAAGGGAAACATTTTCTCTTATTTAAAAATTTGTGGTTGTCGTATTTAATTCTAACCTTATTTGCAATTTTGTACAGAATATCAGAAATAGAACTATGTTGAACGCAATTACCGGAAAATCCGGCGTATAACGCGCGCCTATACTTTCAAGCTTCAATTTTTAGATTTTAGGTATATTCGCCGTGTAATGCGCAACCCCTTTCTTACGACCAAACTATAAATGCACGTGCGCAATGCTCTTATATTTTGAAGCCATTTATTTGAGGTATTATTCCAAGCTTTAGTAAAAAAAATAGCATACTTCTAGAATTAGAACCCTTTAAATTCAAGGAATGTTATTTCTTTCAAAGAAACTTGATCTATGTGTAGAAGTCTAATTTTTTTCTATGCGCATCTTTTTTTCGTTTTTCAAGCTTTCATTTTTATACCCGACGTATAACGCGGACTCGTAAATTTCGATCTTATTTTTTGAGTAAAAAGTGCACGTTATACGTCGGATTTTACGGTACGTAAACGAGAACATTTAGGGGAGGACTGTAAAATCAATTGGTACCAATGATAAAACATTAAGGTGCTGTATTCTGTTATTAATTCAGTTTAGTGTCTTCTGTAATAATATATTGTGTTCTCACGCATGTTTTGACATTCGGTTAGTATAATTTTGTGCAATAATAAAGTGTATTTGAACGGGAATAAAAACAAATACTTGATAATGACAAATAATTGTATAGTAATAATTCTATTCTGTTCCCAAAGAATTCAAACGGAGAACTCCATACATTGTTATGTATTTTCTTATGATTTTTATTTTCTTAACATCTAAACAAGCTAAAATAAACAGTTACTTAGTAATATTTACTCTTGGCAATCTTGTATAACCCTGTGAAGGTTAATACAAATCATAATTGTTATGAATTTATGGTTCTGTTGTGCTTTCAAGTGTAGTATTGAAAAACGAAATAGAAAATGTAAACTTTCATGCTTTTAAATTGTATACACGAATTTTTTATAGAGTGAACTTCTTTTCTTTGCAGCACATAAAGGATAAATTCTGGAACTTTGTATTCTACAAGTTTATTTTTATATTCGGTGTTATGAATGTGCAGTTCATGGACGAAGTCGTTCTGTGGTGCAGTTGGTTTTCCATACTGGGATTTCTACATCTTCTAGCGCAGCTCTGCAAGGACCGTTGCGAATATGTAAGTTATTACTCAATAGAATCCTAATATTGTATCATTAAGCTCTTTGTAATAATTATGCGTAATTGATTTTTTAAAATTTTTCGAAAATTTTCTCTTGGGTTGCTTATAAGGGCAACATTAATAGACGATCAATTTATTCCCTCAAAGAGGCTGTAATTTGTAAAATGAATTATTGATGTAATACGCCATGTGATGAAAATGTTTACCGAGATGGTTCGTTAATTTTTTTTAAAGAATGAAAGTATGAATCTTGCAGGATTTTTTTAACACGATTTTACTAGCTTCACCTGTATGTAACGTAATCTTTGAATTCGATTTTTACCCACTTTGAAAGATTAGATTAATTTGAAATTGTGCACACTTGTCACGGACCGATAACAATACAATTATTTAATAATTTTGTTCCATTGTCCTGATCAGGATTAACGATTACCCATTTGCAGATTTGGCGACTAAAAGATTAAGTTACAACCCTAAAGTGAAAATGCTCATGGTTAATACAAATACATCTAACAAAAAATGTGTTCTTTATGCGAAATTTTTTTCTTTTAAGTTTGATTAACTATAAAAGCGTGTTTTTTTTTTTAGTTTTTTAAGCTATAATTTATTTAAGTTTATTTGCAACTACTAGAATTAAATAAGTGGATAATGCAGATATAACGAGGGAAGTTGTACTAAATTTAGAGTGTCCAAACAATAGTTGTCGATGTCATATTTTTCAGATCCGAGTGCAATAAGGGAGAAGTTAAACTTCAAAGACTTATCTTGTTTCTGTTTAGGATATGTTTTGTTAAGTGCCTAAATCGTTGGATTATTGATAACTTCTCTCTCTTTTATTAATACTTTATTGTAACCTTAATAAATGGTATATCCTTAACATTTTTGTTAATATTCTGAAAGAAATTAAAAAACGATGTTTTTCTGGGATAAAAGAGTTACGTGTCTGTTTTAGTAAAACCAAGGTACGTATTACATTCAAAATTTAACTGATGTATTTTTGAGCCATCATTACTGAAATGAGAAATATTGTGACTCTTGGAAATACTATCTTCGCCTATATTAGATATTATAATCAAGACTGTTTAGGAACAATTTATAAATAAAACCATAGTAGTATTGTATTCTGATTACTCAAACTTATTAACATCGTACATTTCAATATATTTACATTTTCTTCTGTGCGAATTTATCTATTTTTTAAAAATTCTTGCATTTCGTATTTGAGAATCTTAAAATTTACATGTATACTCTTCAAGACGCTCTATTCGTTTGTTATAAACAATCTCCCCACAATGCACGTTTAATTGCTTTCTCTCAACGCACTTGATTGAAGACGAAACTGTCAATGACAGTGAGATTATCAATAATTTGATAGATTATGAAGACTGACAAGAACAGGATTCTTTGAGAGCGGATGAAATATATGCTGGGATCCAGCTTTTTAACAAATTGGAAAAGCATTTTCTTAAAATGTATAGCATTCCGAAAGGAGTATGCAATTCCAAAAAGAGCTTCAAACATGCATATCTGGTTATTGTGACGTTTACAAGCAACTGACCCACTGACCGTTGTCGCAAAAACTTATTATTTACTTTAAGGTGCCAAAAAATGAATCGATTGAAATTATATCTTCAAATGACGAAAGCGATTTCGAACTAATTCATCACATACAGATGCGCGCTTTGGATTACAACGAGTAGCAATGCTGTCCCTATCTACCGCACAAAAACAGATTTTATTGTACTAGGTACGCGTCGTTAGTAACTTTCGTGTAGCTTCGAAGTGGGACTTTACGAGAAAAGTCAAATCATTAACTTCAGTTAAATAGTACCTTAACTATAATTTAGTATGTTTTAAATTTTGATTTTTCCTGTTATTATTGGAAATCATAGGAATAGAGTTGGATGTCGTGTGGATGTATTTTTCCTTTAATGAGTTCCGAAACGCGTATCAGGGTATGATTGATTGGAGATTTTATTAATTAAAAACTTCAAAAACTGGATGAAGTTTAAAATTAAAACTATTCTAATTTTTTTAATGTGTTCTAGTTTTTAATTGATTGCAAGTTTCACGCTTTTGAAAAATAGACTGGTCGTACAGTTTTAAACTTGCATTGTGTGTGTGCATTTATTATATTTTAATTTTTTTAAAAAAATTGATTAGTTTTGTTTTAAATCATACGTGAAGTAATACTCCTATGTAAAAAGTTTCAAAACAATGAGAATTTGTGCATGTTTCAATCCCCGTAAATTGTTTTCTAATGATTTTTTAGAATAACATATCATTAATATGTTTATATATTTGTATAATGTTATACACGTGGCCAAAATTTCAAACCTTTAAATTGAGTAAATTTTTTAAAATTTTTATTTTTGTGTTTGAACTCTTTACACTTTGAGAAATTGCGATTTAAAGTAAAAATATACCGTTAATTAATGCATACCAGCACTTTAATTTAGATTGCTTAAATAATAATTTAATCTACATTTGAAGCAAAAAGAGCTGTAGCTCTTTTATTTCCCAATAAAAATTAAATCCTCTTTAACCGATTTTCGTGAAATTGACCTCCTTATGGTCTTGCTATTAATTGATGCGAATCAAGCTAAAAGAAGTTAATCCTTCGCTTGTAATCTCAGGATTTATTGTAATTAATTTCTACTAAAGCGTCTAAATTTGGACAGACCTTCAAGGAATTATTCCAAGAATTTAATTATTCTGCGATTCAATCTTTTATTTCTTCAAACTTATTTTGTAATTCTAAGTTTGAAAGGAAGTGAAGCAGAAGTATGTTTCAGGTGAATTGTATACTGGAACACGCCACGTGTGCTTGTTTTCCCTGCGGCGGTACTCTTCTTGTGTGGAGAAAATTTACGGGCGAAGTTCACTTCCGAGCGTGAACTTGGAAAAATTATGGCAACCCTGGAAAAATGTGAGCAAATTTAGCAGCAAATTTGACGAAAAATATTATATCGCCTAGGAGTCATCGAGAAGACTCTAGGTTCGATCCTTCTAGACATTTCCATTCGGCTGCATAAAGGTTGGTTGAATTCTAGAGTCAGTCGAGATCAGCGTTCAGTCTTTTGCGATGACTGCGATAAGAGACTTCATCTGTCTAAGTTCCTGCTTGTGGAGCTGTTCTAGAGCAGCGGTCGCTAAACTTTTTGACCTCTCGAACCTGTTAATTCATAGTTTAAATCCCGCGGATCATTAATAGGATTTTTTAAGTAATAAATATATTTATTAAAAAAAAATTGTGATCTAAGAACACATAAAGTACACCTAGTCAATAAAACTATTGTTACCAAATTATGAAAGCTTTATTAATAAACCGTAATAAAATAAACGAAAATTGTAAAAAGAAAACAAAAAATGGTTTAAGTATATCAAATTTTTAGCATTATACATTCCTAGTGTGATGGATGTTTCTGCTTACCTGAAATAAGATTATGGTTAGATTGTGGGTAGCCTAGTGGTTAAAGCATCGGACTCCAGACCGGAAAGCCCGGGTTCGATGCCCAATGCCACCAAATACCCTCCGAGTACACACGGAGTACGTGCTCCTTAAATCAGTGGGTCCGAAAGTTCCGTGGGCTGAATCACGAGTGCAGAGGACTGGAGAATATTTCCCTCCTCTTCAGTTCCATGCCTAAATTGTGGAGGTGGAGATCGGTGGTGTCGCCATCTATCGTCCCTTCGGGGAATTTCGCCGAGCAAATTCGTACTGTCACCTGTATGGTGCTCAAGGCCAATGACAGGCGTACTTCTAGCCCCTTGCCACGAAATTCATCGTGGCAAGG
>BMAV01000953.1:117512-135412 GCA_019973955.1 Trichonephila inaurata madagascariensis | reverse complement strand
CAAGTCTCGATCCCAAATGAATTTCCTTAGTCGTGCCCTCCCCTTGTTAGATCAACAAAGAAAATTTTTATTTTAGCTACTTTTTATTAAATAGTTACAATTACTATAAATATGTATATACATAGGACAGAATTACAACATTCAGTGGTAATTCATTTTTATTCATTATCATTAAAGTATCGTATTGTGTGTCATCCAAAACAATCGTGTCTATAAAATTTCAGTTCAACTGAATGCTTTAAAACGTGAGAAAAAAAACCTTTTCGAGTTTTGACACAAGTCGCCAAAAGGGTACCTAAGTCGCCGAAGTCGCTGTATTTGTAATTCTTTGAATAATTAGTTTTAATCAATTAATTTTTATTAATTATTATTAAATTATTGTATTTTCATCCAAAATAATCATGTATATAAAATTTCAGCTTAATGGAGCGCTTTAAAATATATTTTATTAACTATTGAAAATTCCACCAAGATAAATAAATATAGAGAGAGTGAGTTTGTAGGAATTGAAAAAATGAGCATGAAGTTTGATTACCCTAAATTCGACTAGTTTGACAGAGATTTTATTATTGACTAGAGTTATATATAATGATGCTCTGTGACTTTTCCAGGTTTTATGGATTCGGTGGTATTCATACTTTTATCTAAGACTGGTCTTGTTAGTGTTATATTTTGTTTTAATCACTGAAATCATTTTTGGATTCTCTTGGGGTATGGATACATCATCAACTCTAGTTCGTAATCACTTTGAAACTAAGTTATGTACATTTAATTGTTAATAGTTGTCAACCTCTCTACATTTTTTATTTACATTTTTCTTAAATATTCTCTCAGGATGCGGAAAGAATCCGAGATTTACTTGAGAGTTGCTTTTACTGAAACTTTCAATAATATTCATGTATCACAACGATTTTGAAAATTTTTATTGAAAACAAAGTACATTTTTTTTTACATTATTTTTCTTTTTTAATCACATCCTTCCTCTTGTGTTTGATATACTCTCGTATAGTAAGACCTTAAAGGTTTCATTATTCATATTTTTTTAGATTTATCGTACATGTAACAATAATTCAGTTTCATTAATTGACCACATCAGAAGCCAAAATAACTATCTTTCGCAGCATCGGACCGCTACGAGACGGACTGGAAAAAGCCATTGATGTTCTGGAACAAGGGTAGGCAACCTATGCTCGCGTGACACTTATTGCACGTTGTACAATTCTCAGTGGCACTCTGCACTACTCTACGAATTAGTCAATTTTTGAGGGGATGGAAGTTAATAAATTTGTAATGGACCTCTCTTACTTGATAAACATCTTCTGCATTATGGACATTTACTGAATTAGGAAAAAAGTTGAAGATCAATGTACAGCTATTTTGTAAACTGTTGAATGCCATTGCTGGAGAGGTTTAGGTGCTAGTTTTTTTTTTGATATCGAGGGTAATAACGCCAAGTTGTTTATGTTCGCCGAGATGGGCGATAACATTACAATATGGTTACCTTAATATTTTTATTGTCTGTCGATGGGGTTGCCATGGGGATAACGTATATGAGAAATAACTTTTATTGGTTTCTTCCCGCGGTAACCCAGGCGATTTTAATTGATTTTTTAAAAATTTAACCATTTTCATCGTAATTGTTCTATTGTTTGCGCGTCTTCTGTTTCATTTTGTGCTATTTTCGAATATGGATATTTCTAAAATGAGTGAGTACCAGAATATTTTTTTCTTAAAAGAATAAGTGTTATGCTTTTAATTATCGCTATAAATCGTTTATTTTCGTTTTATTTGGCGTTTTAAAAATGCTTTTTTTTTTTTTTTTACGTTCTTTGTTCGATGCAATTCGTTGAAGGAACTTGCAGTGCAAGTTTATTGCAAGCTTTCAGTACTTTGTAATTGATATTCTTAATTAATTTTAACATATATTATGTAATTATTTTATTCATAATGTAATACAAAAATGCAATTATTACTATATGTAATAATCATATAATATTCATTATTTATAATTGTTTCTTTTAATATTTATTTATAAATATTACATATTTTGTTGTTTATTTATAATTAATATTGTTATTTATAATTATTGTTACTTATTTATAACTATTTTTGTTTATTTATAGCTATTCTTACGTTATTTATTTATAATTATGCTATTATTTATAATTATGTAATACGAGTAACCTTATGCATTATTTTTACTTTTTTACAATACGACGATTATTCTTTTTTATAATTACTATTATATTACATGATTATTATTTCTAATAACTGTTATTAAATCGTAAAATAACCTCCCTATAGCGAAGCGCATTTTCTATATAACGAACTTTTTTCCTTGTGATTCAATTTTTTCCCTCCCTATTTTTAAAGTGTTTCTGGACCTATACGTAGGATGAAGTGATAAAATTACTTGAAATAATTTAATGTGGATTACAGTATGAAGGAAATACGCCTGAAGGGGTGTTTGGGGAATTGCAAAGATGCGAGGCGTATTATGAGAGAAAACATTCTTTCAAACAGAAAATTCAAACAAAATTAATAGATTTTACCAGTAATTAAAGGATACATCTGCTAATCAAACTTAAAGTTACAAGATATAAAAAAAAGTATGCTTAAAATTACTTGAAGGCTTTAAATTAGAAAATGTCCTTAAAATTCATTAATATTAATATAAAATTATTTTCTTAATGCTGAAAATACATAGAGAGTATTCCTCGACATTCTTTTTCCTTGTTTTCTTGCAGTTTTTCTTTCTTTTTTTGATGAGCAAGATATTAAATTACAAAAAGATGTGAATAATTACTTTTTATGATACTATATAGTGTTTATGAATTTAAAATTCGTTTTATGTGGTTCATTAAGTATATTAAAAGATGAACCTCTATATAATAAATTTTCCATATAACGAACTTTTTTTTCAGAATTTAGCGACTTCGTTATATTGACATCCGACTCTATTTATATTTTATGCTGTCTATTTTTTATTTTAGTAAATGTTTAAAAATGCATAATATGTGTACAATTAATTTTTAAAAAATTTTTTGGAAGAAATAGTTAATTTTATGCTGTTTATTTTATGCCAAAAAATATCATCAAATGATTTAAAATTGATATATAATAAAGCTCTAAATCTATATTATTGACCTCTATTCTCTCTAACTCTGCATGTATTATCGCGGAAATCACATTTTTTCAAAAGTGTCCCGTGTGGCACGCTGAATCATATTGGTAGATTGGTTTGGCATGCCACAGCTAAAAGGTTGCCGACCCCTGCTCTGGAAGGTTCTCATGGGTGTGGAGTCATTCCAACTCTAGTTCCGGAGCCAGCTACCCTAGGGCCATGCTGCAAAAAAACCTGAGCGAGGTAGGTGATCGCACAGATTCTTAATTAGATTAAATTCAGTGAAATCGAAAGGGAATTCGATAAACTCATCTTTGTGCCCTTCGAATCGTGCATGTACACTGTGATCCATTTGCCAAATCATATTGTCCTACTGGAAGATGCCATCGCCCTGAGGGGGGGGATAGACATATATATATATATATGGTCAGCAAGAGTTCTTCCATTCATCTATCGTGCCTTCCATAACGATGAGTGCACCGATGAAATTATACAAAAACATTCTCCGGATCATAACTCTGTATCATTTAACTTGGTCCAATTTTACGATTATTGCAGAGTTTGTTTCGTGACGTTTCATATCATATACGCCAAGGTCAAATCGTACATAAAACGTGATTCATTGCGAAAAAGCCTCCTGTCTCCGCTGGTAGACGTCCTGTTGCGATTTTGGCATGCAAATTCAAGCCTTCATCAAAGATCGTTCCTCAGCATGGCCATTAACCAACCGTCTGCTGCGGAGTCCAAAACGTAGTGTTCGCTGAACTGTTGTTGAGGAGGATACACTTTTTTGGTAGCCCTGGCAGCGGTAGCCTAGTGGTCAAGGTAACGGACTCGTGGCCGGCGTGTCATGAGTTCGAGCGTAGTACCGCTGAAGATTCGCCGTATAAATCTGTTGATTTTCAAACGTCCTTCCGTTAGCGTGGTGTGGAAGTTAGGAGAGGGGGTGCCAGCTCAGGGGGCGTACTCGTCACTTGACCATGGTTCAAAATGACGATGTCCGTCGCCAAAAGACCTCGATTATGGCTTTAATATTCACTCGTTCACTTGGTAACCCTTTGATTTTTCTGAACGGTCTTTTGCCCGACGTTTAATTCGGGACTCTATTAAAAAAATTATTTATGGACATGCGTATTCAGCATTAATTAATGACATATAGATTTGTGCCTTAAATATGCTTTATTGTGATTAAATAAGCTGTAATTCATAGCAGGACCGGTTTATCCATTGAGCGCTTGGGAGCCCCAGGGGCCCGGGGTGCGGAATGCCCCGGATAAGCTAGACTTGACCAGATTTTCTGGTTATAAATTTCGATCCGCCAGTGCTAAGGGGTCCTGTATACCTTCTGCGCCCAGGGCCCGAAATGAGCTTAAATCGGCACTGATTCATATTTGATTTTTAACTAAAATAAAAACAAATTTGATAGCATTTTTCTTATCTAACAGCATTATTAAAATTGTATTTTTTATATTTTCAGTTGTCATTTTCACCAGCCACTCCCAAGTGGACGCATTGTAGAGTTTTCACCTTACTAATCGGCATACTTACGATCTCATTTAGTTTGTTTGGAATCTGCGCTTTCGTTGGATTTCATGCAGGAATCAACACATTTGCTTTTATGGCAGCAGAAGTAAGTCATCTCTACTTGGTTTTTAATATTATTTAAATTCATTATTTTTACCCACGAATTATTTAATCTAAATATTCTCTGCTGCATAGCCTTTTATGTCTGCTTTTATGTATATTATCTTGAGTTTTAATGTGTAAGTATATATAATTCTGAATTTTGATCGTCTTATTTTAATCCTTGTATAATTTAATGTGTGATGAACAACGACACAGCGCTAGTGATCCAGCCTCACGATTTTTTTTTTTTTTTTAATTTATCCTCTGTGTTTAACGTTCAGTATTCTTTGAAAACGAGTTTGCTTTGAAACGTATCGTTCGCATTACATTACTAAACTCGCACGCAAAAAGAATCGGGCCTCGTTTGGAATTAATAAAATTATTCTGCGTTTTATCTTTTCTACAATTTTATTTGCGCCAGCTTCGTCGAAACAATTAAAGTTTATAAATCCTAACTATTGCTCTTAAAATAAAGAACAGCATTTATTATTTTGTTTTTAGATTTTAAGAAAAAATATTTTTTTTAAATTGTATTTATCTTAAAAATTCTATACGTTGAATCAACTACTATTGTTTCCTATTTGGTCGTCTTATGTCGAGAATCTTCGTTGGAACATTTTTATTCGTTGTTAACACTTAAAAGTACTGCATCACTCTCTGTAACTGGACATTATATGAGGTGTGTTATAAAAAAAAATCTTGTATTTATCTATAACAACCTTAAAATGATTTCCTTGCACATACTTCTAACAATTCTGCCAGTCTTGAAGCAGCGTTTGAATCAGTGGCGTAACGGAGAATGTTAGGTCACCCTTGCAAAGTCAGATGTTGGGCCCCAAGCCAGATCTTGCAAAGTATTGCAAAACCCTAACATCAGGCTTTGGGCCCCCTAGAATCCGGCCCCCCCCCCACCCTGCGATGCGGGAGTGTATTTTACGCCATTGGCTCAAATGCAGTTCTCTTTTTGCATGTCTCCTTGTGATTGAAAATCACTCCCCCCGGTTACTGAGATATGCCAAGTTTTACACAAAATTTAGTGCAGTAGTGTTGTACAAGCTTTTCTGACATTTTTGTCAAAAAACGAAAATTCGACGGTGCGTGCTTACACTGTCTTAATCATCGGCGGCCTGCTAGCGAATGATAGCTTCTTCAAGCGGAAAAGAGTGGGGAGAGAATTTCTTGTCTGCTTATATAGGCCTACATGATCCACCAAACTCAAAATTCCTCCCTAGCATTATTAGCTTTAAAAGGCTATGGTCGGAAATCCCTTGACCATGCCAGTGGCGTAACGTACACCCCCGCTATCCCCGCATTGGGGGAGGGCCAGGGTTCCAGGGAACCCCAAAGCCTGACTGCCGCCAAGTACCTACCCTTTGTAAAATCCAACTTGGGGGCCTAAAACCTGACTTTGGGGGGCCCAAATGTTCTCTGTTATGCCACTTCCAGAGACGAAATATATATTTTTTTAAAAAATGTTGTTCTATTTTTATAATTTAAAAATTTAATGTAATGGTAATTTGATATAATAAGTTTTGCAATGATGAGTTTTACATTACTGCTTGTTTAAATGCTTACTTATCGCTCGTTTCTTAGATTTTAACATCTCAATACCAGGCTCCAAAAATTGTTTGATACCGTAAACATTTGCTCCAGTTTTGGATTTCCTAAATTATAGAATTCCATTTCCTTATAAAGTGTGCCTTGTTCCTAGAAATTATTTCATCTTTTTGTTCATTTATGGATCAATTTTTGGTTTCTTTTGAAATTTAAAAAAAAATTCCCCTTTTGCAGTTTTTAGATTTGAATTCTTCCCACCCCTCTAGCTTTATTGCTTACTATACTATCAAATGATTGTTACAAATGTGTTTTTTTGAAGTATTAGCATGTACTTTAATATCCCAAAACATCAGCCATTTCGTATTTGTTAGTGTTATTGTTAAATAAAGAACTTTTTTTTTTTTTTTTTTAAATTATTCAAATAGCTAACAGCATGCTTTTAAAGTATTGTGAAAAATTAACTATCAACATTTTGAAAAAATATCAGTTTTAAAATTATAATTACTCTTCCTTGAATTTGATTATAATAAATTTTTAGGAATATTTGAATTATTTTCTGTTAATTTTGAATTTAAAACCATGTATATTTCTCATTATTTCTTTACAATTATGATTTTGTTTTTTTTTGCAGTGTTTACTGGTGTTTGTAAGGACACTGTATGTGATTACTAGGTATGTAAATTCATTTTGTATACTAATCTTTGAATGATCTTTATTTTAAAGCTAACAAGATTTTTTGAAAAAAATATTTAGATCTTTTTATTTAATGTAGTATTTTTCTTGAAACCCAAGAGATTTTTTTATCTATACTAATAAAAGAAAGAGTTTGTGTGTGTGTTTCACCTGTACCGGTCAAACTAAGCATATTTAATAAAAGAAATGAATTGAATAAACACAGTGTGTAATTGAATTCATGTACAAGTATACAATGCTCATTCTTAGATCCTTGTGGAGTTTTTCTTGCGTGGACATTTCTCAGTTCTTGTTGATTTTATTAGTTTTGATTCAATATATCTATCTTTTGATTATGAGTAATCTGTGATTTCTGAATCTAAAATTAACTTTGCCATACATATACATGGCAATACAATTTGATGCTTTTAAAAAAATGAAACAGAAAATTCAAAACTAAAAGGATGCTATTGATTTAACATATTTCCCAAAGATGTTAAAAATAGTTTCTACTTATTTTACTTTATTATTTAATTTCGTATTTGTATTTGTTTCCTAACTTTTATTTTGCTAAATATTTTTTTTTTATTCTGTTTGTTTTACTTCTGCGTCCCTTAGGGATATTTGTGATGCACAGGAGTTATTTTATGTCTTCTATATAAAAAAAAGTTTACATGTAATTTTGACTGTGAAGAAATTTCTCTTATTAGAGATCTGCTTTTTGTTACTAATTGAAATAATTATATAATTAAATAAACAAAAGAAAATTGTAAAAGCCTTTGTTCAAAAATTCATATAAATTGCATGTTGGTAACTTTGCCATGTTAAATCATTGGAAATGCTTGTATTCTTTTTAGGTATGTTATATATTTATTAGATGCATCCCAAGAAGGAGCTTGGGAGAAAAGAGCTTCATACGTGTATTATACTGAGTTAGGATTTGAGCTCCTAGCTTTAATCATTGACTTTCTTCACCATTTGCATATGCTGGTATGGAATTTTTATTTTTATCCCATATTTTTGAAACACTTGCTGTAGCTTTGTTTTTTGATCAAACTTCTGAAGAATGTTTTAATTTTTTTGAAGTACATATATAAAATGAATTATTATAAATATTAATTTTAAAGAAAAGTGTGTGTGTTATTTCAATTTCAAGTGAATTTTTAAGAACTGGGTAATTTTGTTCTTTAATTATTTTAAGAGAGGTAATGTATAGTAATCCTTTTATATCTATATTTATATACATGAAATTTCCATAGGAGAATCATGGAGATCTTTACTTTTTTGTAACATATACTTCTATCAATTTAACGTACAAATAAAAATTTGTTACATGTCTTATAATTATGTCATTTCTACTGTAATATAGCTAAAATTTTATCAAGAGAGACTATTTTTCAAATTTTTTTTTTTTTTTTTTTTTGCAATGAATGTTTTATTTTTATTGACAACATATTTTTTTTCTTATTATTCTTAGAAGTAAACTAAAAATTAGTTTTCAGTGTATTTTATCAGAACAAAAACTAAACCTTGTAAAAAAAAAAATCAAAGCATAAGTAGATTGTAAAATGATATTCTTAAAAATTTTAAATCATATACTTTGTCAAATTTTTTAGAAAATCATTTAAAGTAACCAAAAGTTGATAATTGATCAAAGACTTCAGGTCGTATTATAAGATGCAGAAATTAATTTTTTAAATCATATTGACATGTGTAAATTATCATTATTTTAATGCATCAGGTTTCTTTGGGCTAAAATTAATTTTATCATCACTGTATACATTTTTACAAGATATGATTGTGAATTGAATGCTACATTAGTCGAATTCATTTTTGCTCTATCTAGCATTCGTTTTTATTTCTATTTATTATTCTCCCTTGTTCTTGTTATCAAATCAGAGATGGAGTGAGAATTTCTCTTATTTTCTCAAATCTTTAAGAAATATTTCTATTTTTAGCTTTTTCTTGGGATTTCTTTCATATAAAAAATCAGTCTTTAAAAGTTTTTTGATACTAAAGCACTATCTTTGCTGCCCTTGCTCTTCTCCAATTAAACATTTTATAACAAAATACTCCTACACTTAAAATTTTCTCTAAAAATTTTTCTTTATTAATGATTTATCATGAAATGTTGATCGAAAACTTAGGAGTTAATAAATGTAGAATATTGAATGACTGGAAATACTTAATTGTATTATTTTTTTCATTTGTTTTAATTTTGGCATAATATTTTTAGGTTTGGGCTAACATTTTCCTATCTATGGCAACACTTGTTATTGCAATGCAGCTACGATGTTTGTTCTATGAAATTAAACACCGTGTGAAAAAGTACAAGAATTATTTAAAAATAGTGAAACACATGGAATGCAAGTATGTATAATATTTGTTCAAACATGTCTTTGAGCTTACAAAATTATTTGATAATTATGATATATATATTGAAACATATTTTAAATTAACCTAATTTTTTTTTTGTATTTGTTGTTGTAATTGTGCACTTCACCTTTTAAGATTTTTTATTTATGAACAATTAGTTCAGAAATCTGTTTTGTAGTTGCTTTAACTTTTAAACTTTACAGTTATCCAATGGCTTCAACTGAAGAATTAGATAAAAATAATGATGATTGTGCCATATGCTGGGATCATTTAGATTTTGCAAGAAAACTTCCATGTGGTCATTTATTCCACAAGTAAGTCCAATTTTTTTAAAATTACTTTTTACAATTAGATTTTTAAATCAAACTTAGTATATTATACATTTATAACCTTTACAAAAATCTATCTTTACTTCTATTGATTTAATTCCATAATTTCAATCATTTTGATATTAAGAATATTATGTTTAAAAAATTTGGTTGTATTGCTGCAAATCTAGACATTAAATGCGAATTGTTTTATCTTTATTGATAGCTTTGAAATTAGATTTTGAAAAAGTTTATCTGTTAATAAGGCTGTTTTAAAGTAAAAATATAAAAATTATCTTTTCTAAATTTTTTTAATTCTGTCATCTTTTTGTTTGTGCGCTATATTAGAAAAGGAATCACAAAACAAGATTGAAATAATATGCCCTTAAGTCAACTCAACTGATTTAGTTACTAAATATTTCTTTAACATAAAATCGTGAATAAATATTTTTTTCCTTTAAACAAATACTTTATATAAAGCAATTGTATTCAAACTGTTAAGTGCCATTGAGGGTTTATTAGTGAAAATATGCCTTTTAACAACTTTTAAATTCAAAAACAGCTTGAAAAAAATTCCCTTTAAATAATTTGCAAAGACTCTTGAGGATCAAATCAATTTTGTCTACAATTTTCAAAAAACATTGAGGGTCGGCTTAAAGAATCAGGGGAATAGCTACTGCCATATCAGTCCTATCAATTATACGGGGGCCACAGGAGCCCCAACAGATATAATATTTTGACACTTCTAAATAACTCTTATTGATATCATTATTATTAAATTTCCAAAAAAAGTGCCCCCAAAGAATGTTGGTACATGGCCTGCTCAGGACTAGCTACGCCAGTGTAAAGGATGCAATGTTATGTGAACTTTGAATCCTTGATTTAATTTCTATAGTCTCCTTCAAAAAAATAATTTTTGCTGGAGTTAAACTTCCCCATAGCTACTGAAGTATAATTTAGCAGTAAAAGGGAAAATAAACAATCATTTTGACAAAATTGAAATGATTTGTGTTGACATTTTGATGCAACTATATAAAACTTCTTTTAGCTCTTGTCTTCGCTCATGGCTGGAGCAAGACACTTCTTGTCCTACTTGCCGCAAAGCACTAAGTGACAGCATGGACAAAGAAATGAACATAAATAATTATGACCATAGTGATATTTTAGATAGAGAAGCTGGTGACCATTCAAACAATTCAAGAAATCAATATTTTCAATTTGAAGGTAAGATAATTTTATAAAACTTTATTCATTTTATTTACTAACGTTTAGGAGGAGGAAGTAAATTGTGGTGGTAGGGGGGTGAAATGCTCTGGGTACTCAAGGTGTCCTTTATACCATGATGATAAATCATTAAATCTTTCTCAAGAACTAAATTAGTAAATTAGAGTAATTTAAAGATGGGGTAGGGGAGTTGTAAAAATTTATTGCATTAATGAAAATATTTCTTCAACTAATTTACTCAATGTTTTAAATTACAAATTATTTTTTAAGTTCTCAGACTCAACTAATAAATTTATTTTGTGTAACTCATATTAAACTATATTCTACTTTAATTATTGCATCATAAGGTTTTTTATACACATCTCATTGTTAATGCCAAACATAACAAAAACAAATATATATAACTGTATGATACATACAAATTAAATACTTTTTTAATGGCATTGCTATTTTGAGACCAAGTACAATAAGCAAACTAAAAGAATTGGTAATTATTCTAACAATGTAGTGCACAAACAAAATAACTCCTGTTTACAAGTTTTATGTAAGAAATAAATAAATAAAAGGGTGAAAAGTGACAATCTAATGAGTTAGTAATGCCTACATAGTGCCAACAATCATATTACTCTTGTTTGTATATATTACCCTACTGCATCCTGATTTATATAGCTTCTGCCTAAATATTTGAGCTTCGAATTGCACCTTAAACTGTTGCCAGGAGATATGTATTGCAAATATGTTTAGTCATGGTTTTGGTCTTATTATAACCACTTAATTTGCTTACTTCTATACTTCAGAAACTTGCTTGATTTTGCCTAAACTATGTATGAAGTTAAAACATTAATGGAATGCATGAAACTTTTTATTCAAATTTTGTTCTGGGCTTGCAATTTTGTGAAGAGATGGCAAAAGCTGCCCATTGAAGGTTAATTCAAATTGGTTACAGAAAGAAACAAATAGTTAAATGATTAAATAGTACATTTGCAAAGAAAATAATCATGTTGAATATTTCCATTGCAGGTGCTTAGTAATAATTTTTAAATCACAGTCCATTTTTATTTTTCCTACTTAATTTTAAAAACTCTTATCTTAACTGAAAAACTTAATTGAAATATAAGAATGATGTGAATGTTCTATAGTGGCTCTGACAGGTGATTAAGAAACTTGTTGAATCATTTAAAAAATGAATAAATAAAAGCATAAGAACTGTTTGCATTCTGCAAATCGGGTTCAAAATGTTTCATGTTATTTTGTAAATTTATAACCATTTATTTAACAATTTTCTAATTCAAAATTTATATTTTAATATAACTGTTGAAATTTATTTTATTCTGCTGTATTTTTTTTTAAATATATTTTTACATTTTATTGTTTTGTATGTGTACTTTTCTTTACGCTTAATCAAACTGTGATTTTTTTTTTTAAAATTATGCCATGCAAATTTTTTTTCTTATTTCAGGATCTCGATATGTTAGCTGGTTCCCTAGCTTTTTTGGAGTTCCTCACCCCAATGCTACTGGTGAAAATAACTTGACACCAGAACAGATTGCAGAGTTTGACAGCATGGTACAATTTCTTTTGCTGCCATATTTTTTCTCCCTAAAGAATAAATATAATAAAATGCCTATTGATTGTTCTTAAGCTAATGTAAAAGCAATATGTTTAAAATGTTTTAGATGCCACTCATAAAACATGATATTTTTATAATTTCATAAAATTTTTTGGTTCCTAATGTTAATTTCTTATTTTTTAATTTGTATGTTAAAGCTTAAATACTTTACTATTTTGTATTATAATAGAGCTGCATAAGCAATTGATACTGCATAGTAAATTTATAGCTGTACATAATAACATTACTAAAACTGTATATATCATTTTTAAATGTTCTTAAATACATTGAATTAAATTTTATTTTTGTGTTTATGAAATGAAAGTTATAACTTCATTTGCATAAAAATACAACTCTTAATTTCGTCAAATAAGTGTAAGTTTTTTTTTTATTTTTCACTCTGAACTTTTCATTTTATAGAGTAGCCACATAGATTTTTTAATTGTAAAATTTTTTAAGATTTATTTTATTGCTCATTGTTTCTGTTTTGTAATTTTATTTGTACTACTGTTATTTTTTCTAAATATATTTTACTTTATTACATATTAGCATATTAGTCTAACACAACATTAAAATTTTTCCTCATTTTGTTTTGTATTAGTTAATATAAGAATTTATATATATATATCTTGATATCTTGATATTTTTAGTTCAATATTTTTGAAATAGAATAATTCATCTGCTTTAATTTGAAGTCTTGACTTTTTTAATGTAACAAATTTTTTCCTTATTGCACATTTTATTTGACTTTGTGTTTGGTTGAAATTTGAGCCTTTTAATTATTTTTCCTTTCTTTTAACAAAATAAAAAAAGAAACTGCATGTTATTCTGTCAAAGAATAATTTACTAAATACGGTATTGAAAATAAAGGAGAGGAAAGGTATCAAATGGATTCTGCCAGTCTTTAAACTTTCTTTTCCTGTTGCAGGCACGCCAAGTTCAACAAATGTTCCCTAACATGCCAATTAGCAGCATTCTCGAAGATCTTCGATTTACCAACTCTGTTGAAGTAACTGTGGAAAACATTCTAGATGGAAAACTAGTCCCACCTCCGGTATGCATAGGACAAAGAATTTTTCAGCATTCCAAAGTTGCCAGCATTTGTTTATTTGTACATTTCCTGAAAAATTTATCAAATCATATTCATCATAAATATTTCTATATATTTTTTATGATAGTTTTAATCAAATGTGCATCAATTTATTTATTTGAAACTTTTCTTTGTGTTTTTTTATTCCATGGTAATAAAATAACTAGTAACTTAAGTAAATTTGAATTTTTTTTTTTTAAGAAAAAAATTTATTTGTAATAACTTTTAATTGCATGCTTTTTAACATTTTTTGTGGGATAAATTATCTTCTATTTTGATATACATTCAAGAGGAAGGATGAACCTTTGGTCTTAATGTCCTTTATGGGATTTTGAGGTAGTTGTAAAGTGTGATATGATTGGTTAAAATCTATTTTCATGGGTAATTTTTTACTTAATGAAAAGTAGCAATTTATTTAAATCATGAGTATATATTTTATGTTATCAATACACACAACAGCTCTCTTTTCTCTTTCCATTACTCTTCTATTAAAATGCATATTACTTTTCCCATTTGATACTATTTTTAGTATCTAAATCAAATATGTTTTATTTGCATATGTATAAATAAATTAAAATAAAATCTTCATTGCCTTATGAAATTTTGCATTTAAAGTATCCACTATTGATTGGAAAATTTAGTCTAATTGATAAGCTTACTAATAATTTATGCTACCTCTGTATTTTAATTTGATCTGTGTGCAATCAAAATCTTTTGTTTTATTTGTATTGCATGTTTCATTCCCTATTCTAGATCTATGATTATTTAGTTTTTTTATTGAACAAAAATTTTTTTTAATGATTTAAACATTCTTGTCCATGTATCAATTTTTATAAAGATATCACTGATTTAAAAAAATATTTATAACATAATTTATTTTTAATAAATCTCATTTTTTCCTCACTGTTTGTTTAAAATTCTATTAAATATTAAATGCTCATGTTAAAATGATACTAGAATTATTGTTTTTTCAGTCTGTTTTTCCTGGCAGTTATCTTCAAACCATGCAGGAAGCTAATCTTCAGGTAGGTTTATGTAAATATAAATATTGGAACCTTTTACTCTTATACAACATATCAATATCCTTTAATTATTTATATAATTATTAAAAATCTAGCTATGTTTGTGTTTGACCAACTACTCTCTGCATCATAAAAATGAATAACTCTCATTTTTGATCTTCAAAATAATTCTACTTTTTAAATATTTGTGTATGAATCTGATTTCATAAACATTTCTGAAATTTAATTACCATATTTATTCGAATCTAAACTGCCATTGATTCTAAGCTACACCTCAAATTCTCAACATGTTTTTGTGAAAAAATAAAAAATAGTGTAACAAATTTTATCAATATCTAATATTTACGAAATTTAAAATAAAGTGAGAACTAATAAGTTAATTTATTTTTCCAGTATTAATATTTTTAATTACATACATGAAACTGTCATTGTTCTAATAATGTTCAATTTCTTTCATCCAGTGAATTTTTTCTGCCTTCAGTTTTAAACCACACCTAATCTTCAATAGTGTTAACATTAGGAAAAAAGTGCAGCTTTGATTCGAATAAATACTGTATTAAGCTTTCATGTTTTGTAAAGATTTTTTTTACTACTTTTTCATCAAATTTCAATAAAATAAAAATAGTTATTTTAAATAATTCTGGAGTTTTCATTAGTATGGTAAGCAGTATGAATATTCAATATCTGTACTAACACTAAATTCAATTGGTTGAGGGTGTGTCTACATTGAAAATGTTGTTTTATTGTTTGTACAGTTTTATTTTTATAGACTTTATTTTGTATTACATATAAAAACTTGCAATATTGGACTGGAGTATCAATAGCCAAGTGGTATGAGGTGCCTTCTATGTGAGCTGTTCAACTCATCAGGTATTTAATCCTGTCAGGAGGCCAAATTGCACTTTTAGAAAGGTGTTAAATTTTCCAAGAATATATATTTATATCAACTCATTGACAAAATACTTACACAGGCTTTTCTTTGTCTTTGATGGAACCAATGTAGATTTAACACTAAAACTTCTAGAATTGTCAAATGTCTTTTTTTGAAATTTGGTATTTCTATTTATCCCTCCATATTTTTATCGATACCTGAATACCTATACCACAGGGCGGAGAGAAGTTGTCAAATACTAGATTTATCAAATTCTAATTGGTGGTCTATGTTCTGGTGTATTATGTATTAAATATTTTTTCTCAATTTTTATTCACCACATATTTTTAATCTTGTCAATTTATTAGATAAAGATTTCTGTAATATTTAATAAGCATATTATCAAAAATCCTCAATAGCAGAATCCAAAATATGTTTCCACTATGATGAAAAAAATAAAGTTCATAAATATATATATTTCTGATGACCCCTTTTTTAACTAGTTATTTATAAAACTGTAACTAGAGTTACTGTATGAAAACATTATTAAATCCTTAACTGCTGCTGGTGTATATATCAGTCTCGCTCAATCTGTCCTTTAAGTGCTCTGGACAAATATATCCGTCCTTCCAAAGTATGATTCTTTGCATTGTGCTGCTCTACTTTAAAACTTGTCCGACAGCTTTGGAGTACAATAAAATGACATTAACAGTATTTATTTACAAAGGCTTTGTTTATCTGTGCCTTTTCTCTCCCCCCCAATACACTGCACAAGCACGCCTATGTGAAAAACGGGGCACTGGGGAACGAATCATGTAACTATTAATCAGCAGTCAAGGGGTTAAATGTTTACACAGCTTTATCTTGAAAAGATTCTGAAGAATGGAAAAATTGCTTACTTTTTATCTTTTTATAAAGCACTCATTCATAATTTCCATTTGAAGATTTATTTTATGGCAAAATTTATGTTTATGTAGTTTCGAGTGTGTGTTTTTATTCTGTTTAATAATGAAATTTACATAAAACTGTATACTATTATATTTTAACTTTATTTTAATGAATTTTTTCTTGGATCATTGTTTTATTGAATTCATATTTAATATGATGTTCCTGTAGACATATATTGTATCTACCAAAGTGCATAGATACCTGTTTTTTATTAAAATTTTCCAATTTCCATTTAGATGTGGATAGGGTAAAATTAATGCCTATAAAATCATATCTTTAAGTATATTTATGAATGAAATAAAAACTATTGTGATAAAACAATAAATTTTATCTGCTTGATTACCTTAAATTTGCTTGTTTTTGAGTAAATATATAGTCGGACCCTGAGTTAATCAAATCCTTTATAGAATTTCGCGATTTAACAAATTTTTCTTTTCCTGTGATTAAAATGAAGGTAAACTATTCAATGGAAAAATAAACCCCGAAATAAGGAATTATTTCAGTAGCTGAAACTAATTTTTATTAGTTTGAAAAGATATTCAACTTTTTCTAATCCAAATGTCATATCCTTTTTTGTCCAGAACAGAAAAACGTTTCTTATAAGCACTCAGTCATAAAAGAACTTTTTCGAGTAAGAAATAAAAAGCTTGTAAAAAATCCATTAATCAGTATTTTAAAATTACCAATTGATTAGTGTGTAATAATTCGCTAATAGTATCTTTAGCTGCTGAATAAAAAATGTGTTATCTCTAACTATAGATTATTTTATGTGTAGTTGCTTATTATAAAATTTCCAAAAGACTAGTGCAAAAAAAAAATTATTTTTTTGGGGGGGGGGGGGATTTGAAATTCAGAAAAACCCCGATTTAACAAATAAAATGTTTGGTCCTGATAAATTTGTTAAATTGGGGTCCGACTGTATTTAAAATTGGAGTTTTTAGATAAAATATTTTTCAAATGTCATTTTTTTAATTCTGAAAATTGCAAATGCTGATGTAACTATAACTAACACTTTATAGCAATTGCTTTCTGTAGATATTCATTTATGTTATTGATTGAAAATTCCTATGTTATATGGGATAATTAATATTTCACAAGATAATTACTTTCACAACTTGTCTTTATTTATTTGCATGAAGTTGTGAATTATTCTAATATTAATGATGAGTTAAAATTTCTTATGTTGTTCATTCATGTATTAAAATGTTTTTTTGCAAAAGATTTAATCTCTTGTAAAATATTTTTTTAAATGTGTCAGTTTCTTTGAATCCTTTAAGTATTTAATATTGCATGTTTCTTTATGATGGATACAGCAAATATGCCATGTGTCTGAAAGATTAAGATTATTGTAGATTATGACAAACTAATAGTTATAATGAACTGTTATTTCATCTGTGTTTGTGATATTGTAAACCAGAGGTGGGGGAACTTTTCTATACAATTGTAAGTTGTTTTCAACTTGGTAAAACTATC
>BMAV01000953.1:85344-117502 GCA_019973955.1 Trichonephila inaurata madagascariensis | reverse complement strand
AAGCAAAAGGCATTATCATTAGAATTTTAATTGTTGTTCACAGTTAGAAATTAATATAAATTTATTAAAAAAAATTTTTTAAGTGAAATAATTCTTCAACCAAAAATTTTAATGCAGTTAAGAAGTTACACATTGGCTGCTTGTTCCCCAGCCTTAATGTAAACTATAATTATGTTGAATTTCATTTAATATCTTGTTCATTTTGAAATTTTCTATTTTTTGTGTATTTAACAAAGGCTTTAGATAATAGCCAAGCCTCCATGCTCATGGGTAAGCAGCAGACCTGCAGGGGTCAGTTCAATTACATTGACGATGCAGTATTTCCTCCAGATAGTTACGATGTTGAAGAATTAGACAGGTAAACTGTGTATAACATGATAATATTTATACTATTCAAATTATTTTAATTTGCTTATGATTTCAGCCTAAATATCTCAAAATTATGTGTATAATTTTGATTATATATCACCTTGTCATTCAGTAATGTGGAAAATATTTTTCTGTAATGAAGGATGCACCCAATTTTTTTTTTTTTTGCATAGTTTTGAAATAAAACAATTCAAGGCTTGGCTGTTCATTTTTATTTATTCTAATACGATTTAAGATTCTGATTGTTCCACAAAAGAATGAATATGAAATTTATCAATGTACTGCTAGTTAAAAAATTTTTTTATGGTCTTAACCTAGAAAATAATTTTTTAAACATTGATCTAAATGTAGAATGTTTAAAATTCTAACTGTTAAGCTGAGTACACTGAGATTTATATATTAAATAATTAGAAAATGTAAATGATAACAGTTAATATAAATATGATTTATAATACAAAACATGTAGATAATTGTAAATTTGTTTATAATATTTTAGGTTTCCTGACCTCATGCGGATGCACATAGCATCACCTCTTGGTTGTCGTTTCTCAAAGTCGCCCCAAGAAAGGGAACGCATTTTAGCCAAAAGGAAAGAAGATTTACTAAAACAAGCCAGAAGGTACATTTGCTTCCATTTTTTCAAAAATATTTTAAATTGTACATTTAATGAAAATGATTTTTTGTGACATGGTGGCAAAGGAATGAAGTTAATTATTTCATGTCAAAGGCACCAAGTATGGAAGTTAAAGAATGCATAATTTTTGCTATATTACCTCTTTAACCAATTCACTGCTGCTTGCGAGATATCTCAAAGTAAGCACGTGTACCAAAACTGCTGGCTACGAAATATCTTGTAGTGTGTGCTGCAGTTTTATATATAGAAAAAATGGCTATTTGAGTTAGGAATTACTCAAGAAAAGATGAATGAAAAATTTATATAATGCAAAAAATATATAATCTTGATAATAACTTAGATGATTAGATTATTATATATATATAATGTAATTTTTATATCCTAATTTTTTCTATAGAATTTTTTATTATTCCTCTCTATTAGAGAAACATTATTGTTCTATTTTAATAATTTCATTTTAATTTACTGTCTGGTTTATCATCCATGTGTGTTAGGAATAGGCTTAACTTTTCAACATTGCTGTGTTTTTTTCTATTATGTCGAAAATTTCTGCTGTACAGGGAAGGTGGATCCATAAAGCATTGCTTAACCCTAAATCGCTCGCTGGACTAATTCAGCGACAGCTGTAGAAATCATAACAGGTCTTCATTTTAGTCCAAAGACTCTTTTTGTATCTAAATTTGTTGTCTCTTGAACTCCAATTTCTTTCTTCTTCGTCATTGTAGGTTATACAACTTTATTCACTTGGTATTTCACTCGCACACACACACATATATATATGAATGTGTTACTAAAGTTAAAAAATATTTTTGTTGCTGTGTATGATGAGCTTTAAAGCAAGGAATTTCAGTAGAAATAGTACAAATTAAGGACTATTGCATCAAAACATTATTCTCGACAAAAAATGGATGAATTATAATGTATGACATCTTAAAATAATGATACATGAGTTCTTAAGCATGAGATTAAAATATCTTTTCATATAAGGTAGACAGCCCCTTGTGGGCCAGTGCCTTCCTTTGAAGATTCCTCCACAATAACTTCTTGTTTACTTTTGTTCTCTAAGTTTTCTAGTTTATAATCCCAAAGTCTGATTCTACTGAGTCTGTCCATCTCGGCCTTGTCTTCCATACCACTGAATCCCATTGACTGAATTCCAGTACATGGCATTTGATTTAATAGGCCATCCAATTTATTTTCATGTATTTAATGATGTCAGGCTGTTTATAAATTCTATATAATTCAAAATTGTTTCTTCTCCAGCTATTTTTGTTTTCACCTCCAAGTATACTTCTCTCAAAAGATGCCATTCAGTATTGTTATTGTCCAAGTCTTAGATGCAAATGTCAAAACTAATCTAATTAAGAATTGTGTAAATAAAAAAAATTGTTTCATGAAATAAACTTTTAAAAAGCCTTCATTTGCCAGGTTATAATAGTTTCTGGATTTAATGAGATATTCTGTTATCAGAGGTAATAATTTAAGGGGACACAGTACGATTTAATTGACAAAAATAGAGTGAAAAAAATTAAATCTATTTTTTTTTTAATATACTTTTCTACAAACTTGCAAAATTTGAAAGCTCTAAAATGCATAATTATAACTTTTGCATATTTTTGACATTCCAGTGGTAAATCAAAATTTTAAACCAACTTATTTTATCTTTCTGAGATAACTAGTTTGTCTTCATTTAAAATGCTAAGGCTTTTTTTTCCACTTGTTGCTAATAGTACATGGAACAAAAGTTGGTATGCATATTTCAATATCAAAGCAATAGTTATTTTTTAAAAAATAATCGAAGTTAGAATATACACATTTTTTAAGGAATTTTTAATAAGCATTCATAAAAAGTATTGTATGAATACCAATCATGTTATCGCAAAACCCATACCAACTTTTGTTACACATAGTTTGATGCACTTGTAATACAAATTTCATATGTACATCAGTTTTTGTAGGAGGAATAGTATTTTAAAATCACTTCATAAATTTCTTCCTTTAAAAAGTTAAATGGTTAGCTTTTTATGAAATTTTGAGCACAAAATCTGTGTTTTACATCATACATACACATAGTATGCAACCAAAAAAATTATGAAGATCTTTAAATTAAAAAATTTTGTGTAAATCGTACAATGTTCCCTTAACTGTTTCAAATTTATATCGATCTATTTCAAGATAAGGATTTGGGTTTCTATCTTTTGAAAATAGCCTTCTTTTCATTTATGACCAGACCCATTTGATTTGTTCCAATCTTAAGGACAAGAAATGCATCTTTTAGAGCAGGGAGGGTACAAGCAATCACATCAGTAATTAGCAAAAGATAAAAATATTATGTTTTAGAATTCTTTCAAAATAGTGGATAGTTGCTTTACATACATGTTAAAAAATGGATCTTGTTGATGATTTGTGTATTTAATAATGAGAATTCCTGCACATATTATAATAATCTGAATGTATTTTGTCTAAATTATGAAAATCACTCAAATATACTTTCATCAAATAATTTAATTTTGCTTATTTTGTGTGTAATTTGCAATTTATACAGCATAATTTTTCCCCATCTCTTAGGAAGTACCTATCCAAGGCTCAAGATTCAGAATAATTTCTGGAACTGAGCATCAGTCATTGGGAAACCTCACAATGAAGCCAAGTTTTTTTGAGTCTAAGAAATTCATTCTCATGTGTGTTATAATCATCTCATATGATTCATTATGAAAATTAACTTGACTCAAAGCTTATTAGCTTAAGATTTTAATTTTATATTTTTTTCAGAGTAGAACTATACTCAAATCCAAAATAATTAATTTTTCATTGTAAAATATGTATTACTGATCTATATTTAAAAAATTGGGTTTAAGTTTTGTAAAAATTAATTTAACAGAACTTTTGTCTTAAAGATATTTAAATTTAAAGCTGCATATAAAGTATTGATTTGCAATACATACAGATATCAATAAAAGTTTGTAAAGCATAGCTTAATATCTTGTGTGCTATTGAATTTTATAACAAACTGTTCAATAACCAAACTATTTCATAGAATAATAAATAGTAGACAGGATTTGTTTTTAAATAACCATGTGTTAATATGTAATCCAATAGGATATTATTGATGCAATTGTATAATATTGATGTACTTATTTTCTGTCTGATCATCATTCATTGAATGTTTTAGTTATGCATGTACTTGCATTATAATGTTAACAATTAGATTATGCTTTGTATCATTCAGCCAACAAAGTAAATTTATTTTTAATGTGTATTGATAAAAATGAATATTTATTTCAAAGGTGATTTGTTTGTGATGTGTCAAAATAAAATATCTTCATTAATTTTGTGTTTACTCGATTCAGTAGAACAGTAAACTTTTTTTAAACATATTTATTACAAACTTGAAAACGCATATACAGATTCATTTGAAGTAGATTTTTTGATACTTGGAACATCGCCTGAAATAAGAATGATTTCAAAATTAGAAATACAAAAATCAAACAAAATAGAAACTAGCTTGTTTTAAATTTAATTGCAGATGAACATTATTTAAAGATAATAATACTGTTCATAGTTCTATACCTAATTACAAAGTTATGATGTAGCATTTATTTTTAACGCATTATCGTCAGAACACAGTTCACTTCATCTCATATGTGGATCTTCAGTGTGACAATTGTTCTCCATAAGTAGAGTCTAATGATTATAAAATCAGTAATTCTCAATATCCTATATATAAAGAATTGCTCATTCTGAATGAATCACAAAGCCTATGTTTTTAAAATTTATATGTAGTAAAAACTTTTATAATTTTTTCTTACAAATTATACAATGATTCATAAGGTGAGGGTTTTACTACAAGATGTTATGATTTGATTGTAATGTTTTCAGACATGACTGATGTCTAGATAAGAAATTGACAAACTGTAGTTGTATTCATACATGATGCTGAAATATATATATATAACTAAGTTTAAGATGTAATCTATTCCTCAAGTCGTAATATGAAGCAATAAGGGTTATAGTAAGTTACCACAGTTGCATTTAAGCAATTTACAGTAACATCTAATTAGTTTTTCTAAAAATACATTTCAAATATCACTATATTTAGCAAAATGATTCACTTTACTTTGAACTAGCAATATTGTAAAGAAAAGAATTAAAATTCATAACTCTTGTCAATATTTCAGCTAATTTGAAAATTTAATTACGGCCCCCCCCCCCCAAAGGGTTTTCTGAATTGTATATAAGTGGTTAAGATTCTTTACAATTCAAGTTAAAGAGATGTGGTATAAAGTACCTACTGATTGCATTGGGGAATTTGACACTGATTAAATGTGTAATATTTTTTAAATAAAACGGCATTAGTTTATACTGAGACATTTAACACCTTCACTTGTATGTAATGAAATCTTTTAACTCTGACCTTTTACAGTGGGTAAAAATTGATTAATTCAAAATTTTGTCCTGATCAAGATTAGCAATTTTCCATTTTCAGATTTGCTGACTAAAAGATTTAGTTACAACTTAATTTGATTAACTATAGAAGGATGCTTTTTAGTTTTTTTTAAACTATAATTTCTTAGATAACCATTGAATAGATTATACATGGCATGTAGGTTTAATATACACATACGTGTAACGTAATTTCTCTACTATATAGAATTCAATTTTTACCATTACCTAAGAATCTGTGCAACATATGTACATATTGTAACTGTTAAATCTTAAAGCTACATTTTGTTTTACAGGTTAATATGAAATTATAATGCATGCAGCATTATTACTTAAGTAAATTTAAATTAGATAGTTTCATTTGCAATCACTTTCAGTTTTACCACTTAGCAAACAATTTGATCAAGAAAAAACAAGTAAATTTGAATGCCAGATATTAGGAATACATTTAATAAAACAGTAAAGACTTGTAACAAATCTCAATACATTTGGTTATTTTGAACTTACATGTACTGTGGTTTTATTTTATCCAATGAAATTCATGACAACTAAATGAAGTACAATATGGGCAAAAATGAAGTCTGCAAAAGCTCGTTCAGGTGTAATTCCGCAGAACTGGCTGGTATTTTGTGGATTCACTTGAAGTCTCAGACACACTAAAAAAATATGAAATTAATAGGTCTTATAACACAAATACTGGTATCAATATCGGACACACACATTTTAAGTATTCTTGAAAAAAAAAATGCTTAAATAAACATCAATAAAGTACACAAGACATTTTATTCCTACTGTACAGCTCAAAAGGTTTATGTATTTTCTCAGAGGTCCTTACCTTACACAGTCCTTAAAATATATAAATCAACAAATACTTTATCTGAAAAGGTGTTCAGTCAAAATGAATAATCTGTGAATGGCAAAACATTTACATAAGGATTTTTTTTCCTTCAGAGATTAAATGAACCATATTTGTGTACCTTTTAATACATTCTCTAGAATAGTATTCAGCAACACAAGGTATTCAAACATCTAATTATTTCAAATTCTTACAGTTAAATACTGGACAAAAATGTTGGGGTTCTCTCTAAGTATTGAAAAAGAACATTATCATAATTTATAGGGAGAAAACATTTCATCAATTTTTTCTTGCTTACCAAAAATATATAAATTATCTCCAATATCTTTCATAGAATGTTTATAATTTATGCCCAAAATAATAAAGCATTATTTAAGTCTTAAAATGAATTCTTTACCACTCTAAAATGTCTTCATGTTCCTATGTAATTATCAGTAGACCCTTTCACAAATGCTAAAATATCTCTGAATAATTAATTTTCATTTTAGTCTGGTTTGCAAGATAGCGTAACCTATTACAAGCTTGTTGAAATGATTTTTTTTATATATTATAAAGAAAAGGGTCATCTAAACCAGGTGCGTCGCAAACCTTGTCTTTCCCGATCATATTGGAAAATGACGAGTTGGCTTGGGTCACAAATAAAATAGACCAACAAAAACAACAGCTGATGGGATGGAGTAAAACACATATTTACTAACAGTAAGATGTTTGCATTGTGTTATATTCTTCCCAGATAAAAATATCCCTAACAGATGTTAAATAATGAAACATTTTAATTAACCCTTGAACTGCTGAGGAAAAATTGCACAATTGACTCCCTAGTGTCACCAGTTTTATGGTGCATTGAGGGAAAAGAAAACTCATAGATAAGAGAATCCTCTGAAATAAGTAAATCCTTTGTAAACACTGTCGAGATCATCCTATTGCATTCCGAAGCCTTTGGAATAGTTTTAGAGCAGCCCAATACAAAGATTCATATGACAAGGAACAGTCAACAATAGCTGAACGAGGCATATACAGTGAAATACGTTTTTCATGAAATAATATAACAGCATTGACAATTTATGTATTTTCATGCATTTTTTCTCTTCACACAAAATGAAAATCACTTAACACAAAAAGATTTCCCTTCTTGGAATGAACAAAATACGGAAAGCACCAGCTGAATTAGACTGTCCTATTGTATCATCGGAAGAATTAATTGCAGTAGATAATGTGTGTACAGCCCTTATTATGGCAGACAAAGACATTTTGGAATCTGCCTGATATTTTTAGAGTTTTGAACAAAGAAAATAAAATAATGCAGCTCCTGTTCCCACATCATTCAAAGTATGTGCAGTTACTTAGATACACATTCTAATGGGGAAATATATAACAAAATGGATGATATCGAATAATTTGATGCTTAAAAAAGATTTTCCAAAAACTCAATAAATGTTTTGTTTTTACAATATTTTTCATAATTTTTAAGTATAGTGTTTTTGTTTCATTGGTTTTTACTGAATATATGCATACATACAAATCTATGTTCATAAAATAAACTAACTTTTGTTGACATATGGGTTTTCTTTTGCACTATCCTTTAACAAGAAAAAATATTTCGGTCCCTTCAATTTTGTGTCAAACGGTTTTCACTGTATATGCACCCATGGTAGTTACAGGGTTAAATAAAATGTGATATATAACTTAAAAATCAGATTATGCCCTTTTATATTACAATTGAAAACTGGCAAGTAATCACGTTTTACTAGCCAAATAAGCTTAAACACTTTTTTTTAGTGACTACTTGATTGGTTATAATCCCATACTGACATTTTTATGCCATCATAAATGTGTGCAAAGAGGAAGTTCTGAGTGAAAATTATAAAAGCAAGTGTGTTTATATACCATTTATTTATAAAGCCAAGAAAGAACTCGCATGGAAATCAGTTTTGAATATATGCTAACCAGCATGCCAGTAAAAATTTTTACAAGATTAAGAAAAGATACAAAGAGGAGCATTTTGCTCCTCCTCCAAATGAAACACATAAGAAAAAAATGCTTACTTATGTTAGTAGTAAAATTGGCACGTGTATTATTGCAGTTGTATTGAAAACATATGAAATGAAGCAAATGGTTGCCAACTTGGTGAGTTATCCTGAACGTTGGCATTGTTGCAATAGTACTTAAGTACCGTAAAATTAACTAAAATGACTAATTAACTAAAATGACTGCAGGTACTCATTAACTAATTAATGAGTACCTGCAGAGATGCTACGATTCTTCTGTGTATGTAGAAGAATGAAAAGGGAATAAAAAGTTCCTCGTTGAATTATATATATATAACAGTAGGTATAAGGATGGTTCAATTGTGAGTGAGTTATATTAATGCCACACAATAAATTACGGACCTCGTAATTTTGAACCATGGTCAAGTGATGAGGATGACACCTGAGCTAGTGACTCCCTCTCCTAACTACCACACCAATGGGAGGTCACTTGAGCCTTGACAGATTTAACATGCAGTGGCCCCCTCTAAACGGCAAATCTTCAACAGCTCCAGGCACACCAGCCATGAGTTATGGTGGGAATCCTATTAATTTCAGATGATTTTTTTTTAAATACAAATTTAACTATTTCCTTGCTTTACTAGGCTATGGCAGCCATCTTATTCATAATATGACCACTCCTTTGAAATAATTAAGAACTACTTATATATTTTAATTTATACTTTTCCCCCCTTCCAATTTTAAATAATGTTGTAATTCTAGGATTTTATTCATAGTCAAAAAATAAAGAATTTACTTACACATTTTAATATCAATTATATGAAACATAAAATTTGACAAATATTTTCCAGTAATAACATTCTTAAGAAGCAAAAATTTTTCAGATACATTTGAATAACAATGTGTAAAAGCAGGTTAATTAAAAATTTTATTCAAATGATTTCACTGAAAAGTAATTAACATACTTTTCTGAAAAATATATTTCATCCCATTACCATTGTGACATCATGGACTGGTAGCATGGCGATGACTTCACAGCAAATTGTAGAAATAAAAGAACAATTTATTTTCTCAACAAAATAATTAATATTAATGCAATATGGAAATGTCTCTTTCTGCCAAGTGCATTCAGTCTCTCTTTAATGTTACGAGTTCAATCGCTACACATCATTGCTTTGTCCGAAGGACACTTCCCCAGATTTCTATGAAGTTGGCTGGATAATTTCTACAACGCCACTGGTGTTCATCCTCTACTCTCCCCTTACTCCAGGAAAATACGCTTTGGACTTCAATCCAACCTCGATTTCTCGTCTCTACTTTCCGATCTCTCCAAAAAATCTTTTAAACCCCAGGCATGGGTCCACTACATGCCCCTCGTCATTTTTCATTGGCCGGCCCTCAGACTCATTAGCGTCCTATTCACACGGACCTAACAATAACACTATCTGGCCCGTCTTGAATGACCCGATGCCAGTCGTTCATCAGCACATCTGGACACTTGTCCATCATGCTGCTATTGTTTTCTTGAAGTCATTCTCCTGTCATCTGTCTAGGCATCAGTGTTCTCAATCAGACAGGCTCCGTCAATTGTCACCCGGGGTACTTCTATGTCCATTATGACTTTCAGTCAAAGAGTCCTGGCAGATCTGAGGCCAAACAATACACAATGACCCCAAAGCCCCACGTGCACTGTCTCCGAGCCACCTGCTCTAAGCTGTAAAACTTGACATGAATGGAAGGGTGGGGGTTGTGTCAAAGTGCAGTCGTTACACTATATTATAAAAGACAACAAATCTGAAACAGATATGTATTATAATTTAGTAAGAAGGTGTTACAAATGTTACACCTTTCTTTATTTTGCCATTTTGCACTTTTTCAAATATGTTCCATATGTGTATGTGTATATCAGTTTCCAGTTCAACAAAATTATATTCATGGTTTACTTTGCAGTGAGTATACCCAATTCTACATGTTCTTCTGTCTTATACTCATTTAAACAGCTGGAAAAAATGGTCAATCATTCTTTAATATTCTTTTATTTAATTCATTAAAGCATCAGTTTTTAAACTTTTGATCACCACAGCCCCCTTTATGTATCAGGGTGACATTGCTGCTCCCCAAGATTTTGAACATCCCTCCCCAACTTAATATTCTTAATTAAAATACAAATTCTAGTAAAATTTCTTCATTGGGAGTTATTAGTAATCTAGTCTAGTATGGCATATCTTTTAATTTTTCCACAAGGCCTTTCAGAGTCTGTAAAAGAGGGAAATCTCAACGTTACATGAGAATCTGTAGACCTCATATAGGTGATGCATTAAAGAAATGACTCTACTATTAGGAATCATGGTAAAAAATGATTAATTTGTTTCATGGAAAATTGCTCCAAATGTATCTGTTAGCAAAGAAATATTCTGCTAGCATTATTTTTTTTGTCTTGAAAACAATCTTTCATCTATCTCTACAATACAAATGTTTCCTGTTGCATTGCTACATGTTAAAGCATATGTATCTCCTTAACATAATTATTCCAATCTGTTTCATTTGCCATTTCTAGTAGCTTTAAACACCAATGTAACTTTATATCAATAATACAAAAATTGTAAAGCTGTTCGGAAAGCTAGACAGCTTCTTTCAAACGAATTTCCTACAAACATTCCAAAACTGTTGATATGTGAGGAAGTTTCAATGCAATAAATAATAATTCCTCACTGAAATATGTCATTGGAAGTAAAAGATTGCACAGTTGATTTTCCTATAGTACATTGTATTTCTGAAAATAGCCCAAAGCTTCCATTTTATTTCTAGTCCGAGGGATTCATATCCATTAAGGCTGTCTTCGGTTAATGTTAAAGAATAGGACCCGGATTAGGTACATTTTTTCAGATATAAAAGAAATGAAAAATTAATATTACATTCTGGATTCACTATTCCTTAGAGAGCAACATATTTTATCATACTTAACATTTTTGGCTGAGTTAAGCCATTTTTTTTGGCATAAAATGTGTTTCGCATTTTTTCTCCTATACCATAATGTTAAATGAGCTGTCCCTTCACATGTTAAAATGAAAAAAAATAGTATTCACAGAATATTCTGAAATTTTAGAAAAACACTATATTGTCAACAGATGTACGAGTTATAATGTTAAAAATTTTCATGAAAATCAAGGCCTTTTTCTCTTTGAAAATGTGCTCCGTGTTTAGATCAGGGTCTCTTACTTTTGGTGAAGACGGCCTTAAGTATTGGGTACAAATTTACTTTGAAGCAAAAATAAAACAAATGGGACACTGTGGTTTAACAGATCAAACCAAGTATGAAACAAACAAAAAAAAAATGATAAAAATAAAACATTGATTAAAATAATACTGATGTTTTCTAAATGAAGTAGGTTGCCACAATAAAATCTTTGGCAATTAATATCTGGTAGCTCAATTAACATTCGGTGATAAATAATTAGTATAGAGTTAATACATAACTAATATTCCAAGATTCTTTCACTATTTTTTTTTCAATCAAAATATGATGCTGGACATAACAATTTTTAAAGTAGAAAATCTTTACATTTTGCAAAAACTTCCATAAAATCCAGAGTATAACATGCACTTTTAACATAAAAAATAAGACTGAAATTTGCAGGTGTGTATAAAAATGATAGCCTCAAAAATAAAAAATAGAGATAAGTATAAAAAAAAATTAGATCCTACACAGATCTGAATGCAGTTTATTTAAAAGAAATGACATACCTAATGAACTTAAAGGGTTGTAGCTCTAGAAGTATACTATTTTTTCAAAAGTCTGGGATGTAAAACCTTGATTAAATGACTTCAAAACATAAAAGCATTGCACATGTGCATTTCAGTTCCTTCCTCAGTAGCTCAACAACCCAGGGTGGGTCTTGGCCTTCTCAAGAAGCTTTTTCCAGAGCAGCTAGCGTTCTCCAATTTTTAGTTCTCAAAATTAAGAGATCTTTTTTTTAGGCTATCAATCCATCTAAGATTTGGCCTGCCTTTTCTGCGTGTGCCAATTGGTTGGGCATTGAAGACCTTTTTAGAGGTGCTGTCTTTTTGTTTTAAAAACCTGTCCTGCCCATTTAATCTGTTGTATTTTGATGAAGTTAACGATGTCAGATTCTTTACATGCCTAACATTCTACCGGTTTGGTCGTAGGAGAGCCCACACTCTTGGCATGAATTATTTTGCTTAGCGATAATTGTGCCATCTTGGTAACCCTACTTTGATACACTAGATATGGAAAACCAAACTATTTCTGGAATTTTCGTATTTTGTCGGCGGGCATTTCAAACTCTTCATTTTGTTGTTGGGCACCGGACTGGAAGTATGGCTGCGTGTGTGAAGGAATATTCCTTAGAATTTTTTACTTTGTTGAATGCGAAAGGTAAGAAAGAATTCATTGAATGACATATGAAAGAAGAATTGATTACTTATAGTTATGAATGTCCGAAATGTAATGGTTGGCAATAAAACGCTTTCTTCAATGTTCGACCATTACCTCTCAGAATATATATGGCAGTACTTACACGATCATTTGCTTAGCGATGAGACCTTCAAGGCTTTTTTAAAATCTTGTTACTCCGTACCCTCCACTCGGAAAAGATCAGCAGTAAGTGCTGTTTTCATATTTTTTATGGTAAATTCCTATTATAGCCCACCCCTTGGCGAAGATTTTTTTTATCCGCGCCAAAATGGCGCCAAAGCGCGATTTTCAAACTCCGACCGACGGAACTGGGAAAAATATGACGTTTTTCCGGAAGAATGGTAAATGAATAAAAACAACTGAAATTGAACTGTTCAGCGAAGCATATGACAGGCATACTAAAAAAAGTTCAAACCATACAGACCTCTCGGCAAAACATGTACCAGTCAACGACTGTATTTTTATTCACTTTCACATCATGCACAGCAAACTCATTCGTTGACTTTCCAAAAAAATGACGCGTTAAAATTAAAATATCACACATACTCAAATGACTCTTAGAGAACCCACGTACCTTTTCTTATACTCTTGCAAATATGCGGATGATCTCCTCCTTTCGTACGGCATCTCCATTCATATCCATCAATCGTTCCCTTCCTTTCTCTCAGAACCATATCTTTTCCACATTTAGGACATTCATACCTGCTAGAAATTAAATTTTCCCGCATACACCATTCAAGCAAATTCACTTGTCCCCTTTCTTCCAATAAAGCAAAAAAAAGTAAAAGTTAAATCCGTATGGCGACTCATTCTCACATACCGGTACTCACACGTATTCTAAAACGATCGTTCAACCGTGCAAAAGATGGAAATGGTTCAATTTGTCTGTATATATCGGTTTTAGGGTTGCCAGTTAACGTAACTAACGTTAATATTGAATGGCAGAAACCTAACAGTCAAAAAGCAACGTAATTTGAATTTAAAGATGAAAAGGAAGGGTAAATAGCTTGGCGAACTTATCACCCTGCTTGGCGACAAAAAAAAGTTGAAAAACCGGGGGTGGGCTAAAATAGGAACCAACCATTTTTTACCTTTAATTTCTGTATTGTTTACATATATTTTCATTACACATCCCGTTATCTCGCTATATTCCCTTGTCGGTTTCGCTTGGCGCCATCTCGTTCTGGCTTGGCATTTTTTCGGTTTGTCGCCAAGGGTGTGGGCTCTCCTAGGATTTTACCCATTCTAACAACTGAGCTATCTGGGCTCATGTTTTAGATTGCATTTTAAAAAAGGGGTGTGCGTTATACTGCAAATATAGATAAAAATTAAAAAATATAGCTTCAAAGTATAGATGCGCGTTATATGCCGATGCGTGTTATACACTGGATTTTATGGTACTCATTTTTTTAAAAATATGGTCATTTTTAAAACATTATATAAAACATGAAAACCTTAATGAATCTCATTTCAGTTAATGAAAGGCTCCAGTGAAGTAACGTACATTCTCGTAGCCCCTGCATGGTGTGTGAGGAGGGGAAAGCCAGGATTCTAGGGAGGCTCAAAGCTTGACTAACACCAAGTGTAAGGCCCTTTTGTAAGATCTGACTTGGGGCCCAAAACCTGATTTTGCAGGGAGGCCCTAAGATTCTCTGCTACACCTTTGAAAGGCTCTATTGTGATGTCGAATAATTTTTCAAAAGGGAGGAAAACTTTAAAATCAATATGGATATTTATTAATTGTAAGTAATTATATTATACATACATTTACTAGCAATTTTAATCGTATTACTCAAAATTTGGTTTTAAAATGCATAGCTGGACTTAATGAGACATTCTTGGATCTTTCTTTGCAACAGAAATTAAAATGATACAATCACCTCATCAACAATTTTTCAAGATTGCAATCAAAAGTGCTTCTTATTGCTTACAAAGCTATTATGGTAATCTTATCTTGATATTCCTATTTAGTACATGATTAAGAAAACGAGCAGTAACATTTTTGGAAATTCTTATTTATCTAATAACTATTTTTTAGAATACCTTCGCATTCTTACACAAGCACACATATCATAAATTGAAGATTTTAAGTACAAAATGTCACGAACATATAAACAAAAACTAGTATCAAATTAGAAAAACATTATTTCACAAATTATTAAAACACAGTTTAAGAAAACAAATCACATTTACTTACCACCAAGTACAAATGAAGCAACGCTAGATATAAAACCAGACAGGAAGGAATTGAAAGGAAAGGTTCCCACCAAGCAACAGTACAAGAACTGATTGATGCCGGTTAACAAAATATATAAAAGATAAGCATCGATTATCTTGATTTTTTGAGGAGTGTTTGTTTTGTAATCTTTGTAAAATGCAGAAATTACTTCAAAAGCACTGGTACCCATTTTAAATTTCTTCGAGAAATTTAAAAATTATGTGTATATAAGTATCAGTATTCACAAACGAAACAAAATCTTTTATCTTGTATTCGTGTACTTAAAATACACAAGCTGAGAGGTTTCATTACTGCGCCTTGTCAATCAATTAAACAAAGTGAAAAAATTTTACAAAATATTTATTATTTTCAAATTTAGCGTATATGTCTTGAATGTTTTCGTACTAGAAATTTTTTATGTGCATTTATTCAGCAAATTTTGATTCTTATTCTTATTATTTTAAATTTTGTTTTAAGGTGGCCAGCATCATAGATTTTTTGGTTTATTTCTGACACAACGTTCTACACGTATGTTTGTTTACATTGGTTTCAAAGTCCATGCTGAGTAGACAGCTGAATTAAAAGTAAATAAACATTTCAACAATTCTAAAGAACTCATATAAAATAAAGTCTGAAATGCTTCATGGTAATCAGTTAACTAGTAGAATACTTATACATTTCCCCCCTGTTCATATTTCGTTGAATATTTGCTAAAATCATATCTAAAGTTACTTTGTGTATAAGTAAACAAATGAACCTTATAAAATTAAAAAAAAAAAAGATCTGGAAATATCAGTGGATTTTTATGTTTGGAATTGTTGATATACTTGACATTTTCAATGTAAAATTTGAATCATTTGACTTAAGTCTTTGAAACAAAATTTTTGGCCAAAATCCCCTGTGGGCGATACTAAAGGCCAGTTGTAAATTAGTTTTGTTTTTATATTTTTATTATTTTTTTTTGAGTAAAGCTTTTATGAATTATATTTCTTGTTTCTTACATGCATTGAGTGATCCCTTCTGTTTCTAATAGATGTATAAAAAGCGATGAGATATATTTATTTTTTTCTTCTATTTTAAATACATATACAAGTATTACATCAAAATTTTCTCTCAAGTGTAGTATGAAGGGATTTGGATTTCTAATCGCCTTTGTATTTGGCGATTTTTGGCCAAAAGAAATTGACATCGCCAAACTACATTTTAACTCAAAATTTTAAGTATTTTTATTTTCTCCATCTATGATTAATTTGCATTACTACTTTTGTATCAATGCATTTGTTCTGATAATTTGAATTTCAAATGATTTATAGTTTTTATTAAATTATTAATTATATGTTTTGGTGGAAACCTAATTGAACTGACTGCTCTTTGGTGCCAAAAAATGGCACCAAATTAGACCAACAGCTGGTTTTTATGAACTAACATTGTTGCAAAGTAAAATTGGGTCATTTTGAAGTATGTAATTGTATTTCATGAATGATGGATTTCATCGTTGTAATAAATAAGAATATTAAAGTGAATTAATTTAATCATAATCAACTAAATTACTTTTAAATAAATGAAAAATTAGGAATTTTATTAGAAATAATATTTAAAAGTTGTGATCTAATATATTTTAATCATAATCAAGAAATGAAAGAATAAGCTCTAAATTTTTACTTAGTAGAAAAAAATGGTCTTTTTTATCAGAGAGATCATCAAGATTCTCACTAATTCTACTACAGAATCACCTTTTAGAACTAACAATCGTTTATTTCAAATATGCATTTATACACAATTCAAACTCATTAATTACTTTTCTTTTGATAAAAAGTAGTAGAATCACTATTATCTAACCATGATATTATCAAATTTGATATTTTCAAAATTATGAAAATCATTAAAAGTGACAAGACGTAGAATGCCCATTGAAAAAAAATGTTTTGAAATAAGTCTTTTCCCAAATAGAATTGTCAATGTTCAATATCTTCCACAATTTGCTTTCCTTCCTTAAAAGCTTAATGCCAGCAAAAAATACTTGCCCTTGATATTGCTTCATCATTGAAAGCTTCATGTATCATATCAAAGGTCTCCAAGGCTGATTTTTGCAGACAAACACAAAATTTAATCGCATAATGTTATTCCAACAGTGCTTCCATTTTGACAACTGGCTGCATCTCATAGGCATCCGCAAACATGCTTCAGTTCAATCATGTGATACTCAGGAACATGAGTCAGTGCATGCCATCTATCAGTAGCTTTTGTTTATACAGACAACAAACTTTTTTTATGCCACAGAAATTTACATTCCAATGAGTGATTTCATGACTGTAAAATTAGTCTTATTACTTATTAAACAGCCTACCTATATATATTGGGTTGGAGGGAAGTGCTGTCGTATTTTAAATAGGCAGGTGATTTTTGTTGTAAATAAAAAAGAACATCTGGCTAGTGAGTCATTCGGATTTTTTTTGTTTTTTTAGATGCTGTATAATATAAAGAGTCATTTTTTACCGTTCATCATTTACTTGTAATATTTAAAGTGAAAAACGTGTTAGTAGATAAAGTGCATTTATGACACTGCATTTTGTATGAATTTCAAAAAGGAAGCAACACATCGGTTGCATGTAAAAATTTACGTGCGGTATTTGGAAAAGATATTGTAAATGTTCGTACTTGTTAAAGATGGTTTAGCAAATTTCGTTCCGGGGAACTGAGCCTCCAAAAAAGTAATCGATTTGGATGACCATCCAAGATTGATAATGATGTTTTGCGATCCATGTTGGAAAGTAATCCACATTTAACAAGTCAAGAAATTGCAGAAGAGTTTGGCATTCATCATACAACTGTTGGAGATCACATTAAATCTCTTGGGTTTGTGTTGAAGCGAAGTGTTTGGGTTCCACATGAATTAACGGAAAAGAATTTGTCTGATCGTGTAAGAATGTGTTCATCACATCTGATTAGATACAATGTGGAGTCGTTTTTGGACAAGTTGATTACTGGAGATGAAAAGTGGATTCTTTACAAGAATATTAAGAGAAAAAAATCTTACTGCAAACCAGGAACATCATCTGCAACAGTTGCAAAACCAAGAATCCATCAACGAAAAGTACTGCTTTGTTTGTGGTGGGACAGGAAAGGTCCAGTGTACTACGAGTTGCTGAAACAGGGAAAAACCATCAACGTGGATCTCTTCTGCAATCAACTAGATAAAATGAATGCAGCTATCAAAGAAAAAAAGCCAGCATTAGCCTCCAGAAAAGGAATAGTGTTCCACCACGGTAACGCTTGACCACATACTGCAATGGTGACACAACAAAAACTGAATACGTTAGGATGGGAAGTCCTTGGTCATCCACTGTATTCACCTGACATTGCACCATTTTATTATTACCTGTTCAGATCTCTGCAAAATTATCTAACGGAAAAAAAAAGTGTTTCTTTTGAAAGTGTTTCTAAGGCAGTTGCTGACTATTTTAACTCCAAGGACGAGAACTTCTACAAAATAGGAATTTATATGTTACCTGAAAGATGGCAACAAGTTGTAACAAATAATGGAGCATATATAATTGATTAATATTAAACACATATTTTTATAAATGCATTCAAATGTTTTTTTTTAAAATACGACAGAACTTTCCCTCCAACCCGATATATAGGGAGAGAGTGAACCAATTGTAGGAATTGAAAAGGGCCTCATAAAAAAATTAATATGGCATCCATATTAAATACCAAAAAAAGGCTTTCAAATGTAATTTCTGTATCAATTGTTTTATGTATTACAATATTCTTAGTTTTATACTTTAAGTTTGCAGTTAAACTGTTATCTTATATACACTGACACCCATACACCATGTAGAGGAGACCAATGTACGTTAAATCTATCAAGGCTCAATATCTTCTCTTTGGTGTGGTGTGGCAGTTAGGAGAGGGAAGTGCTAACTCTTTGTAACTTGACCACAGTTAAAATTATGAGGTCCATTGCCAATAACTCGTGTTACTTTGTAGTGCAATGTTAATTTAATACCCACTCTTTGTATACTGTGAAGTCTCAAAACTGCTTTAGGCCTCTTTTCAGAATCTATATAGTAAACAGCAAACAAACATAACAAATAGCATAACAAATGTGTGTGTTTCATAAGCACATGAACCTAAGCACAACTTATTCCAGTAACTAAGGCAACAACAGCTGCCTTTCAACTAAATTAATGAAGATTATGGTGGTAGATCTAGATACGGATGACAGATATAAAAAAAATGTAGGATTTTGCCTCTGTTGCCATTTAATTTAAAATTCCCAATTTTATGTCTGGGGATAACATTTGATAGTTAAAATTATTTGGATCATCTTATTGAGATATATATTTAGATTTTTCATTGTCATTACTTTTTAATACAAGTTTACTTGATTTATTTACTAATGTAGCCTTTAGATGATGGAGCTGGAAGGTAAAGACATTGCTGTTATTGGGGCTGGTGTTGTTGGTCTTTCTACTGCACTAAGTCTCCAGGAAGAATTTCCATTGGCTAATGTAACAATTTTTGCTGATAAATTTAATGATGAAACTTTGAGTTCTGGTTCTGGAGGAATTTTTCGCCCTGATATCAATGTTCATGATGATGCCCAAAGAGTAAGGTAAAAATAAATTACAGTTTAAAAAAACTAAAAACACCCTTTTATAGTTAATCAAACTAAGTTGTAACTTAATCTTTTAGTCGCCAAATCTAGAAATGGAATCTGAAATTAGAGAAATTAGAAAATGGGAAATCGTTAATCCTGATAATTCTGATTGGGACAATGAAACAAAATTATTAAATTATTGTGTTGTCATTGGTCCTGGACAAGTGCGCAAAATTTTGAATTATGCTGACTTTGTAAAGTGGGTAAAAATTGAGTTAAAAGATTCTGTTACATACAAGTGAAGCTTATAAAAGGGTGTTAAAAAATAGTATATTGTTGACGAATATTAATTGTGTGTTTGGATATATGTCTTAGAAATTTTTAGAAGGAGTAATTAATCTTGAATGTTTATGTTGGTATTATTATATATGATTTGAAAATGTTCTGATTTTTCAAAGATATTAAATCGGTTAATAAATAATACAACTTAATTATTTATAAAAATACAAATTTTTGAGTTTTATTGCAAACATTATTAATACCTTTTTTATGCATTTGTAAATAATTCTATAAAATTATTTAAGTATAAAAAACTCCATAAAATATGCTTGTTCCTATAATATTTGTAATATCACATTCATCTTAATTCTTTGCAATTTTAGTATATCTTTGACATTATGTTGAGTATGATACTTGTTTTATAAGTTTTTTAATGAAAGCATTTTCGGTTATCAAATTAGTTGTATTTGTTTGGGAAATTTAAAAAAAAAATACAAATATGCTTAATCATATGCATTAAACAAAATTTATAATTATAGTTTTTTCTAAAAGAATTTCTTTCTGCTTAAGATTTGGAAGAAGGAAAAACTCTAAAAGTAAAGGATCTATAACTACAAATACTTGTTAATCAGGTATCCTATTCTATCAGTTATTGATATTTTTTTCTTATTTTTTAATATATTAATAATACTTTCATTTGGAGACATCTTTTTAAAGTACAATATAACTCAGTTTATATCCTGAATTCATTTAAGATGCTTGGATTTATACAAAACAAATTTTTTCCTTAAGAAATAAAGGAAAACTTATTGACCCATTGCTATACAAAAACAACCTATTAATATTACTATATTATACATTGATGAAATTGTATAAAATTATAGAAACTTTGCTTAGTTCTAAAACACAAAATATGAAAGAATGTCTATTTTATCCTTGTGATTTTCTTTCTCAAGTTCCTCAGTGGTCAGCTGTTCCCTGTGTCCCTCCACTGATTCTTTTACATCAGCTTCATATGCATCAAACCTATAGAATTGTGCAGAAAAACAATATGCTTTATAGTTAACTCGGCCTCAAAGTCTCTTTCAATGACGAATTTCTCCAAGCAAACTGCAGTGTTCTATTGAAACTGTAAGACCTTGTCAGTGACATATGCAATGTAAAATAGTAAAGTGATATTTCCAAAACTCTCTAAGAGTTGTGGCAATGGTATCTATATAAGCCAGTAATAGTCTCCATGCTACGAGGATCATTATAGCATGGTTCCTAAAGTACTAGCTTATGGAACAGAAGGTCCCAGGTTCTAATCCTCCTTCATTGGTGACCCTGGCTGTGCAAAGAGAACCACAGCAGTCATGGTACCATCTATCCACCGCAGATGCAACCAAGCCATCAGACACATGACACAATCAACGAAGCTGTCTCACACAAATGACGCAACCCACAAGCAGTCACATACAAATGGTGCAACACAAGCCGTCACACTCAAAATGACACAAATATTCACACACTTGCCACAGTATTGTTTGTTCGCCTATTTGCCAAATCAGTGGCCGGGGAGTGTGTGGCGGTGATATCTATATAAGCCAGTAATAGTCTCCATGCTACAATGATCATTATAGCATGGTTTCTAAATTACTTGCTTACGGAACAGAAGATCCCAAGTTCTAATCTTCCTTCAGAGTTAGTTATATGTCAAAGTCAGATTCAGTCGATTAAGATATGTACATGGGCACCATTTGCCACTATATGCCATATTCTAAAAAATTTTCATGTCTAAATTGGCCATATGGGGGCTGTCTAAAAAGTATTCTACCTTTGGCCAAGAGAACTTTATTACTTAGGTGATGGGATTAAGACCCTAATTTCCTTCAAAATAAGTCTATTGCTGCTTCACACACTCAACTTACTGACTCTTCCACTGCTAAAAACACTTTTAGAATGGTCTTTATTTCTGCCATTGTGCTCTGCATTATATCTTCTCATTCTTAAGCAACAAGGTAACAAAAGTCCTCATCAGGAGAGGAGGGAGGTTGAAAAATGACTGAAATTCTACTTTTTGCCCAGAAGAGTTCTTTCTGTTCTGCTGGCAGTTGCTTAGGCACAAATTTTGCTGCCACTCTGCACCTGTTCATATTGTGACTGAGTGAATGAATATTAATGTCGCACTGTTTAGCTACACGAGGGCTTTTGGCGACGGACCTCGTAATTTTGTACCATGGTCAAGTGACATAGATAACACTGAGCTGGCACCCCACTCTCCTAATTACCACACCACACCAAGGGGAGGACATTTGAGCTCTCGACAGATTTAACGTGCATCGCTCCCTTACATGGCAGGTCTTAAGTGGTATTGGGCTCGAACTTGTGAAGCGCCAGCCATGATCTGATACCTTGACCACTAGGCTACCACGGCCACATTCATATTGTGACACAAAATTACTATAAAGCTGAATCTTTACTGATCTTAACCTCTTTAGAAATCTCTCGCATGGTCAAATAATAATCCCTTTATATCAGATTTTTTACTCACTCAACAATAGCTATTTTTTTAGTAATTTGTATTTTTCCAGAATTCCAATCACTCTCTATTGATGTGCAACCATTTTTGAATCAGTTGAACCACTCATTCATTTATGTTACCTTCATATAACACCTGATGAAATCTTATAAATTGTTTTGCTTTAAGAAATACCAAGCTTTTGAAGAAATTTGAGGCAATAATTTGGCTCATCTCATTCATTTATTTTGCGAGAAATAAAAAAATCTGACTAATACTTATAACAGTGTCACTCAGTGGCCAGCAGGTAGTTTCTGGTACACTTGAGAGTTTATCAAGCTGTCTTCTGTCACTGTGCTGAGTGTATCACTACTCTTGCTACTAAATGTGTTATCTAGCACCACACTACTGTGTAAGGAAAGTTCAAGATTTGTTCCAAAGGGGATGAATATTGAGATACTGTAATAATAAAAATAATAATTCTTGTAGTACCAGAGTAATTAAATAAAAAAAAAATATTTATTTTGTATAATTTTATTTGCAATTTAATATAAACATTTTAAAACTTATAAGTAATTTATATATTAAAGTTTGTTTTTACCTGTTTGTAGTTGAAAAAAGCAGTTTTTAATTATTATTGTTATTATTTAGAACCTGGTGTAAGGACTCACTTTCCCACTTTATGAACATAATCAAATCATCAGATTCTTCTCAGGCAGGAATACAGTTAGTATCAGGCTATCATTTGAGCTCTATATTTTCTTCCTTTAAGGTTAGCATCATTTTCTAATTTATTATGATTGCACTAATTATATTATTTAATTTTTAGAGTTTCAAAACATGCTGTGTTGTGTCAAATATAAATTTATAATTATTGTTATGTACAATTTTTATATTAATATTTCTAAGTGTTAAAAAACATTAAAAATGAAAAATATAAATTTTGAATTCTTTTAGAATAAATTGGTTGAAGATTTATTACCTGACTGGAGAAAACTCAATGAGAAGGATCTGAAATTGTTTCCAGTTGAATTAAAGTAATTGATTTTATTTATATTTTAACAATTATGATATTTTTCCATTTTTATTTATACTTCTAATTTTGATTGTAAGATCACATATCATTGGGCAAAATGTGTAAATAACATTACTGATTTCTACTATGATTTTTATTGTAATGAATTATTCTCATAACAATAAAATTGCTTATTTGAACAGTTTCAAGTATTTTATAATCCACTTTTAATGTTTTAAGATTTGTGTAATGATTTTTAGGGGTGGACAATTTTACACAGCACCTGTAGTTGATTGTAGATATTATTTACCATGGATGAAAATGAAGTATGTAGTCTTTAATATAACTTAGACTAATTATCCTTTTCTATAATTCTATTTTTTAGATTTTTATTTATTTAACATAAATGAAATATTTTAATGTTTTTTATATAAAAAAGATATTTTTATTGCTATTAATATTTTTTCTCTTTAATATAATTGTAATAATTTAAATCCATAGGTTGCATTATATTTGTTAAAGTATTTTATATTTTTTCCCTATTTTATTATTCTTAGATTTGAAGAAAATGGTGGTACAATCATTAAGAAACATATTTCTAAATTTGAAGAGGTAATGTTTTTCCGAACAAAATAACTACCCTTTAATAATCATTTTATTGTTCACAGAATATGAATTATGAAAGTGCACATACACTGAGTGGCCAAATTATTATAATCACCCTTTCAATGCAATATTGGACCACTTTTTTTTCTTAATACTGCTTAAATTCTTCATGGTATGGACTCTATGAGATATTGGTAGGTGGTATGAGGAATCTGATATATATCCAGATATTGGCACTTTCCAATAACTTCAGATTGGATGGTACTGAATTCGGCTGTCTGATGCCTCAATCTATCTCATCCCACAAATTTTCAATTGGATTGAGATCTGGGGATTGTGCTAGCCAACTATGCAAAGTAAAGTCTCAGTCATGCTCCTTGAACCATCTATAGACAACACCAGCTGTATGACAGGGGTAAATACAGAAGCTGAATGTATTCATCTCCAGCAGGGTACACTATTAATATAACAGGGTGTATTTTATCTGAACATTCACATGTTCTTTCACACGAATTAAAAGACTTATGCAGTGCCAAGAAATCGTCCCCACCAAATCTTAATATTGTCTCCACCGACTTGAAGAGTTGTAACAATAGTGGTGGGGTCCTTATTTGTACTCTGCCATCTGCATGGCATAGTTGAAAACATGATTCATCGGACCATGTGATCTGTTTCCAATCATCTACTATCCAATCCTTGTACTCCTTTGTGAACTTGAGATCTGCTCTTGTTCAAAGCCAACAGTAGAGATTTTTGATCAGGTCATTGGCTAGTCAAAGCCAATACAGTGTAATGTGCAGTAAGCAGTTCAGAAACATTATCTGGAACTCTTCACAAGTGCAATTGTTTGATGATACTGGTTCTGACACTTCAAGTGCCTACAGTCATCCTGCATTCAAACTCAGTTAAATAACGTTTTTCACCATTTCTTCACAAAAAGCACAGTAGTGATGGTTCACTATTCCTGCATTCTCTTTTAATTGTCATCTTGCCCTCTAGTGGCAACAGCATAAAGTTATCGCTGATCTCTGTGTGAGTGTTATCATAATAATTTTGCCACTCAGTACATGTGTTAACATATTTTTAAGTAATTGTAATAAAATAATATAAAACATCAATTTCTGTTATTTTGGTATGTAGATCTTTAAAACTTTTTTTTTCTTTCGTCTTGAGATCAATGTCATAATGTGCTATTTCTTTCTTTTAGATTTCTGACAGTTATAGTATTATTGTAAACTGTACCGGTTTAGGTGCAAAAAATCTCCTTCAAGACGATATGCTTACTCCAATCAGAGGACAAACAATCAAAGTTTGTTTTATAATTTTTTTTCTTTTATGCTGTATTACTTTTCTACTACAGAAAATTAAAGAAAACAATCAATTTGCTCCTCTCTGAAACACATTAATTTATAATAGTTCTTAGCTGGCTATACGTGACTAAATGAAAATGTAAATCTCATGCTTCTACATTATAAGATATTTTTATGTAGATGAACCCCTTAACTGCTGAGTAAAAGTTGTGTGTAATTGGTGCTACCATTTTTCATACAGGTGCACATATGTATATGGTGTACTGGGAAAACAGAAAAGTAGATCCTACGCAAACACTATCAAGGTCATTGTTTTGCATATCAAAACTTTCCGAATAGTTTTACAGATTGCAGCACAATGCAAAGGTTCGTATTTTTTTAATGCATGCAGGGGCAGTTAACACACCTGATGAGCGAGGCGTAAATATGCGCTAATGGCAGTTAAGGGGTTAAAAGTAATTTTAAGTTAAATCTTACTCAATTTCTTTGTTGAATTTAACTGAAGTTTATCAAAAATTAAATCTGATATGTACATCATGTGTACACTCAGACTTAAATTTGGAGCTTATATAGTACTTTTAGATATGTTATATTTTTCAAAATCATTCTTAACTATACTATTATTTAATATTCTAGGTTAAAGCTCCTTGGATCAAGCATTTCTATTATTCTGATGATGTATACATTATACCCGGGTAAATATTGCCTGTGGGTATTTAAAAATAGTCTTGAAAATTTTATTGCTTTCCTGGTAATATCTTTAATTCTTTACCAGCATTTTTCTTTTATTTAAAATTTTATTAAAATCTTAACATTCGTAACTGCATTTTGGAAGCTTTTTCTTTTGTATAAGATAAAAAGTATTTTAATATTTGCTCATAATATATTATGGTATTATTCCAAACTGAAACAAATACCCATTAATAAAAATTAGTTTTAAGATGTAAAATGATTCATTGAAATGTATTTTTTTATTCTTTAAGTCTTCTTAGAATGACATCTACGTATATTGAAATTTCTGTTCTATACCATAAATTTCAAAGAGATTTAAATAAAAATATTTTTAAAATGTGTTTATAAATTATGTATTATTCTTTGACCAAATTTATGTTAAAAATTGGAAATAATATATGTCCTTGTTTGCATAATGATACAATGTGCTTATTGTTCTTATGTTGGCTAATAATTTATTTCCTAAAAGAGTAATCCTTGAATTAGTTATTTAACCAAACTATTTTCTTACTGTAGTCTATTCCTTTTAATCTTAATTTGTAACATATCTTTAATAATGAAATGATATAAATTTTTCAATATTCTGTATGAAGGTTGAATATAGGTTTTAAAGAGAAGAAAATGTTTTATTTCTTATGTAGACTTTTATAAATTTTGAATTGATCTCGAAGTACCTTAATTTTTTTTTCTACAAATATTTTTTGTGAATTGTTAAATTAGTACCAAATTTCTGATTCTTAAGCATAATTTTTGAAGCATCAGGAATGTAAACACAAGAAAATTAAAAATTTCTGATGTTGTATTCATTGGGAAAGGAAGGGGGGAGGGGGTTCAAAAATTCACCACCTAGTTCTTATGAAATGCAAAAACTGTGTAAATATTCAAAAATTAGTATATCAAGAATTATACTTATTTTATTTAATAGAAGAAAAAAGAAATTTAAAGGAAGTAATTTTACCTGTCCAACCCCACATACACACAAAATAAATCATAAGATAGTAATAAAGGTTTTAATTTCTAAATATATGCAGAGTAAATAATTTGCTTTAGATATGATTTTGAATATTTAAAATACTATACTTTCAATGTGAATGTTATTTGTAATTACAAAAAATAATGTAAAATATACTATATATATTTTGCATTCCATCTGAATGTTATGTAACAAAATTTTTACGAGTAGTAATTTTAAAATATAATCTCACTGTGCTGCTCAAGGATTACCTATTTTTCAAAAATAATTACTTATATCTACTTTTAATTCAAAATCTGTGATTTCATAGTGTGGATTATGTAACCTTGGGAGGTGTGAAAGATTATGGAAGTTGGAATATGAAAGTCAATAAATACCAGCAGCAGTATATTTGGAATACATGCATTGAGCTAATTCCTAGTTTAGAGGTAACAAGGATGATATATTTTTTTAATTTCTTTTCAAAATCAAATGCTTTAATTTTCAAAAAAAAAAAATATCTTTTAGTTTTATCAGCTATTTTTTATCATCATTTTTTTCCGTTTTTGATTGAAAGTGTTTTACATTAGAAATTCCTTTTCTCTTTTAGATTTTATATAATGATCTATGTATAAATAGTGTATTGTCTTGAGTGTAATTTATAATTGGTTAGTTTAATTAGATACTTGCAACAATGCAATGAAAGCAATCACGATAAGCAATCAAGTTTATAGATGTTGATATAAATAATCATTATGACTATTGTAATCAAAGCAAACAAATGAAAGGAGTATGTGTGAACGATCTACTAAAATTGTAGTGTATACAAATTTAATATTTTCATTAATTTTTTTGAATATGTACAATCTCTTTACAAATTAAATCGGCAGGTCACAATGTCAGAATGGACAAAAACCGCATCACCAAAAAAGTCTTCAATGCCCAACCAATTGGCACACGAAAAAAGGACAGGCCAAATCCTAGATGGATTAATGGCCTAGAAAAAGATGTTCTAGTTTTGAGAATTAAGAATTGGAGAACACCAGCAAGAAGTAGGCTAGCCTGGAAAAGGCTTCTTGAGAAGGCCAAGGCCCACCCTGGGCTGTCGAGTCACTGAGGAAGGAAGGGAAGAACAATCTAACCATCACTTTTTTAATGTTCTATTTTAAGATTAATTACATTTATTTCCTTTTTGTTAGAAAGCTGAAATTCTCTACGATTGGGTTGGACTTCGACCGTATCGCCCATCTGTCAGAGTTGATGCTATCTTTGTTCCATATGGTGATGGTTATAGAATGGTAATTAGTTAACTATTTTGAACATAAATCTATTTTTATACTATTGTTGAAAATTTTAATTTTAGTACATAGTTAAGTTTTTAGTTTGGTGATTTCCATTGTAATTTCCAAAGAGTGCAGGATTTTCTTTTTGTTCAGCTGAATGCAGACATATTCCATTTTGCACAATTTTAAAGAAATGCTTCATAATATTTTAATTTGAGCAATACTTAAAAGGATTTAACATATAAATAACTTCTTTTCATTACTAGTTCTATTTTGCAGTATTTTTTTTAGACCTTTTGCTCCTTATTCCATACTAATTTTGATTTAATTTATTCCGTTTGTTGTACATTGAAATTTTACAACTGGATCCAATTGTTTTTAATCAAAAATGTGAAATCAATACCTCAACTGGTGTTTCAAACTTGCTCATTACACTGTGCAAAAGGAATTTCCTATTTCGAAACTAGTTAGATATAAAGTGCGACAACTGTTACTGCATTTAATCTTTCATCTCAACATATTGACAGCAAATTTTGCTCTTTTTCCTCCAGACAATTGTGAATTATTTAGTCCATCATCAATAGCCTTTATATCATTTAAAAGCAAATTAATAAATAATCAAAGCCAGACTGTCATAAATGATACAAGCTGATTGGTTATAATATACACTCATACTGATTGCTATCTTAATTATTTAATATTTACAAATGCAGTTATTTTTACACTTAAATTTAATGTTATTTCCTTTACAGATTGTAAACAATTATGGTCATGGCAGTCATGGGGTTGCATTGTCGTGGGGTACAGCACAAGAAGCAAAAAGAATAATTAAGAAGATCATCACTAAACAGAATTTACCTCTTTCTAAACTATAATACAAAGTTGAAATATGATTGCATTCATGCTGATTTGAAAGGCATGATCCTTTTTTGTTAACTTTTACTATTTAGTCATAGTTAAGACATAATACATATTATGCAACAAAAATTGGGCTTCCATAATTAAGTGTAAATTATGTTTTTATGAAGAAAATCTGTTGTAGATTATATATGTGATGAAAATGATTTGATTTATTACGTTAAGTGTTTAGATCTTTATGTGCAATTTATAGTAAATTCAATGGTGCCATAACAAATGCCATTTATATATATATATCACAGCATGTTATATAATTCAGATTAATATATGTTATATACATTTTGTATTAAAATCCTGTATTTATAATTTACAGGTAAGGAAATTAAAAAAATTGAACAGATGTGCTTTGGAATATTATTAAATTGAAAATGTATTTAAAAAAATCCATCTTAATTATAGTAAAACTTCATAGTTATTTAATAGAATATGTCGGTTTGGTTCGATTTATTCATATTGATTAATGTTCACGATTTTCTCTTAAATACTTGAAATAAATGGTAATAAAAATCTTTATATAAATATAGATATCTAAATTTGATTTAATATCCTTCAAACCTTATTGTTGAGAAATGTACACAGCTGAATCTTTTCAAAGTATATCAGTTACAGTATAGATTTAAAAACCATTACTTAAAAATACATTAAGGTTCTTTTTTATGTTTAATGCTTATCATTATTAATTTAAAATTATATTTATTTGTACATTACATTAACTATATACTGTTTCACTTAAAAATAATCTGATGACATTTTTTAAAAATCAAAGCTTACATTACAAATTACACCTACAATAAATCTCATTATTTATATCAGTGAGTTTTTTTAAAAGTTTTATTTTGAATGCAATATTAGTCTGCTTTAAAATATAAAGAAAAAAAATTGTTTTGAACTTCTGCTTTAGTCATATTTTAATGTATAAAAACAACCTAAATTTTGTTAGAGCAGCAACATCAGCTCAGTAGCTAGAAAATAACTAACACTCATTTTGGCTAAACATTACGTACTTGGATAACATCCAGAAATTAAAATCAAATATTAGTATTGATTAAAATTCCTGTAATTTAATGCCACTGCAAGATTAGTGTTATGACACTATTCATACCATATGTCCTCAGCAAAATGTGGAACAGTATTCATGAATTTCAATCTTTATACAGCCAAAATTTATTAATAATTACTGCAATAGATAAAAATATATAAATCTCAAATTGTAGCTGCTTCCATTGCAAATGTATTTGTAATACATTAATACAGCTCATAATTCATACATAAAATTGCAATCTGCTTCAATTCAAGGAATTTGTTTAAAAAGATCTTCTGGTCTTTAATTTCCGTTTCTAATGACACTAATTTGAAATTATTTAGTTAGAAAGAATAATTTTTAATTTTATTACTATGATTATTTTTAATCTGGAATTTTATAAGTAAATTTACTTTTAAAAACATTGCTAAATAGTTTTATTTCCTTACAGTGTAACAATTTTGATTAAAGTAACCTTACATGTTTGGAATAGTCTTAATTTTAACTTGAAATTGAGAAGATATATAATTTTTTACTAGAGGACACAAAATACAATATTGATTTTTGTAAATAAACTGAAATATCACAAATTGTATTTTATATAATTTGTTCCCTTGCCCGGCGATTTAATTTTACACTTCCATTTGCAAAGTCTCTGTATAATTCATTTGAAAAAATTTCTAGTTCAACTTAATTTTTCCCCACAATATTACACATTTAGGAAAGTATTTAAGAGGTAGATGGTACTATTTTAACAGCTAAGTGGCAGATTGTTTATTAAGGTTGCACTTCAAAGCAACATGAAGGTTATTCGTGACAGAACTCATAATTTTGAACCTACATCAAATGACAAGGTCAATATCTGAGCTGGCACTTCTCTCTTATTGTCCGCACTAACATGAGGACCTTGAACCTCAACAGATTTAAAGTGCATCACACAGTTCCTCTGCAAATATCTTTAATAGCACCAAAAGTAGCATTGGCCATTACTATGATCACTTGGCTTTTGCACAGCGATAAACAGTTCTGTGATAGACTTGTGTCCCCAGCAATATGTGGAAATTAGACAAGAGAACTACGAGACTAAAAAAAAAAATTATAAAGTTTGGTTCCAGTGGTCATGGAATAAAAATTTTGTTAAAAATGTTGAGGTGAGTAGAGAGATCAGCATATTCTCAAAACTTGATAAAGCTTATTCACCAGTGTTAATTATTGCAATAAAATTCATGTTGGTATGAATAAAAAAAACTTTGATTCAATATGCTATCAGATTGATAAAGATGAATCCTTTTTTAATAGAAGGATAACATTTAAAAGTTCATATTAAAAAAATATTTTCCACACAAAATCTTTATTTACATTAAATGACTGAAAGAAATCTGAAGTTCATGTGTGAAGACTCAACATTAGAGTATAAGAATTTGACCAAAAATTATTACTGTAACTTGATTCAACTTAATATAAGTTTGAGATGATTCTATATTTTGCTATTCTTGAATCTACATTATTACATACATCTTACACTTGATTTTCACAAATTTATATCAAATAAACACTTTGATAATTGTGTGAATCATTTTATGTGCATTTGTGTTAAAAGTTTTTTTTTTTCTATTGAGCTGCAGATTGATGTTTTATTATTGCAGACCTAGTACATTCCCCAGAAGCTGGTATCTCTTTTTAGTGTTGCATTATATAGGCAGATACCAATCACCGTGGGTAATTTTGATGCCCAGTTTCCTCCCTAGAGGAAGGCCCCTGAGCTCTGACATTGCAAATCTGTACTAGGATTGTCAAGAGCACCCAAACCAAACAGATGTTCTAAAGATATTTTACATGCCATGATCCCCATTTTTATGCCATCCGACATGGCCGCGGACGATTTTCTGATCATGAAAATCCGTCTCAGGGTCGAACCCGCAACCTTAGATGCAGAAGGCCGGCAACAAATCAACCACGCTACCCAGCCGGCTTTGTGTTAAAAGTTGGGGGG
>BMAV01000953.1:19646-84944 GCA_019973955.1 Trichonephila inaurata madagascariensis | reverse complement strand
GTTTAAAATATAAGTAAGGACTAAATGAAAGAATTCTAGTTTAAATATATTTAAAATTAACCATTAAAAGAAGAGAAGCATAGCTTCCTGACTGGACTAGCAACAAACGTCTGAAGAAACAAAGCCCATTTTCTTTATCTGCTAATGTGGAACCTCATTTTTTATGCCCCTGGACTTAGATCTGAAACTTGAAGTTAATTTCTATGATGAACTCAAAATTAGAGTTGTGTGTAAAACAGAGTGTTTTACACACAAACTCTAATTTTGAGAGATTCTAATTCCAGATCTCATCAAATAGTTGGCTTTGGAAACAATTCACATTATCTCCTAGACATCATTAAAGAGTTATATTGATGGTAGCATGTGCAAATATCTGGTACACATTCTAACTCCTATCAGTGCCATGGGCATAAAGATTAAAAATCCAAACTTTTGTTCAGTTTTTAGATTGGAGCTCATTGCTATCAGAAGGGGTTTGCATGTGAAGCTGATGATCAATTTCATGATATTTGGATTCTGCTGACAGCCATGCTTCAGTTCAGCATCTTTTCAATTGGACATCTATTGGGGACCAGCCTAGTTTTAAGATCCTAAATCTTCGTGATCAGGTTTCTTCTAATCATAGTGCACATTTTCAGTGAATCCCATCCCATGTGGGGATTGATGGAAATGAGGAGGCCGATTTCTTGGCCAGGACTGCGGCTGAGAAGGGGGTGAGCCCAACTATAACTCTTGCATTTAGCAAATTATCCTCCCTTAAGAAGCTTGAACTCAATCAACCAATCATCTTTGGTATTTTGGAAGAAATCTAGGAGGTTCATTAAATCTTATGCCTAGGAAATATCAGATTGTCTTCTCATGCTTTATGAATGGTCATATAAAAGCACTCCCTTTTTGTCAGGGTCAGAAGATCTTCCAGGAGTGCCATTGGTGTTATTCCGATCTGTTTCCCTGCTGCCCATATCATGGCTTGTTTGAATTTTACAAAGGATGAGGTTCTTCAGAACCCTCTTCTTTTTTTCTTTTTAACTTTTTAAAGATCTTTGGATTCATGAAGATTGCCTAGCATTTCTAGATAATCTAGAATTAATAACAAAAGCAGAGAACATGGAAGGAAAATGTGTTAAAAACTTTTGAGATATTTTTTTTTTCTTTCTTCTGCAACTTATTAGACGTTACTAAAGTTTTCTACACTTTCAATGTTTTGAGACAAAAACTTACCACTACAAGTTTAAAAAAATTTCAAGACCATAAAAATTTTGAGGTTGAAATATGATCTTTTTTTCAGCAGTTTCCTCTGCACCTTTTTATATTGTAATGACCATATACAAACATGATAATTACTTGGATAAACATAAATCAATCTAGATAATCCCCTAACTAGAAACAAATAACAAAATTCCTGTAATATACACACTGTTACCATAAAAACTATATTTATTATGGTAGCACATCAATCACCTTTTTATAAAAAATATATAAACTTTTTAAAAAAATTAGTCTATAAAATACCAAATTATATAATATTTATTTTTAAAAATGACACACTTACAAAGTTTACATGATTTTTATGTAAAAAAAAAATCATTAAAGTGATGTGGCATGTATGCAGTGCAAACATAATTTTATAAATTTAATATCAAACTTAACACTGAATTATCTTTGAAAGTCAGCATTATTGTATCTTTTGAATTACACAGTGAAAATATGTTTATTAATTATTTCACATCATTATCCATGGGAAATTTTAAAATTTTTCAATTATGCTACAAATAATAAAGGAAGCACATAATTTTTATATTATAGAAACAAAAAATTCAAATATTGAACAAAAGAAATGCACACATATATAACATGAAATACCCTGTTCAACAAACATGAAAAAACAATTCTGAATAAGCACGAAGAGAAGAAAAATGGATTCAATTATGATCATTTAAAATAAAAATGCCTTGAAATTTATGAAATATTAGAACAAATTTTTATTTGCATATGCTAAATGTAATTTTAACACATTAAATTAAAATTTAATAGTACCAAAGAAAAATTTTAAAGCAGAGAAATGTCTTGTTTTTTAATTAAAGTTTATCGTGATTGAGTAAATATTAAATATATAACACACGTAAATCTAAGAATATATATTTGCCATAAATTTGTATAAAAGATAAAACATACATAACACACAATCATTTAACATTCAGATTTAAAATACAAAACAAGTAATTTAACAAAAATTGTATTTTAAACTTAAGTTCATTCCACATTTACAAGAGAAGAAAAAGTTTTTCACTTAATAAAAATAAAAACAATAACAATGGTTCTTAGAAGGCATGACAAATAACTGAAACTTATGAAAGTATATAAAAAAAAATTACATAGTTTAAATTTTATTTGTTAAAGAAAACCTTGCAAAAGAAAAATAATACATTTTCAGACATATATATTGATAATAAAATTATAGATTTGTATTGTATTTGTAAATTGAAGATTTGTATTATTTCTAGAAAATAAAAACCATCAAATAAAAGTTAATGCATTTTTCCTCTCATCATAAAAAAACTTAAAATCATTCAATACAAAAATTAATTTTATTCACTGGTATAATTCAAAAGTTTGTTTTTACAAACATATGGAGAATATCAGCAAAGCTCTACACTAAAAAAAAAAGAAGCTTTTTAGTAAAATTGAAGTTTGGCAAAATAATGTGCTAAAAAACATGTAAATAGATTATCTCAAATGTATAAATCAATTTTACAAGTTCTAAAAATTTATTTAGAAGCTAATATATTACTAAATAATGTATCTGAATGTAATTAAAAAAACTGAGTATGCATCGAAATTTACGTGAAAATTATTCTGACTAATAAATAACGTCTAACAATATATTGTAAACAAATCATGCTAATAAAAATATAAAAAAAGACACTATTCAATCCCAAAGAAATGAGAATGGTAATTTTTAATAAAAAGTATATAACTTCATTTTTCATATTACTTTTTCCAACACTAATTTTATTTAAAAGATTATACAAATCTCTATTATACAAAAAGAGAAATTTATTATTTCAAAAAATAAAAGCTTTTCAATTTTTAAACATTAATCTTGTATTTTTCCTTATACTCAAACACATTTCCATAGTATTTATTAAGAGATTTAAATTTTTGTATTTCAACAATTCCTTCAAGTATCAAATGTTTTCTATAAAAAAAATACAACAATATTAATAAAGAATTCATTAATAAGAAAGCATTAAAAAAATCAAAGCTTCAATAGTAAAAATAAATAAAATTTTTAGTATTTCCTCAAATATTTATAATTAATTGCAGAGAGTTCAATATGAATAAGATATGACAGATTTTGCAAAGGCATCTTCAAAAATAAAATTAAAAAAATTTTTTTAATATTTTAAAACGAAGCATGTATGAAATATATGTGATACAACAACAAATCTTTCCACATTGCACAATAAGGAAAACATAAAAGAAATATTTTAATAATAAGTGTTCTTAAAATGAACACGTTGAAAATATTGATCTTTTAAAGTATAATACATATATTTAAAAAAACTCAATTTAAATGAACAAAATTTTAAAAACTATGCTTCAAATCTAATAAAATAATTAAAGCAAATTGAATATGTCAACGTATTTCAAAATAATAATAATAAATAATTACTGCTTAATTTCATTTATAAACACACAGTATCAGAAATTGAACTATGTTGTATTCATGGTATAAATGTAAATACATTTAAAAAGAAACTGTACACATTTATACATAAAGCAAGCCATATTTGGTATCATGTGAGCACAAGAGAAAAGAGAACAAATGCAACAAACTTTTGGTATCACTCTACGAGAGCCATTGACATTTCATGCCTTAGATAATCTACTAACGCTCCAATAACTCTATTCCGTACCGAAAAATCTCCAGATATTAAAGCAGTAAAAACAACAACATCAGTAACATCAATTTTATTCATAATGTTTCTAATTTTATTTGCAAGTCTTTCCCTCCGTTCTTGTGACATAGTAGCAATTACTTGTGACACAGGTTGAAATCTGGTACCACATGATACAGCTGCCACTCCACCACCAACAGCTCCACCTAAAAAAATATTAATATAAATCTTATAATAATGTAATATGCTATTTAATATTAAATCATATTTTTTTTTCAGTGGCGCAACAGCCCATGAGGGCCAAGGCCTACTGTGCCCATATCAGTATACATGACTTTGGGCCCTGAGGAGCATTAGCAGATGTTCTGATCAGGTGGTAAGTCTGATGCGAAACCCCCAGTGTTAGGTTTCCAAGCAAGCTTAGTACTCATTTATCGACCCACTGAAGGGATGAAAGGCTGAGTCAATCTTGCCCAGCCCGAGGTTTGAACCTCAGACCTGTGGTGTGAAGTACTGCCACTCAGCCACTGAGCTTCATTAAATCATATGTGTTATTTAATATTAATCTACATAATATAATCCATTATTTAATCTTAATAAAAATGTATAATTTATTTTGCAACATTAATTAAATAACTTTAAAATGCTCAAATTTGAAAACTGAACTTCTGAATTTTGATTTGAATGCAGCTCAATATTTGAAAAATAGGAAATACAACATGTAAAATAGAGAAGAATAATCTTTGTCTTCTAACTCAAAAATCTTCAACCTGATAAATTAGTAAGCTGACACAAAATGATCAATTACTTTAGAATACTCTTAAGTGCATTTAAAATAATATACCAAAGAAATTACAAACATCTAATTCAATATAAATTATTTCTCTTTCCTTCTAGTTAATAGACAAGAAACTTTTTTTGGAGTGGGGTGAAAAATACAGAAAAATCATATGATGTAGATCACAAAAAACAAGCTTTATTTACCCAAAAAAAAAATGTATTATTTTGCTACAAAGAACATATAATGTAAGCCCCATTTGACAGTTGTATATATGTATGTAAAAAAAATTTTTGGTAAAATTTTACACAATTTTTTAAAACCAGATTTAGTTATATTTTTATGAGTATTTAGTTATTTGTAGTTTTTGTTTTCTTTCATATTTCTAAATTTAATTTGCAATAAATTTGTATTACCATTAAACATAACTAATCTTAATTTGGAATTTTTGTATCTTTAGTTTCTTGTCTTTTTCATGGTGTCTTCAATATACAAAAGCTTTAACATATTTTATTTACAAATTATGAAGTAGAAAAATGAGGATTATCGTATTTGCTACATAATACTGAAGCAAAAAGCATACATTTGACTAGATTACATTTCACATTCCTAATGTTACAGAATAATACATTAAAGAAAATGAGTACATCTTAAAATCACATATTTGCATAATTCTTTTATGATAACAATAAAAATAAATATTTTCTATTTAAATATCTGTCTCATTATAGCTGGCCCTAACTAATTTTAACTGTTGTGTACACATCATCAGTCACTAAATGAATCCTTATCAGTTTCAAACATTTAGAAAAATTATAGCATGATCATGACTGCTCATGGAAAAAGTTTGAATGGTGTAAAGAAAAAATCATTTATATGTTAAAAAATCAAGTTAAATCAGATTGAAATAGAAAATACAAAAACTCTTTTAAAACTATTCACCATTTAGATGAATTCAAATCTCCATGAGACAGGAACTGTATGCCAAAACAAAGCAAATGAGTTTGGTGGACATTTTAAGGTAAAGTTGACATTTGGATAAATTTAAAATAGAAAACAATACTCCATATACTAATCTTATCAAGCAGGCAGTACTTTTGCGTTACTCTCCAAGATTCAAGTGCAAAGACATAAAATCTGGGCTTATAAAGAAAAAGAAATTTTTAGTCCTGATAAAGGCAGATGATTTTAATATAATGACTCCGAATCAAACTTAAATTTAAAAGAAGAAAAAAATGCATCACAGGAAACTAGTAGGAGTTACAGTAAATTCTGCATGCACACAAACACCAATGGATCTGAGAAAAGAAGAAAACTTAACATGATAGGCAACTCTCAAAAGCCTAGAAGTTTTAAGAATGTTAAAAAGCTACACATACACACATATTACAAAGCTAATCAAAAAGCTTGAATGGCTGCTGCTGAGTTTAAAGAGCTTCATCAATGGAATGGTGAAAACAAAGCATAAAATTGCACTTCTAATAGAGAACTGCCCTGCAGAAAGTTACATAAAAAAAATCTTTAGTGCATCAAACTTGCCTCCCCCCCATATCTTGAAAAGGAATGCAAGAAATATTATGCCAGTTGAAATTCATCATCAACTTGTAGAGATTTTTGGTGAAAATATAACAAGTAATGAAATGGTGAGAAAGTGGGTTCGACAATTCAAGGATGAGCGCACCAATGTCCATGATGAAGCACAGAGTGGGCGGCCTTTTGTTGTTAATGATGGTTTGGTCGAAAAAGTAAATGAGAACATTTGCGAAAAAGATGGTTCACAATAAGCTTGCTTTGTTATGAGTTTCCACAAATTTCCAAAACTGTTCGCAGGCAGCATCTTTCTTTAACCCTTTAACTGTCAAGTTATTTTGATGATTTGGGTACACAAATTGTCAAATTTTTTTGAACCAAAGAACAACCTCTAACCTTTGAAGTCTTCAGTAAAGTGCTGCCATCTATTGAATTAAGCGCACATGAACTTTTCCCGAGAATCAGTCGAGTTTGACAAAGAGATGAAGCCGAAATAAACGTCTCCCGATATATATTCGGGTAAAACAATACAATGCACTCAAAAAAAAAATTACCCCAAGTAGTACTCAGGAGTGACATTTTCGAACACCAGTGCTGTGCCCAAGATTATCTCGGGCATGACAGTTAAAAGGTTAAAGAGGGTATAGACAAGATATTTTTCATATTGGAAAACCACCTGAACAATGGTGGTACTATATAGAAAAATAGTTTCCAACGTGCTCTTCCTCATAAAAATAAATTTCGCTTTAAAAACAAAAAAAGATTTCAAATGCGAGTTTTTTCAAAATGGTACTTAGATCCTCATAAATATAATATACAAAAAGCAATAATTTTAAAAATACTTTTAATAAATGATAATGATTAAATATGTGGAAATTTTGTATAAAAAGATAGCAACTTGCCTATTGGAAACCCCATAGGTCCCAGAAGTAAGCCTCCTACTACTGCTCCAACTCCAGCTATTACGCCACCTTTAAGAGATTCACTTAATGTCACTCTAAGCCTTTCTTCTTCTGCTAACGTGCAAAGCAGATCTATCACATCTGAAGTGCTTATAGGCATGATACTATTCACCATAGGACCCTAGTAAATAATACATTTCTTTAAAAAAACTTTTCAGACAATTTTTCTTTGTAATTTTACTTAAAAACTTAAGTAAAAAAAAATAATAATAAAAGTTGTATTTATTATCATTATCAATAATTTACAATTCTAAATTTCAGTTATAAAAATTGTAGCAAATCAGATTGGTCAAGCCTTATTAATCAAATTCAGCGCAAATTTTCTTCTTCTAATCTAATTTGCACAATGTAAAGCAACTACAATGAATTCAAGATAGTTTTAAAATGAATCAACTCACATCTTTAATAAACTCAATTCAGAATAAGATACTTTTATGTGTTAAAAGTTAGCATATGAAATTAATATTAAATCAGACATAATTTAGAAGGATTAAACTAAAAATTTTAACTGTGATTGTTAGTGGGGCAACAATTTTTCAATGAATCTTTTCAACACTAGCTGCATGGCCTGGCGTTTCACAGGCTTCTTCAAGTGTATAGCTTTTTGCCTAGGAAATTTTCAATTTCTCTCTCACTGTAAGCACTTCCCTGGTGTCTATGTGATTCCTGTATTAATGTCATTAAAATTCTCTTTTTCAAAGTTTCTTCCACTTTTTTATCCCGTCGTACAGTTCTGTTTACTCTCCATTTAGCCCAGCGTTGCACAGGCTTTTTTCATGGGTATAACTTTATCTCCGTGGAAACTTTCCCTTTGGACACCAGCAGTTCTAGGTGTGTGCCATGCTCAATGTGAGTGATTTCTATATTTTTGTCAGACAGGCTTTTCTTTGTCAGAGTTTGCTTTTTCCATTTTTTTTCTTTTCCCTTTATTCAGTCCGGCGTTGTGTGCACAGGCTTTTTCAAGTATCAAACTCTTTTTTCCCCCGGGATTTTTCGATTAATAATTTACAAAGCTAATCCAGTTTTATTCACAAGAAAACAATCTACGAATTTATTATTAAATAATTAATTTTGTAATGAATAATAAAAAACAATACAGCTTTAATTTAAAAAAACATATATATATATTAATTTATATCCATTTTTGTTAAATAATGAATCAAAAAATTCTTGCAGTTAGCTATTGAAATGACTGCTTATTTTTGGAAGCGTGTTCTTAAATTCATACGTAAGCAAATGTATCTATTTATGTAAGGCTATCTTCGCAAAAAACAGTAAACACAAAAATGTACCGAAGATACCAAAAGATGGGAAATGATCCCGGGAATCCATTTCGGCCATTTAATTTCTTAATTTACAATTATTTGAAAAGATATTAATTAAAAACAACAAAAAAGCACAATTCGTCTGCATTGTTGCAACAATGAAGACCCAGTTTGGTTGAAAATCGATTTTTGACGCCAACTTACATCATTTTTATAACAATAACGTTGTTACAGCAATGCAGGTGAATATTGAGTTGAATGTTGTTGGAGATTAGAACCTGCGACCTATTGATCCGAAGCTGAGTAACTTAACCACTAGACGAAAGTGATTACTCCTGTCCGGAGGCTGTTACTTGCTTATTTTAGATACCGCCACAATACTTCCTCACCAGTGAGTCAGTGGATAAGCATACGAACGAGATATTTGTTGTTATGGCGAGCGTGTGAGTTGTTACTGTTGTGTCAAGTGAGTCTGGCTTTTTGCTGTGTGAAGTGGGTCTGATGACTTTTGATTGCTCTTTTTTAAGGGTAGATGGTGCCAGGACAGATCAGAAGGTTTGCTTTTTTCTTTTGAGCCAAGGTCACCAATGTCGGAGATTAGAACCCGCAACCTATTAATTTAAAGCAGAGTAACTTAACCATTAGATGAAAGTGATCACTCCTGTCTGGAGGCTGTTACTTGCTTACTTTAGATACCGCCCCAAATGTTTTTAATTAATGTCTTTTCAACTAATTGCAATATGGTCAAAATGGCTTCCTCGGATCATTCTTGATTTTTTGGTACCTTCGGAGAGTTTCTGCGCTGTGCAGTTCGTGAAAAGATAGACACACATAGATAGATATGTTTGTTTACTTTCAGATTTTAATAGTGTAGATAAATGATAATCAAAACTTCAGGACTAACATGAATTATGAAAGAGAAAAATCAGTATTTGAAAGATTCTTTTGAAATATCTAGATTTAGGACCAGGGACATCTTAAGGCATGGGCCAACTGGGCCCAGGCTTCGACCTCAGTGAAGGGCTTTGTCTTCTTCTCGATTCGGCTTCAATAAAATCATGATCTGAATATTTTTAATCATCAAATGTTATTCCTCAATATATTCTCCGAAAAAGTGTGATTTTTGAATTATATGCCAACTGACGATAAGAGCAAGACTGCATTAATGTGTGATGATTGTCATCCATGACTAATCCTAGGCCTACCACCATACACCATCATCTCATTTAGTCTAAAGGCGGAAATCAGTTGAGCCGGTTTGTGATATTGTAAGTCATGTGCATTTATTTGCATCAGGTTGTCATGTGTACATGCAATTGATATATATGTATATAACTCTATAAGTCTACTTTTACATAATACAAGTGAGGCCAATTTTTGTATAGGGCCCAAGCCCTCAAGCAATCTTAAGATGTCTCTGTTCAGGATGCCAATTAACCACATAAAAAGTAACAAGTTTATATCTCTGATTAATACAACAGTAAACATTACAGCTTATTTCTAAAAAAGTAACAAACTATTCAACATACTTAAGGAACTAGATTTTGTGTGCCAATACATACATAGTATTTATTTTCTCTTATTCATAGTATTTATTACATAGTATTTAACAGTTAAAAACAAATAAGAAATCATAGTGTGAAAAAAAAAATTTATGCAGAAAATGTAATTAATGTGTGTGTGTAGAAAGAAAATACTTTTTTTTCTTTTGTTTTTCCACATTATTTTTAAATGGTAAGGATATTTTTCATTACATGTAAATATAATAATATGTTTTCTTCTTGGACATTTTTGTAAGAAAATACACAGCTCTTTCATATTTTTAAATTTATAATTCTTTAACGATTTTTACATTAAATAAATAATTCAAGAAAAATTCCCATCACATAAAGTTTTTAAAACAATTACTTATTAATTGCAAAAAAATATTTAATAAAATAATGATTTCATGAAAATTTAAACTATTTTTTTTAAAAAATTGATAAAGTCATTCAGATTTTTGAAAAACAGAATTGCGTCAATTATTAAGGTCACTAGTTTTTTGAAAGTCTAAAACAGAATTTATTTAATGAATTAAAATCTTTCATTTGCTTAAAAGCCTGACACACACACAAATTAAGCTAAATATACAGTCTTATTTATTAAAGAAATAAAGATATTAGTATTAAAAATCAATAAATGGTCACAGTAATTATAGAGGTCATATTTACAGCTTGCACATATCAATATTAGTGTTTCAAGTAGTAAAATTGTAAAAGTAGAAAGTATTGATAAATACTGTGCAATGATAATAAAAAATTACTCCATTCTTATGAATAAATTGAAAGTTAACCCCATTTTAAACATAAATTTTAAAATTTCAATCAATTTCATCACTAAAACCAAAATTATATGTAATCCATTATATAAATGAGTATCAAGATAACAAAATGAGATAATATTCATTAGGCAGGAAATTTTACCATTTTCTTCTAGTTAACCTATTGATGTTATTCTTCATAATATATAGGCAAAATTTTTTTAGAAGTCACTAATTCAGAAAGGAAAATGTCATTATTATTTCAAGTTTTGTATATGGAAACATTTTTTTTTTTACTCTATTTTCTTAAATAAGTAATAAACATCTTGATAAAAAAATTTTATCTTACCTTCTTTTAACTTTTATAGAAATATTTAACAACTTAATTCTTTAAAAAATCAAATGCCTTCCCCCTCACCTGTAATTACTGATATTCTAATTTAAATAAGCCTTTTAAAAAATTATTCAAGCTTATGACATCTGTAGGGAAATACAAAATTACGACAGATTATGTATCATTAACTGAGATTTTTGTTTTACAGTCATTAAAATTGAACACATAAGTGGCAAAAATCTAATGTACCTCTCATACCTCTTTGGTTTAAAGCAATTGCATTAGAAAATGCTCTACTACAATATAAATGAAAACCAATAATAAGAATGATATTACAGTACATTAAAGGAGTAAATATGAGTTCACCCTAAATATAGGGGGGAAAAAATAATATAAAATGTTTTCTAATGAACAAGTACATAACATTTTTTTTAATTAGACAAAGTTTTTTTTTATTATTATTATTAAAGTATTTATATATATTACGAAAAAAAATTATAAACACAATTATATGATTTAAATTTATATCAATTTATATTTTTACAAATGTCTAAAATATGAAGATTACGCATGCATTAATGCTAAGTTAGATGACATTAAATCAAATATCATTAGCTTTTTTAAATTATTGAAATTCTTGTATAATGTGTATTGATGCAACACTTAGCAAATGTGATATAGATATATTAATTGACTAACGGTTTATTAACACCACATTATGAAAGTACATAAGGACTGTTGGACCAATTACATATTAAAAGTCAAATAAATAGCAACATATATCTTAAATAATCTATTCCTTCCTTCCTCAGTGGCTCGACAGCCCAGGGTGGGCCTTAGCCTTCTCAAGAAGCCTTTTCCAAGCCAGCCTTCTTCCTGCTAGTGTTCTCCAGAGTTCTTAGTTCTCAAAGCTAGATCTCTTTCTAGGCCATCAATCCATCCAATATTTGGCCTGCCCTTTCTTCATGTGCCAATTGGTTGAGCACTGAAGACTTTTTTAGTGGAGCGGTCTTTGTTCATTCTGACAATGTGATCTGCCCATTTAATTCATTGTATTTTAATGAAGTTAACAATGTTCCATTTTCCTGAATTCCTCAAAAAATAAATCCAAAATCTTCCCTACGTAGATACTTATCATGTTCTGATCTGTTCAAGACATGCATAAATTAATACTGATCTTAAGACTTTTATGCAATAAAACCTTTGTATTTTTGATTAAATTCGATTTCATATATTTTCGTATTCATTAAGACATCTATTAGCCATAGTAATTCTCTTTTGGATTTCAGAAGTAAAATCGTTTCTATTGTTAATTTCTGAACTTAAAATAAGTAAAATAGTCAAGAACTTCAAAATTATACTCTTCAATTTTAAAGGGGGAATTGTTAAAAGTGCAAGGCATGCATTTGGACTTAATCTCATAGATTTTCAGACCCATCACACAAGAGGGCCTCTTTCTCTAAAGATAAGAAAGCTTGCCTTAGTGCAGTGGGTGTTTGAGCAATGATATCAATGTCATCAGCAAAAGCCAACAGCTATATTGATTTGTTAAAGATATTTCCTCTGGTAAAATAATCTATTATTTAAGTTAAATAATAAACTAATCCATTCAAATATTTTCAAGCTGTTCATATTTATAGCCTACCAAAGTCCCAGTCCTGTGATATAAAAAAGACGATAAAATATTTGTTTTTGTTCAATTCATATATTGTTGATCCTATCTGCATAAATGATTTCAAAATCATATTTATCTGTACTTTTCAATATGAATTTTTAATACTTTTAAACATAATTAGGTTTATAAAACATTGATGTAATCTTGGTTCTAAATTATTTTTATCACTGTTATTCTCTGTTGATCTAAAGATACAGGTATAAATGTATATTTATAACAAACAAAATCAAAAATAACTATATATATATATAACTTTTCAATTTAAGATTTTGGAAACATTGCTTTATGCAGTAGAAAACGTTAAAAAGCAGACTCAAAAAATGTATATAAAAAACATCATGATTAATTTAATTCTACTGTTATAACTAAATTCATTATTAAAATATTTTTAAGTCGTTAGCCCCTGCAAACTAACTCTATGCAATCAAACTGTGTCCAAGAGGAAAAAAGCACAAGGGATTAAAAGCATGCAAAAAGCAAAAAAGATTCAAGGGGGGGGGGGGGGCGTCAAGCATAAAATATTCATAGATTTTAGAAGCAAAGGTATCTTGGGAATATTATAAATCAATTATTTATATGATATATTTATGAAAAAAAAAAGGGATTAAAAAGAGAGAGAGAGAGAAATCACTAAACATAGTTCATGACCAAAACATGCTACATGCTTGGAACTTAAAGACATCAACATGCTGTAATAAAAGATGAAATATGAAATAAAATTTTATGAGAAACAAATTTACATTATATTAAAAATTACAAGAAATTAGTAGTTTACCAGAGATCTTAAAAGGCGAATCATCTTTATATCAAGCAGTATCATAAGATTTTGGGGTTGGTTCAGAAAGCAAACATAACTCTGCAACAATATTCCAAAAAGAAAATTCATAACACAAAAATTTATATAAGACATACAAGTAAAGTAACAAATACCACAAAAAACATTTAACATATTCATAATTGCAAAACAAGGTTCATTCTAGAAAGTATAAGTTGATGTGTTTTTTAATAAAAAAAAAATAGATGTACTATAATCATTTTTGTACTTATTTGAGAAATAATAATTTATATATGGTCAATAAATTTTACATACTTCTTTCCTTGTGAATAGACAAACTTTTCACAAGATAATTTACTTTTACATATTTGCATCGGCCGTTAAAATCTAGTATGAACCCTGAAATTATTTTAAGATAAAACAGAACAAGACATTAATTAAACAGACAGACATTTAATAAAAATGTTAATATAATATAAACAAAAAAATTTAAACTTTTATCTTACATATTATTACCAATGGCTGAAGTGCAACAATGTTTAAAGGTACGAGATAAGTTAACATTAAAAAAATAGATTAATTCCTAAAATTCAGTACAAACTAATCTGACAAATATCAAAGATTGAAGAAGAACCATCAATACATATTCACAAGCTTCTGTTATAGAGATTAGAAACATCTAAGTAGGTATTAATATGCTAATGTTATCTAGAAAGATTAGATTAGGTGCTGAATTCTGAGAATAAATCGAAACATATTCTAAATGAGTTTACTCTTAAACTAAATTACAGTAAATTTTAAATTTTGAAATTATAATTATCCCACGCAAATTTCTTAAATAATATTTTAATAACAATACAAAAAAAGTTGATGAAGATTTAGAAATAGTATTTAATACTGTTGCAAATATATATACAGAAAACAAGTTCATAGTTAGGGGTAAGAAATTCATCAAAGTTAGACAGTAGAAGTATCCATCTTTGGATTTTAATTATTGTTCTATGTGCCTTCTTATTTATGTATAAAAACCACAAATCATAATTTAAAAAAAAAATTAACCATTTATTGCAGTTTGTAAGCAGAAATTTTAATTTCTTAAATGAAAAATTACAATTAGCATATTTACATTCTCCCTGAAGTTTCACATTGACTTGGAGCAAAATTATGCACTATTGTAAAAACCAAGAGTGCATTTTTTTTTCCAACTTTTAAACACTGACTTTCTTGAAATATAAAACGAATCAATGAATTCATGATCAAATTTTTAATAAATCAACAGAATAAAATTTCATTTAATGGAAAGTTTTATAATGTTATCAGCATACATACCATCTTCAATTAATCTTTAACAAAATTTTAAAGATTTGACATAGAATTAAAGACATGCAAAAATGTATAATTTTAAAAAATAGTACAAAAATTGATTAACTAAAATCACATTTTGAAGAAACACGAGGGCTACCAGTGATAGACCTTTTTAAGTGATATATATTTATTTTTAACCCATTCAGAACTAGGATCACATATGTGATAACTTCATGGGTCACAGTATCATAAGCGAGATTGCATTTTTCCCCTTTCTGAGGCCCGTGATCACACCAGTGTGATCTGAATTTGAAATGCCTGGAATTTGGAATAATTATAAACTATAAATTTTGTTGTATTTTATCACAGTAATGATTTTACATGAATTTTTTAAATGGAGTAAGACTTAATAGCAAAAATCATGCAGTCTTGAACAGGTTAAGAATTCAATCTCTTTTTGCAGTATCAGATACTTACATACACTTATTATAATTAATATATGTCAGTGGCAAACACAAGGATGAGGTTTGAGGGTTCAAACCCCTCCCCCAATAGTCCAATAAATTTTTAATTTCCACCACAGATATTACACCTCAGTGTTTTCTTCACCGTATTTTTCGTAAACTTGATAATACAATACAACCCCACCACCACGCATATGCAGAAAAATCAGTGTATGCTACAGATATGTTATGTAAAATTCTTCTTAACTTGTATTATGGTTATTCTTTTTAATTCATCAAGTTAAACATTTTTTGAAATCCATATACAATATTATAATCTAAGAATGGAGAATCTAGCATTTCAAATGGAGATTTTCAAATGTGATCCATTGTATGAAAGACAATTTTATAAAGGAGAAAAACACCTTCCAATTTTTATCATTGCTTATATATTGATCATTTGATAAAACTACCAGGTCTGTTTAAAATTATAACAAGTACTACATTTTAAAAATGTATTTCAGATATTTCTATCTAGATATCACTCAAATGTAAGTAAAAATTCTATTATTTTTTTAGTTTGATTGGCACTACTGCTTAAAATTAATTAACAAAAAAATGTATATGTCATACTTTCAAATCTGGGTACTTACGTATTAACGTAACTGCAGTCAAATTTATACAACAAATCATGCAATGGTATAACAGTTAGAGAGAACCAAAAAAAAAAAAAAAATTCTTACACTTACATGTTGCACTCGGAAGGGAATAAATCAAGATTTGGGTAGAAACTGGCATGATTCATGTGACACAAATTTGGTTATGGCGATGTTAATAAGTACCCAAATATGTATACAAAAAGATTTTTAATTACATGTTTTTAACATATTTTATTGCAGTTATAAATATGTCTGCAGGAGATTCTAGATTACAGTTTCCAAAAGTAAATATTATCCCTCATAGAAGGCAAGACAATACAATACAAGAGGCTTAAGCACATGCATACGCATTTAGGAGGGAAGCATAGAGCAGAAGTTGGAAAAATAATCTCACTTGGAAAAATATAATACAATTCTAATATTCAATTATTGCTCCAACAGTTTTCTTAATCTCACTGGATAATCTCAGTATTTACTGCAAGTCTTGAATTTTTATAAAATCTTTATTTCATCTACATAATTTTTTTTTATACAACATAAATGATCTCTTCCAAACCTATGTACTACATTCTGGCTGTTCCATTGCCATTTCAATGCAATATGACAGCCTATACTTCATAACCATTCACAAGTCAGTACCAATTATTTAACCAATTTCTGTAGAAGATGTGAAATTTTAGCTACACATCAGTAGTATAGTCAGTCAGTAACAATACGAAATATTCAATTCTTTTTAAATGTCACTGGTTCATTGACAAAAAATATTATAGTTTAAGCAAGCAAAGCACATCAATAAATGCCAACCTTAGAATAGTATAACTATTGAATATCCTAAATTTACTAACTTTTAAGCTAACACTGTTTTGAATATCCATCAATAATTTTTACGGAAATATTACCATTTCTTTTAATAACTTATGAAGAATACTTTTATATTATTTCTAATGGGTTGTGGATTGGTGTTTTACCATTGCAGACCTAGTAGGGGAGACCTGTGTACCAAGGGCCATCCCATTTTATTTGAATAATATTTTGTTTTAAGTTTTATTATTTTTAGTTGGGTGAGTGGGAACACCAATTGCTACTTAGGTATTCATTTTGAAATTTGCAAAAGAAAGCTGAGGTAAGTTATAAATGAAAAACAGTTTTACATGGTCTGAAGTAAAATTTTGCAGCTCATCTCTTTTTATTGTTATACAAAGCTAAGTCAAATATTTTTCTTTGAATTCTAGTACATAATTTTGTTTGTAACATTAAGTACTAAATTAGATTTCAAATAAATCCTCTCTCCATGTGGGTTTTTCTGCAGAAGACATCTTGTACCTAGGTCCATGGTCATAGGTACAATTGCAATTAATATTCTTCATGTTATTATTTTACTGAAAGTTTTCATAATAAAAAGGAGGAAAATGGCCTTAATTATCTAAACCATTTTGATTTCGTCAAGTTTTTTAATGTTTTTGGATGTTATTAAAATGAGAGGAGTGTATATTTCGTTCTGAAACTTTCAATATGCTTGATTTTTAAAAAATATGTTAGTTACCATTATTGTAATTATTCAGGATTATTATTTTGTTTATACAAAGATAAGAATTCATTTAATAAAAAACAAACAATTTTTTATAGTTATAGAAAATAAAAGTATAATTCTAAATAAGGTTTTTATGATATTTTAATTAAATATTTAAACTGTATCCCACTATCATATTGCAAATTTTTAAATTATCAGATTTCCTCTTTAAGGGGTTATATAAATTCTTAACTTTTTTTAGATGCCTAGAAATCTTGACAAAATAAAACAGTCAAAACCTAATGCAGATAATATAAGAACTATCAGATATTGAAGATTCTCATTCTACTGATGATGCAAATTCTACAGTAGCTGATGTAAGGGATACTATTGAAAAGAGGGATTTTTGTTTAACAAAAATACAAAGCAAAAAAACTAAAAAATTTTAAGTGGCAGAAATAATAAATGTTAAAGAAGAACACAAGCTGGCCCCAAGCTGGATCTTACAAAGGATTGCAAAGCCATAACATAACACAGGCATAGCTATGCCACTGGGTATGCTGCCAAAAGCAGAAAACCATTTCTGTGTATGTTCAAACATAACTATAAAGATGACAGCATTTGGGTATTTAAGTACCCAAAATCAGAAGCCAATTTAAGAATGACTGTGTTAAGTCTCCGCTACCATAAGCATAAATCCAGTTGCCCAACTTTAGAGGCACCAATGGGGATGAAAAATTTTTCAAAATTGGACAAAAGGTGTTTTTTCTTATTTGGCAGGAAAACAGTGGACAGTAATTTAAATATGTTTGGAGGTCTAAGTTTTTTTAGTGTGCCTTTTTGACCACAAATACCACCACAGTAAACCTTCCCAACATTTCTTTAGACTTTTTTGAATTTAATGATATTAAAGTCATATATTTTAGTCATAACTTTTCCAAATTTTACCAACATTTACACACATAAAACACATTCATATATATTTATTATTTACCTTTTAAAAATATATTCAAACAATAAAAATGTGGTACTTACATATTAACCCCAAATTTGGTGAATTTCAACAAATTTTAGCTGTTATCTTCAGTTAAGTTACCATATCATTACACAATCGTTGACAATTAATATCCAGCATGCAGTTAATCTTAAGCAATAAATCATTGGCACAGGATTAATATGCAAATTCTTTAAAATGGTACTTCTAGTTAAGTTCATATTAGCAATGGAATAATGGAGAATATTAGGGGGGGGGGGGGGGGGGGGAGGGGGGGGGTGGCAGAGCGATAACAACAGTCTTTGGGCCCCCACGCAATGCGGGGGTTGCAGGGATCTTCGTAATGTCACTGCATATTAGATAGAAAAATAAATTTCACTTAACAATTAAAAATTTGACTTTTTTCAAAATAACATAGTCTTCTAAAGTGGCTCAGACTTTATCAGTACTTATGTATTAGCATTCCAGTAGGAAAGTTTGCGCCATGATATCAAAACACTGTAACGTGTTTTATTGGAAAAAAATTTTTTTTTAAAAAACTAATCAATCGGAGATAGATATTGGTAAAACATGGTAGGATTTGAATGGTACAAATTTAGCTGCAGTAAATACCTTTTTCTCTGCAAAATTCAAAGTGTATTATTTTTATTTTCTTCTAAATTTTGCATCTCAAAATATAAATATTGGAATTTTTTAATCCAAATAAATTAAATTATCCTTCTTTGTTGTATTCATAACGCTAGAACATTGAAATTTTACTTTCAATTGATGGTTTGATATGAACTATGGATTAAGAAAAAAGATCACAAATAATAAGTTATCCATTAACTTCTAAAATTAATGTTTCTTCACTCATAGATTCATAAAAATATAATTCATATATTAAAAAACCTTTAGTTATTTAGATATTTCCTTTTTTTTAATTACACCTGCACATTGCTCCTTTGAACACATGGTACCTAACAATGCAATAAAAAAATAAATAAATTCTGTAGTTGGGAGAGTAGTAATAATGTCTGAGGAGTGAGTGAATATTAACATTGCCCTATTCAGCTACTCAAGCACTTTTGGCGATGGACCTTGTAATTTTGAACCATGGTCAAAGGAGGACGACATCTGAGCTGGCACCCCCCTCTTCTAACTTTTATACCACACTAGCAGGATGACATTTGAGCTTTGACAGATTTAACATGCATTGTCCCCCTACATAGAGGGTCTTCAGCTCGAACTCATAACACGCCTGCTACAAGTCCATTACCTTGATCATTGGGTTACTGCGGCCACATAAAATCTGAGAAAAGGATGTCTTCCAAAGTGGGACAAGAAAAAGATTCCTTTCAGTCATTGGAGCAGAAACACACAAATTAGGCAAGCTGACAAGTCTGAATCTAAATAGGTAACCTTATAAATAATCATGTTCAGTCTTAAATCTGAAACAAGCTTCTCCAAAAGTTCTTGGTAGAGAAACAGATCTATCAATTTAATAGAAAAAACCAATTCTTCCCAGAGATAACATATCTCTAATGATAGTCTGACTCTATGGACATGCTCTCTAATAATTTGTTTAATGTTTCCAAGAGAAACACGGGTACCTTTCCATTTTGCCAGGACATGCAATAAAGTTGCCAAAAATGATACAACTGATGCCAAATTAAATATTATTGCTGGAAACTTTTTACCACCCCATATTCAAAATAAGTCATAGTATTTTCTTATTAGTTATATCTTTTTCCGAATGAATCAAAAATGGATGAAAATCCAACGAAAATTTTGGATTTGCCCAGAACTGAGGAAAAATCTGTCAATCTTCAAGGTGCCAAACCGATCTATGAACATTATACTAGAAGCAATTAAGGAAAATATTAAAATAGGAAATATGTACTGTGTTATGTATAATGTGTAAACTGTGTGTTGTCATCAATTAGGTCTACTTGACAGGATTTGCACTCGTGAAATGGAAAAGTACTAAAATATGCATGTCAGGTTGATCAAAATCCCAACTCTCTTTGGTGAGAATATCTGCTTACTCATTAATAGGAACATCACAATGGTATAAAATTTCCCTTAAAAGACTACTTTTGTTTACTTTTAGAAAATAAATATATTCCAAATTATGTCAATAACAATCCAAATCAATAATTCAATCTTATAATCAGAGTTATTTCAAATGCACCATTTTGATTGTTATCAAGTCTGTCTCAATTTATCATATAACATGTAAGCAACCGATTTTTTGTAAAAAAAAATGAAAAGAAGTTTTATGTTATCGCAATTTTTCACTTAGAAAGTAATAATTTTTGCTTACAAACTTTTCAAAATATGTAAAGTATTTTTGGCAATATAAAATAAACAATGAGGTACTAGACATGCTAAATCAAGATCAGAATAAAGGTAAACAAACAATACCCCCAAAATTTCTCTTGAATAAACATTGCATTACTCTCAAGATAATTACTAAATATAAAGTGAAAAAAAAAGTAAGCTTTACTTTAAAAGAGTCTACTTTTGTTTTGATTTCATTTATATAAAACACTAACTTTTCTAAGAATAACAAAATAGGACTGTTTTTATAACTCCACTGTAATAATGATAAGAATAACAACATGCATTCAAAGCAAGTACTGTTAAAGTTATCAATATAATTGTGTAATTTTATGATGATTGTTTAAAATATGTATAATAAAATATAATAAGAGGAATGTGCCCAAATAGTAAGTTCTACAGCAAGGTTTAAATTTAGTCAAAATATTATCAAGTAACTTATATCAAAATATCAGTCAAGTAAAACATCGCATATTGACAAATAAGACAGCATGATAACTAAACAGAAATAAAATTGTAATATATTAAAGTAAAATTAGTTAATCTACGATTAATAGAAAAGTTTAATAAAATAAGCTATTATTCACAGTGAAAAATAGGCGGCTATTTAGTATCAAGTGATTAACATGCGATTTTAGCATCAGATTAAAAAATGCTTACTTCAAGAAAAAAATTATTTTATTTATTCGACGTTGTAAGCAGAATCGTACTTCGATACTTGAATGGAATCAAGACAGAATTACAATGTTGAAGTACACAATATTAACGGTGAAAACATTTCGCATATGGAACATTTATAACAATCCTTATGTCGCCACTCACAAATCAAAGACTTGACTGTTTGTGATGAAGAAAGAATAAATGCTATCTTTGTAGTTAATTTTAGTTCATTATTTCCTCTTTATGTTTATACTAAAAAAAAAAAGATAGGAAGTTGACATGAACATGTGCAAATCATGTGATCACGCTCGTTCGATAAAGGAATTCTTATTGGTCTACTGCCAGATGTGGGATAACCAATTGTCAATCATTTAATTTTTCCTGGAATTCTTTTTCTCTGGCAGCTTTTTTTTTTTTCTTATAACAAGAGCTTTTTCTCCCTCATATTTAATGAATTTGCTAGCTTTTTTCATGAGAAGATTCCATAAAAATTATTCTCAGTAAAAATTGAAATTAGTTCAAAATATATTCTTATGGTAAGAACTTAGACTCTTTTTTCAGAAAAAAAAAATACAGAACAACACAACAACATAAGGAAGTCTGAAAGTCAGAGGTTCGATCATTTCAAAACATTAAAGCAAAAATCCAGAATAAAATTAAAATCCCTTGCGAGCTAACAAAATTCTTCTGCTCAGGTGGAAGGGAATGAAGGATTAGCAGCGAATATACAGAAGTGGCTGTGGTCGCTGAGTGGTTATGATCGCGAACTCGTGGCCAGGTTTCCTATTTTGATGTCAATAAAGACCGGTGGTGTAGAGAAGCTGATGTATATATTTATCGAGGCTTACAGACTTCATTGTGTGATGGGGAAGTAGGGAGAGTGCGCTGCTAGCTCAGGTGTCACTCTTGTCAATTAACCAAGATTCAAAATAACGAGGTACGTCGCTAATAGCCCTCGCACGTTAATTATGGAGAGATAAAAGAAAAGGGAATGCATTTTTAATAGAAGAGTAACCACATTTTTGCATTAATCGTCCAAAATATAATGTCAAACCAAAAATTTTTATCTATCTCTATGAAAATTCTGGGAGTAGCGATCCACCTTTGGCTAGAAAAGAGGATTTGGCAGTGGAAAATCCCAGCCCACGATATTGAAGTTTTCTTGTATCGCTTTTTATGACTTAAAAATGTGTAATTATTTGAATAAAATTTCAGAAAACCTTGTCATTTGTATCAATAAGTAAGTAAATAATGTAAAAATAGAATTTTCTTTATATATTCGTCTACCTCTTAACTCTTTTTGTAAAGAGTTATTAAATAATTTCCCTGGAATTAATTGTTAAATAATTAATACGTTATGCTAAATAAATTAATCTTATATTTAATATTATTCTTTTTTTAAATGATAATAAGAGGATAGGAAGAAAGTTTTATGAAAGAATCACTACAGTTATTGCTTATTTTATAAATATTTTGAGCATTAAATATTTTACTACTTTTGCTAATTGTAATAATTTCAGGAAGTTTATTTCAGAGAACTTAAATTTCCTAAATATTTTTCATTCTGTATGCGTCGAATCAAAATATAAACAAATAAAGCAATCACAGTCTGACGTCACTTGTCAAGAAATCTGACGCACATTAGTAAAAGTATCAATAGGACAAAGACTCAAAGGGAAGGTAATGGATTTAATAACCTATTTTAAAAAATTATTATTTTTTTTTATTCCTTTTCTTTTTAGGTAGAATGTACGATTAACATAAATTCGCCTTTGTTTTGAAGTAATCGAATTTTATGCATTCTGAATTAGCTATAATTAATTTTTTATGTTTTTGTTTACTATTGTAGCTGTCAGAATTGATGCTTTCGTAAATTCTCGATTTGTATTACTCATTATAATAAGAATCTGCATGAAAGTGAGGATTCTGTTGCATTTTATTTTTAACTTTTAATTTGAAAGTAATTTCGAACAGATTTGGTAATTTTGCACATAAGTACGTAGAATTGCATGTCCAGACAAGTTTGTCTGTAGTGAGTAAATAAAATTTTGATTGCGTTTGATTAAATTTAAAATGCAGTGGAATTTTAATTCAACCGTTTTCTTAATGTAGTGCACAATAATACATGTAGTGAATACTTTGTTCAGTTTTCAAACAATTTGTATTAGAACGATTATGACTAATACATTGTTTATAATCAGATTTTTTTTATGCTATGCGCATATATGACTCTCAATAAAATTGTTTAATAACGCTATCTTGCTATGAAGAAGTGCTGTAATATTGTTTTGCATCTAAAATACTGTTACAAATTTTTAAAACTGCAAATTTTATTGAATATGTTTTAGTTAAATACTATTTAACGTTCTGAAACATAAAAGTGTCATACGATTTTTTTTAATACTTTGGAATTAATAAATCTTTTTCTATTAGAAAATACTTTTTATACTTTTTCTTCCACTTTAAAATCATCATGCAATTTTTAAAAAAATACGAGAAAGAACTTGTTAGTTAAATTATTTCTATAGTATTTTTATATCATTGCTATATGTTATAGGCATTCAGCTTTGGGATTTTTATACAATGTTCTCTTGTGTGTAATTTTTTAAATTTAAAATTTATTCTCAGCATGCCTTCATCAGTGACTGTTGAAAACATATTTTCGTGTAAATATGATCCTAAATTTCCAGCTTTATTGTTAATAATAACTATGATTTTTCAAAAATGCTTTATGTGCTGCACCCTTGCATAAATTAGAAAAATCCTAAGAAACTGATCTGATATGTTATAGCTGGATATTGAAAAAGATTGAGAATAAATATTAATATATTTCACAGTTATCTGTTAGTAAATCTTGATTCTACAAATTCTACTATTGCCAAGTCCTATTTGAGACTTCTGATATTTTTTGTGCCAAATCACATCAAAGGAAATCGTGCATCTTTTCAAATTGGTGAAATAGATAGAAAATTATGATTTTTAATTGACAATGGGGAAAAAAATCAAAAGAAATTAATATTTTAGATAGATTTAAATAACGATTTACTATTTAAATGTTTCTCGAAATCAGCTTTTTTCACTCATAACACGTTTATTTACTACAGCAATCATGCACACAAACATCATCACAAAACTTATAAGCAATTTTCCCACTGCTTTTATTAGTATTCAAATTCACCTTAAATTCATTCATCAATTTACCACAAACCAATATCTTGTGGGACATAAGATATTTATGCTGAAATGTCTAACACTGAACCTTGTGTCTTTTCTTGCAGTTCTGTATACTTTCTGAAGATTACTTTTCTTTTGGCTATGACAATGCCTTTGGTAACCATCAATAACCATCTCTCTATCAAATTTGCACAATTTTGCCACATTTAGGGCATTCTTAGCTTGATGCTATTAATCCTTCATCTGTTCACCAATCAATCACCTCTTTCATTCAAAACAAAAAAATATCCATTTGAATCTTCATTTAAACTTAACATTAAGAAGATGAAGATAATATCACTAAATTATAAACCTTAAAATCCAGCATATAACGCGCACCATAACTTTGGAGCTAAATTTTGATTTTTTTAGGTATATTCTGTATATATAAGGTGCACCTTCTCTTTTTACTAAGAAACGTGAAAAGTATGTGGGTAATACTCTTATGTTTTGAAGTCATTTATTCGAGATATTATCCCAGGCTTTTGAAAAAGTAGTACACTTCTAGAACTACAACCTTTAAGTTCATGGGGTAAATCATTTCTTTTAAATAAATAGAGTCTCAATATATGTTGATGTCTAAATTTTTTTATGTTTTGCTCTTTATATTTTTAAAGCTCTCTTTTTTTCTATACCTAACATATAATGTGTACTCGTAAATTTTGATCTTATTTTTTTGTGTTAAAAGTGTGCATTATATGCTGGATTATCTGGTAACTAATAAGCAATTGTTATCTTTTCTTGCAACTTATGTATGTTCCTCTTGTGTACTTCAAAATATTTATCAAAGCCTTACATGCATATTATTTCATACTATTATTAAAGTCTTTCATATGATTCCAAATTTTATGGTTATTTAGTGTTGTAAATAGCTTTGGATATTTTAATGTGTATATAATTTTACTAATTTTTATTTCTGAAAAGAAGTTGGAATGTTATTTAACTCCTGAAAATTTCTAAGCTATCAAAATTTTTCTAATGGTTTTCTTTTTGTGTGATTTTTTCCCTAAGCATACATTTTGTAAGATTTTTTCACATTCCTTAAGAATTAATATTCTTTTCATTTGTTTTTTACTATATATTTTATACAGTTTCATCTTAAAATTATTGGTTTCAATTTTTAAAAACGAATCAATGCATTAACAAATTATTTTAATCTACTTTTAAGGATGTCATTCAATTTATTTAAGCATGTATCAATCCTTCAATGTAATATATTGTTTTTGACTGATATTAATAAGTACAAGATATTTTTGTTTGATATTCTCACAATTTTTTATGAATATGCTTAGATTTTCAAACTAGATTTAAGGGGCAAAAAATGACAAGGTACTTATGTTCTATTGCAACCATATTGGAAACATTGAATAAAAGTACATGAATTTTAAAAAAGGGAATATGCTGATGGAAATTTGGAGCATGTAGTCCAAACATACTATGTGAAAAAGTAATTATAAATAAATAATCAATAAAAGAAGAATAGTAACTAATTTTTATTATTCAATTTTTTTATTATTAATCTTAGTATTTAACAATTTGGTAAATCTAAGATTCATATTTGAGCCATACCATATCAATGAGCAGTTAGCCTTAGTATAGCAGTAAAGAAAGAAGTATGAAACAAAACACATTGATTCCAATTCAATGCTTATGATGCCTACAAAATCAGGGTACCCTATTTGGTGAGTTATCTTGAAAAATAGCATAGTTGCGATAGTACATAAATACTCATAACAGAAAAAAAATCCAACAATCATTCAGATTTTATCAAATTTGGCTGCAGGGACATTAGTAATGTTGTTAGTATGTTGTTTAAAATGCAGTTATTTGTTGTTTGTTCATTATAATTATAAAAATCATTAATTTAAAAATGGTTCTTTGTAGGTAACTAACATGTGGGGAAGTTTCAAACAATACTTAGGCCAGTACTACTCAGCACAAGAACATGCTTCTGAACAGAGTGACTCTGAAGAAATTGAAAAAAATTGGGTCTTTGTTGATAACGATGGTAGTTTTCCTATAACAATTTTAATAATGCATATAAAAATTTTATAATGCATATTAAAAAACTGTAAATGAGAATATTTGAAAATTTTATTTTTTTGCTTAATGTATGTATTAATTTTACTAATTAGATAACCTGGAAAGTTCTATCAATTTTTTAACTACAAGGAAAGAGTGTATTTTTTAAGGAAAATTTTATTTATTTAAAATATCCACCCTCTCACACAATAAGCAATGCTTTCTCATTGAGAAACTAATTTATAAATTAAATTTTTACAAAATTGCTTATTTTTATTTTTAAAATAACACCTTTTTAAAATTTTGCATGCATTACTTGTTTTAATTTTTAACTCTTTCCTGTTTTGTATTAATGCCTTCATATTTTTAAATTTTGCTCTTAATTTGAATACTGCTGCATGCAGTTGACGTTTTAAACTGGAATTGTTTTGAATCATTGTCTTGAGTTCATTGATATTTAAATCCGAAGGTGAAAAATTCAGCTCTGACAGAAATTTTTTTAAATCATCATTGGTCCTTTTTTGATGCAACTGTTTTTTCTCCAAAAGCAGTACTTTTTCTATATCATTATTCCTTAGTTTATAAATTCACAAAACAAATGTGTGTTATGCTTCACAAATATTTGTAACAGTTAGAATTATGTTTTTAATTAAAGTGAATAATTTGTGATTTAGTCAATAATTAAAGTAAAATTAATATTAATATAACATATTTTTTAGAATTATGTCTAATAACAAGTGCAAACAGCCTTGAAATTATTATAGATTTTAAATACAACAAAACTTTCTTGGTTAACCAATATATATGCTGCAAAATTGGCAAATAATAATGAACATTATGATCAATATGTTAAACATTTCTTAATAAATTGATTAGAATAAAACTTTTTCAATTCTACTTAGCAGACTTCTAAATAGGCTCTTATGAATCGGCTAAGATTAGCAAAAACATATTTCTTGTTCTATTTTAATTTTTTTTATCAAAATAAAGGAATTATTAAAAACTTCCTTCTAGTTATAGTGACTTATATAATTCTTAAGAAGGTAAAGAAATTAAAAAATGTTATTTTTCACACAATTTATTGTCAGATCTACTTGGTAATTTTTATGTATCTAGTTTTGGCATTTAATTTTGCTTTTTGTTAATAGTTTACCTATTTAAAACAGTTTAAAAAGTATACTCTTGCTTAAATATATGAATGCAAAAACACAAAGCAAATATGGGGGAAATTTTTTACCAGAAATAATTTTTTTTTACCTTTAATTACTATGCATTTAAAATATATAAATTTAACATATTTTGTTAAAAATAATTGTTATATATATTAATGCTTCTGTAGTTATTGAAAAAATTGATAATAAGTATAAAGGAATCAATCAAGTTCTTACAATCAATTATAGCATTTTTTCCCACCACCATGTGGATAGTAGATGAGAAAAGAAAAAAATTTACAAATGCTTACATATATCTGAAACCAGGTTTTTAATTATATTGTATGCATTACACATAGTTACAAAGCTTGATGATTATAATAAAATGCCAGGCATTTGCTGATACACCCAACTGTTTTTTTACACAATTTTGAAATAACACAGTTTGAAAAAAATTTCCCGAATATTTTTTTTGTACACAAATTTTTCTCTCTTGCTCGAATTTAAAACAAAATTGAGGATTCATGCCCTTTGGATGAGGTCGATTTGATAGAATTTGTGACAGTTCATGATTATGAAGAAGTTGATAAAATGACAAAGTAGAAGGTGAAGTTCAGATACTAACAGCTGATTTAATTCCCGAGGGCTTGAAATTCGAACAACATTTTCATACTTGTGATCCTGACATAGAGTGTACATTATAATTTCTACATAATCATAAATTCTGTGTAGCAGGATACCAAGAATTATGTAAAGCAACTTGAAAAACAAAAAACAGTCACGCTAATAACAGTTTTGTAACAGAGAGAAAAACTAAGAAATTCTTCATTTGAATCAAAACCTACAAATTGAGCTAGACGTATCTGACACTTCTACTGATAAAAGCATTTTTGATCCAGTTCGTAATAAATGTGCATGCTTGTTATCAAGTAGCGATGAGTAGTTTTATTCCTAATTTCAGTTTGAATTTTTATATGTTGTATGTACTTATAGACTGATTTTTTTTGTAATAATAATGAATTTCTTTTGTTTAATAAATATATAAAATGAATTTTATAATTACTTTTTTTTGCACAATTTTATAGGAAAATATTTAGAGGTTTTTCATCTTGCACGATTTTTTAAAGCAGTGGAACATATCCCAAAATTTTCCATATGTCGCATGTATTTTTTTACACGCTTTTTTTTTTTTTTGCACGGTTCTCTAAGGAATGTATCTACCATGTAAAAAAAAAGAGTTGGGTGTATTTAGAATTGAGTACTTATAATATATCTATTTATAAGGAATAAAACAGAATATATCCCTAGTGTGTTATTTATTTTGTGATTAATTATAAGTTATTTTTACTATTCTCATTATCAACAAATATCTGTTTTTCTTATTTTTGTCTTCATGTGTTTTTAATGGTATGTGTCATTTTTGATGTATAGTATTGTTTTCAGTTGGATGAATAGATATTTATATTCATGAAATGTTTTTAATTATATACTATCAAAATGATTTTAAATTTTAGTAATATTTTATTTTTTGGTGTCAAAATATTAATATTTTTTTCATTACAAAGAAAAATATGTGTTTGAGAAATCTTATTTCCTTTGAATGAAATTAATGTATCATAAATAAATTACTTCAATTGTATTAGTATATAATAAATTTTCGCATTGTTATATATATTTTTACTAAATTCAGGATGGTCACATAATAAATGTAATTACATGAATTCAAAGCTAAAGTTAGACTTGTACTTAATGTACTTGGAAAATTTAAATACAGTTTCAAATTTGATATTTAGGTAAAGATGTTCAAATATTAAAATTATTCAAAAAGTTTTTCAAAATAATAAAAAATTCTTGTATATGGGTATTTTCAAACGAAGAAGTATTTTGTTTACCTATGCATGTTATTATTGTTAACTAATTTGTACTTTTTAAAAGAAAATTTATGTAAAAATCAAAAGTTGACACAACAGTGAGGCACATTAATTGATTGGCAGGAAATATTATATTTATTATGTGACATAATGTTGTATGAATTTTGCTAGTTGCTCACCAGCTTGCTTACTGATTAAAATTCTAACTTTTCTTCAGAATCTGCTTTTATACCTGTTTAATTCATTTATATATCCATGATCATTACACAGGAAATAATATAGCTGGTTAATCTGAAAGCTTTTCATTGCCAGTTCACAAGTTTGGCACCAAACATTGAATTTACTGAATTCATAACACATTGCCCTTTCCTCAAGGACTGCACAATCTAGGCAGTATAACCCAGTTCAAATGACAAATATGTTCATCCTTCATTTTCAGCAGATCAATTGATTCAATCACTTCCCTGAAGAAGGAGGCTAGCTGATCATAATGTACAACTTTAGGTTGAGAACATTATTATTTTATCTAAACCACAACATCATTCAGTCTTCTCAGGACTGTATGAGAGTCTTCCCAGATGATTGCAGCTTTGGAGAAAATCCTGTACACCAAATTAAATTCCAGAACAGCTTGTCACCTTTTTGAAATTCATGTCCTGTAGCTATCATCTTTTCTTCATCTTCATAACTTCGTTGTTACATTGATCTGACTACAGACAAGCTTATGAAAATCTTCCTGCCATGCCTGAAGATCTTGGATATAATCCTCAAGTGAAGAAAGTACGTCTCTGAAGAGGACATCCGAATAGGAGTTCACAGGACAGACGGAGTTCCTGATCGAAGAACATTGGAGATGGAGTCAATCCAGTTGTTACAGGGATGGTACTTCGATTTACAAGCAGAAACAAAGGTAACTTTTTACCCCAGTCTTGTTGATTCTTCAAAATGAAGATGAGAAGATTATTCAAAGATCATATGATTGAATCTCTCTACAATGCCATTCGACTGTGGGAGTTTTGTCAATTTCCAGCAGTTTACAATGTCCTTTACATACAGCAGAGGTAAAATTTCTTTCTTGAGTAGAGTGTGAGGTAGAAATGGCATTTCAATTCTATTACAAAGCATTTTCGATGGCTATCCCTTCTTAATCGGGGGTCGCTTAAGCTTTGGGACTCTTCAAGAAGTAATTCATGGTAACCAAAATGTTCCTGTAACAATCTTCTGCCAATGGCTGAGGCTCTAAGATGTCAAATGGTATTCTTTCAAATGGCGCCCCTACATTATTTTGCTGTGGTTTTCTGTGACTGCATCTTTATGGACCTTTAAAGCAAGCAAGCCTGAAAATCCTCTTTCAGTTTGTTTCAGAAGAATCATTCTTAAACTTTTGAATAGAGTCTTCCTCACTCCAAAGTACCACCAAATCGACTACTATGTTACTCCTTTATTACATCCAGTATTCTTGGCCTGGGAGCACTAATTATTACTTTGATGATTTGACAACTTTAGAATTTAACTTTTCTTTACAAGATGCCATTTTGAAAAGTTGAAGTGAATTCCAAAGAGCCCAGCAACCTTTAGTTCTGCACTGAAGCTTAAGATGCGTGCCATATGGTCCTTGCATTTGACCATAAAATTTGATCATAAGTTTTATGTTTGGATCATTCATTTGGGTTACATAAACTCCTTTTTCATTTCATAAATCTGTCTGAAATGGAACTGGATCCTTGATTTGGGTTATGATTGGTGTGATATTATTTTTTTTGTATTGTGGAACAATATTGATAATTGTCACAACAGTTATGAGTTTTTGAGATACAGTCCCAACCATTTGCTTCTGTAACAATGGAGAACTGTGTCTTGTAGACTTGCCAGAATATTTTTCCATCATATGTTGATAATTTAATGTTTGGCTTGGCGATTACAGGTGTATGTTGAAAAATGTTTAGTTCACAGGAATTTTTTTATCATGTTCCTGATATAGTTATGAAAATCTTCTGGAATTTTCTCCTTATTTTTTATTCTAGTTTCTACTAGATTGTATCAAATTTCACTTTCAACTTTATCAAGCCTTTCCTCATTTTTCTCCACTTTCTCTGCAACAGCTTCAACTTTTGTGCTAATCACATTTAAAATATTTGCTTACATCTCTGGTTTCTTGTCCTCTTGCTTCATCCCTTTTATAAAGGCAAAGAGTTTTTTCTACCATTCCAGTCATCCCTCTCATCTTCACCTTTCAACCTCACTCCTGACTCCAAAATTTTACAAATCCAATGAGTTTGTGGATAGAATGAGCTTTAATTGAGATGGCACAAACAGAAATTTATTTGCAGCTACTAACAAATATTTGTCCTTTGTAAAGCCAAAACAATTTAAGTCTTCAAACGACTACATCAGTTGAAATTAACTGCACTTGTACAGAAATTTACAACAGATTTCCTATTAAACTTAATGTAGTATTCAGTTGCTCTTTAACTTGCTTGCTGGCCAAAATCTAACTAAGAATCTGCTTTTATACCTGTTTAATAAGTATAGTTCATTCATATATTCTTTATCATTGCACAGGAGGTTATGTAATATCTGGAAAATGTTAGAAAGTTTTTTCTTTTTTTCCCAAATTGGACACCAAATATAGAACTTGCAAAATTTATATTAACAATATATATTTAAAATTGTATTATAATGAGTAAATTTATAATATTAGTTACAAATTTGAATTATATATTTTCTTTCAAAAGGTATCTGAAATTATCTGTGTGCAATGTAATAATTTGTTCTATTGTTATTATTAAAAACATTAAATACTTACATTTAGAAAAATATAAGCATTTCTTTATCGTATTGTCGGATAATTATCTAAAAAAACTAGTGCACATACGTTTTAAACATTTCATACCAAAATTTATTTTACTGTACATTAAGACCCTGCTTAACGCGGGGGATACGTTCCATCAAAGTAGAGCGTAATGCGAAACAGCGCTAAACGAGGCTATCTTAACATGTAAATACTGGGGTTAGGGGAAGATAGATAGAAAATTGGTTAGGTATTAAATTTAATAATTATGTTTTTTTAATAAAAATAAAACCAAACATTTATATTTCTTACAAAAATAAAAACAATATAAACGAATAAAACATATAAAATTCTAAGCCAGTCAGATCATTCAGTCTGTTCTGTGTTTCCAATTTTCTGCCTTTTTGTCAAGAAGGCATCTTGTTGAAGTTGCCAAATTCAATGCTGCACTAATTTGAGATTGACGTTCACCAGAATCTAATCTTCTAATTACTTGCATTTTAGTTTTCAGTGAAATGCTTTTTCTGGTTACTTTCTTTTCCATTATCACCCATGATAAAAACTAAAAATCATATTTGTCACTGTATTAATCATTATAGTATTATATAAATTTATACTTACAATAATGTCAACAAATGTTTCAAATGATAAAAATGCATCTGTACAGCACCGCACCAAACAAAAAACACAACTACACTGTTTCGTATATGTTATGTACATATTTTGAAACCTACAATTTCGGGGAATCCCCGGGTTGAAATAAAAGAGCGCTAAACGAAACAGCATTAAGTGAGATCTTGCTGTATATTGGAAATATATATTTATTAAATAATCATACCTAGGTTAAATGGAATAGATATTGTCTACACTTTTTTGATGAAACAAAGTTTTATATGGCATTTCCAATTAATGTTTTCCCTGATATTATATCTCAAGTAATTTATTTTTTCAGGAAATGAAGTAGAAAAGACTGAAACATTCACATCACTAAAATTCAACACAGAATCTCGATTGAACCCACTCCCTCTCCTAGATATAAGCAACACAAGCACACCACAAAGCTCCCCACAATTAAGTCCTACCAAGATTGAAGAAGGGTGGTTTGTAGCTCCCCCACCATGTTTTACGAAGAACAGTACCGGTATGATTGAAAAATCTCCTCTTGAAGACCTCCTCATTGAGCACCCTAGTATGAGTGTCTATGCTCAAGTCCCTGGTTTTCAGACAAGTTTCAAGAAGACTGATGATCATGCTGAAACTCCAAGTCAAGTCGAAACCGGTGATACTTCTACTAAACGCACAAATGAACCAAGAGCTGAACAAGGTCTCTTGACTGTATGTACAAAACCCAAGATGAATTGTTCCAAGTCTCAACATGATCTCAAAAGTAAGTAATTTTTTTTCAAAAAATTAAAACAGGTTTATAAAAACAATCAGTTATAGTAAATCCCAGCACTGCTAATCATGATTTTCATGGATGAATACCTCCTCTTAAAAGCATTTAAAAAAAATAACACACACACATTTTGTAGTTCCTCCAATAACTGTGTTAGAATATTGCTGAATTATTCAAAATGGATTCAAAATATGATGGACAAAGGTTGCTTAAAGATGTATCTTTCTTAATAGAATATGAATTTATTTTTTTCCATTTATATGTGAAAAAAAGGGATGTTCTGCATCCATTGATATTTCATTCAAACACAAGTTATCAAAGTATTTTTAAAATAAGAGAAACTGTTGATTGTATAAGATATTGCTGAATAGTGTTATTACTTCTTAATTTGCAAATTTCCTTTTGGCATAAAATCTGTGTAATTTGCAAAATCAGAACATGGCAATTATAAAGATAAAATATGTAGTGCTTCAGAGCCGTTTGTATTCATAAGCAAAATTAACAATCTTATAGAGATAATTTATTAAAATGTTTATAATTTATGCATTCTTAACTGGTCCTAACAAGATCAGATTATAAAATGGCCAATTAAACATAATTTTTACAGAATACACAATGAAATATTACTTTAAAAGAAAAATCACATAAGCATCATCTTAAATGTATTGCAACAAGTTTTTGTTCCATTGTTACTTTAATATCATTCTTCACTAATTGTATCATGGCCACAGTATCCCAATGGTTACGATCACGAACTTTTTGCTGAAAAGTCATGAGTTCGAGCCTTAATGCCCTTAAAGACCTGTTATGTAGAGGAGCTGATACATGTTAAATCTGTTGAAGCTCACAGTCCTCTTGTGGAAGTTAAAGGAGGGGGGAGGAGGGCAGCTCTTTGTCACTTAATGGTTCAAAATTATGAGGTTTGTTGCCAATAGTATTGCTTTATAGTGTGATGTTAAAAAACACTCAATAATTGTATCATGGAAGTTATTTCACATTGGAAATAAGTTGAAACAATTTTATATCTGTGCCTCAAGGTAAAAACAGTAGCCGTCCATTAGATTCATTATTTATTACACCGTATTTACTCGAATCAAAGCCGAACACCAAATTCTCAATGTTTTTCTAAAAAAAAGACATTGATTCTATGTCTCACCCCCAAATCTCTACACCTTTTTGAGAAAAAAATAAAAAATTTTGTAAGATTCATCAACATCCGATAAGGAAATTTTTTTAAAAATTTAATCAGAAATAATAAGTTAATCATTTATTTTACCAGTATTTAAAAGCTTTCAAATATATACTTGAACTTTTATTATAACCATCAATATTATATTTTAAAAATGATTTGTCACAGATGACTTTGAAATTGGTGGTGGTTTTTAAATCTTATTTTGAAGCACCAGGATTTAATGAGTTGAACTAATTTAGAGAGCTTCTACAAAATATTTGTCAACATCATATGTAATTTTAGCAAGTGAAGTTGCATAGCATTTCTTTGTATGTTATGAAATTAAACTTGATGTCAAATAATGTGTTTACATGTATTATGAAAAATATTAGAATGTGTTTTAATTAATTTAATCATGTATAGCACCTCTACATAGAATTTCTGATAATATATATAGTATTTATTTATATTTTAAAAATTTGTTCTTCGAGGTTTGTTGATTTTTTTTTAGTATATTCTTAAAATGAATTAATGAAAAATGTCGAACAGTTTTATTTTATACAATATATTTTTAAGGCATGGTTGACCAAGTGGAAAATACCAAACCTGCTCAACAAGCCAAATGGGAAAATGATCAGTACAAACTCTGCCCATCTTACATGAGTCGTCAAAATCGAGTTCATCGATACCAATCAAGGAAACATCACAATCAAAAGAAGAAGAGCATTGCTAAACCTTTTGCTGAAAAGGGAAGGCATTTTTGATATATTTATTTATATAAATGCATGGATTATGTATGTTTACTTTTATCAAAATGTGTATGTGTGTGTGCGCTGATTTTCTTGTATATGGAAGTTGCTGATTAATTCAAATTAGATGTGTAAATGTTTTTTCCCCAGTATTTGATGTTAATATAGCACTATTCCGAATGTTGAAATTTGTTGTACAGATATAGACACTTCCTTATTATAGTGACATCCTTGCCAATTATGCCAAAGTCATAGTTATGATTTTGCCAAGCTCATGAAACACAAAAATTACATTTTTGTTAGGACGCAAATGTTTGACAAGATTTTACAATTTACTTTTAGTAACACATCGTTGTTCTTGACGATTCATCTTCAGTAGCCACTGTACTAAGGAAGTGTCTTGATAAATATATGTATTATAATTTTTGAAATTGCATTTGTAATATCTGTGATCTTAAGTTTGTTTTGTGTTATCCATACTCAAGTGTGGAGTAAACTTCTTTTTATTTTTTTGATTTGCTTTAGTTGTTTTAATTTATAGATATTTAAAACAATATTTATTGTTGTTGAATAGGACTGTAAAATATGTATTATTTTGCTTAGCACCTATATTGCTATTTGTCAGATTATTTTATGCTTGCTATTGTATATGTATTCAAGCTAGATTTAGTTTTATTGTGAAATATATAGGTTATGTAACTAATTACATGCTATTCAGTAAAACTGCTTTTCACATTCAGTAAAAACATATTTTTAAGTATGTTGATAAGCAGTTTGCGAGATTTTACATAATGAAATATTCTCATTGGGAATAAATAATACAATCATATAGATATCAATCTTTTTCAAAATCATTATTGCAAACTGTATATTGATATTGTACATAATTTTATTTGTTCAAGACTATTAAACTGGAAGGGGGGAGAGATAAGTTTTTACTTAGCATCCAAAGTTATTTTAGTCATATCAATGCTTATATAATTAACAGGTGTATAATAGAAATTATCATTTCATGTGTTGAGTCCTTGTATGGAAAAAATAACAAAAAGACAATTTCTTGCTTGGTTTTAAGATAAAAAGTGGGCCTGTAAAATTTTGCTTAGAATTTTATTTTTGTAATAGTTGTGTTAAAGAATTTTACTATAGAAATCACAGTATTCACATTAGTAAGATTGTGTTGATTTTGTAAATGTTTTCTATTTATATAACGCAAGCAGATTGAATGAGTCATAGTAGAAGTGCTCACTTTTAAAATATGTTTGAAGGTTATCCTATTTACATATTGTAATGTTGTGAATTACTCACCTCATAAATTTACATCAGTCATGTAGAATAATGTTTGTTTTATGGAATGCATATATAAAGTGCTTTGTAAATATAAAAATTTCATCTTGTAAATAAGAAATGGATTTTACATTCAGTTTTCATCTCAAACAAATCAGTGTGATAAATATTTAAAATGCATTTTCTTTTAAAAAGCAATGTACAGGCAATTAAGCATTTTAATTTGGTTTTTAACTAAATATTGTACACAGTCATTTATTGTATTGTAAGCTTGAGTAGTGTGCTTTGATCAGCACCTAGATTTAATTTAAACTGATAAATGTGTGTGCTTTTAGATGAGTGTTGTGTGTGAGGATTTGACTTTTGTGAATTTCTGCTAGTTTACGAGAGAATGTTGTAGTGTTTTGGCTGTGTAATTTTAGAATGTTAAGCAGATATTCTATATTTAAGTGTGCAATGAATATACTGTATGTTGTTAAATGTATACATGATATAAACATTCCTTTTGGGAAGGATGAACAATAAGAACTATCATATTATATAAGTGCCTTTTATTGCAAATAGGATAACTTTTTTTAAAGCGACAAGATTTACTTCATGAAATCTATTTATAAATATTTAGAAGTTGTTCTAGTACACATTCCACATAGCATGTCGTATGAAACATGTTAAAATATTTCAATACTGAGGGAACACTATACTATTTCCATCATAAAAAAAGTAATAAAAATTTTTAAAATGTTTGATTGTTTTATTCATTCTGTGAAACAGATTCACACATTGTACACTTTTATTTTTGAATCTATGCCAGAATTTATTTTAGTATGATAAAAATATTTCTTTTGCTTGATAGATTATAAATTTTTTCAGAAGAGAACAATGAAAACTGTCATGATAAATACCAACTAAAATTTATTGTAAGTCAGGACAAAAGATTAATAATTAATGAATAAAAGCTCTCTCTGGTTTATTCAAGAAAAGATGCAAAAGCCAATTTTTTTTATTTTTGACAGAAAAACTGCTTGAGTAATTTTTTGACTATCGGTAACTTGTTATAAAAAAAACGACATGTAGGGCAGATGGCACATTCCAATGAAGGCAATGATATAAATTATATATAATTCAAGAACTCCCACTACCAAAAGTCAAAATGTGACTAATCTGAGAGGGGATGTGGATGGAAAAAATCAATTGGTAATGTTTCTTTTCAAAAGTAAAAGGCATTGAATAGGAGCACTGCAATATATATATATATACAGCGTTACTCCATCTAATATAAAGATGAATATATGTAGTGCCTGCCATACTTGTGCAGTTCTGGAATGTTACATACTGTAACAGTGACATGCCCCTATAACTTCCTAGGGAGAAAATGGACTAAAGAAATCAGTCTTAAAGTCACACCAGATTGTCACTTTTGGTCGTTGCAGGGGTTTTTGAACAAAAGCATGCGAGTTTTTTGTGTTAGTATTTCCAGTCTATTTTTGGACAGTTTCATCTGAGAAAAACATGTTGCTGATCCATGTCAATGTATACCCAATTCTCAAAATCTTGGAGTGATGCTATCACCAATTTTCAATTCATGATTATGCTGCAGCATGTATGAATATCATTTCAAGATAATTGGCAGGGGGAGTCTCCGGGTATTTCTGTGAGACAAACCTGCTTATGTTGAAACTTCGAGCACTGCATTTTCATGTGCAGAAAGTGCAACCTGGACTACTGTCTATGATGGCCACTTATTAGACTAGCTAAAGAATCTAGCTTCAAATTTCTGTATCATTTTTTCAATGTAAAACATGCAATTGGTCCTTCATCTTTCTTTTAATCGTACAGCCAGAGATATGTTCATAAGGCCTCACATAAACTTTCCAAATTCTTCTAAGACACTAGGAGGTCTTTCTCCACTAAAGACACAGCATTTCTATGCATACAACTTTAGCTATTGTTATGTGATAAAGATACCCTTTTTATACCATCTACTCATTTGCATAAACTAGTATTAGAAACCTGACAGTGCTATCTATTAGTCAAAGAACTATTCCAGCACTTTAATTTTGTAAAGTTTATTTTCCCATCTTTTTAGTGCGAACCATTGTTTTTTTACTCATTGGTGAATTATTAAAGTTTGCCTTTGCTTCTGGATCACTTAGTACATTTCTTTTATATACAATTCTAATAAATATTTGCTTAGTTTTTCATTTATATTAGTGTAAATTTCATTGATATATGAATATCTTAATTCCAAGAAACTTCAAAGCTGAATTGAAACATAGGAATAATAAATGTTTTCATCATCCATATTTTTTTTGTATTCTAAACTTTTTCCCTGTCATGTTAAACCCTTTAGCACAGAAGGCACAAGCTTACTGCTGGGGCCAGCAGTTTCTCACGAGTGTCTCTCCAGAGCTATTTGCTATTGAGCTTAAATCCTTGAAAATATCAAAATATGAACATTTTGTTTAATAATGCTCAGTAAAGTATGTAAACACAGCATATCTTTATATATAAAAATCTTCTGTGCATATGTGATTAAACTCCTCCTAAACCGATTTTGATGAAATTTTGTGTGTGTGTGTTCAAGTGGATTCGAGAATGGCTTAGATTCACAATTCGGTCCGATATCGCAATTAGTTAAAAAGATATTAATTAAAAACATTCAACTCAATATTCACTGCATTGTTGTAACAAAGACGTAAGTTGGCGTCGAAAATCGATTTTCAGCCAAATTGGGTTTTCATTGTTACAAAAATGCAGACAAATCTTGCATTTAAGCGTTTTTAATTCATCATATATATAATTCTTCTGTGCGTATATAAGTGACTGAACTCCTCCTAAACGGCTGGACCAAATTGGATGATATTTTTTGTGTGGGTTCAAGTGGATTCGAGAATGATTTAGATTTACAATTCTGTCAGTCTGATATCACAATTAGTTAAAAATGCGCCAAAATTATGTAAGGACGCGCGATTGTTCATAAAAAAAATCACAGGCAATATTCTTGAGGCCACTATTTTGAGCGGCAAACTTCAAGGTGAAGTTGTACTTCTACCACAGATCCCAATGATTCTTTCAGACTCACCTACCCATTCAAATGTTCGCAATTTCAAATTCGCTTGGCATTTGCTATGACCATTAACAAGTCACAAGGTCAAACAATGACAATTTGTGGCTTAGATTTAGAAAACCCTTGCTTTTCGCACAGCCAATTATATGTTGCATGCCCGAGGTTTGGCAAACCATCGCATTTTTTGTTTATACCCCTCAAGGATTAACCAAAAACATTGTACATTCAATGGCATTACAATAAATTTATTTTTTGTGCATTAAAAAAATATACCTGTTATGAAAATAGCTCGAGTTTTATCTTTTTTACCCTATAATCAAAACAAGTTTCTATTCAGAATAGCTTCTATATTCAACTTTGTTCATAGTAAATACATACTCACACGCAATCCATAGGTCGAATTGTGGTAACTGTAGATGTGATGATGTCAGGTATTGTAATAACTTCCTTTATAAAAAATTTCATCAAAACGGTCCAAATTGTTACAACTTATTCAAAAAAGTTTGTAATTTTCAGATTTAAGACATGTGTACAGGACAATGTCTGTCGGGACCGCTAGTACATTATATATTTTACTTGCCAATTAATGAATTAACATGCATTTGAAAACTGGATATGTTACAATCCTTGCTCTCATAGTAACTCATTTGCCAATTTGAAGGGGTTTTGTGAGAATATGAACAAACAAAAACTAAATTTCCTATAGTGGATGATGATGGGGAAGTATTTGCTTTTGATGTTCTTGGCATACAGATGTTCTCATCATTAGATTCTTTATGTGACCAAAACAATTAAAATATATGATGGAGTTACTATCAGTACTCCAAGTCTGTTTCAGAATCAAAATCTGATATTTTTCATCGTTTCTGCTATTTTAAATTCAGTTAAACATTTTCTATACTTAGAACTTGTAAAGATAAAACACAAAATCTAATAATCTGTTAAAAACAGCTGTAAACCCAAATACTCAATGCTGTAGTGATAATAAAACTCCCCTACTTACTATAAGCAAATACTCCACATTTATTTAAAGTGCCATCATAAAGCAAGCCATTCAAAAAAATTAATTTTCCCTAATGCTTAAACAATCAAAATCCATGTATGCACGAGCCATCAAAAAGAAGGTCAAATCTACATGTATCTCAAATTCTATGGACATACAATGCCATCTTGTGACAAAACTTTTAGATTTTAAAACATTCCAAGGGTGAAAAAGAAAATTTCCAGCAAAAACACATTAGCCAGGAAATGAATATGTTTCTTGATGGCACATATGCATGACAGTGGACAGTATGCACAAACTATGCCGACAGAATGCTCGGTTCAATTCATATCACTGTTCTGCAGGAATTGGAGGATGCTTATTTTAAACATCAAGTTTTGTAACAAATTTGTATAGAAAAGTATGTTAAATAATTTGAAATTATAAATGGTCAAAATATATATAGGAAAAAATGAAATTGAAAAATCATCTGTTATAAAACAGGTTTGAAATGTGTTTATTGGATAAAATAATCTAAAAATTTAAGAATATTCAATAGTATGATGAGGAATGTTTTTATTTATTTATTTATTTTTTTTTTTTTTTTGAATACATATTTTATTAGTTAAAAATATAAAAATCAAAAAACGTAAAATTTATTTGTTTACATTGTGACAAAACAAAATTTGGTAAATTATTAGAATTTTTACATATTTGATGGTACTTACGCATTAATAACTACCCTTCATATGCATATACAGACCAGCCAACTTTTATGCACACTTAAAATTCAAACTTTTATGCCTAGATTGTCCATTTTATAATATTTTCATCATCCACTAACAACTTTCTCCTCTACAGCCTTTTATTCAACTTTTTATATTCAGAACAACACTAAATAAGTAAACAAAAACAGAACTTGCCCTTAATTTTACTAGGAATTTGTGAGGTTTGTCCTTCCTGCATATCATCTTTTGTTAAGCAAAGTGTTTGTTTTTTTTCGTTTGTGGCAACTTTCTAGGAATAATCAACTCATGTTGTGCATACCACATGTTAGTATTCTATACACTTCATATGGTCGAACAATTTACTTTTGTTATCTGTTTACTAAGTTGTCTAACAAAAGCAAAATAAACTTTCAAATGAGTAAAGAATGTTTTAATATGGAATTCCATTGCATTACCGCATTCCAAAAGGAAAAATATATGCTTTTTGTGGCATATGTCACACTGACATGCATTTATCACAATGACCAGTATAATACTGCCATTGTGCATAAACTTCAACTTTGAACATTCAAATACAATCAAACCTCTATATAACGAAGTCGCTAAATCCTGAAGAAAAGTTCGTTATATGGAAAATTCTCTATATAGAGGTTCATCTTTTAATTTTCTTTATATAAACCACATAAAACAAGTTTTAAATTCATAAACACTATACATTAGAAAAAGTAATTATTCACACCTTTTTGTAAATTAATATATTTTTATTTTATATATCTTAGCCATAAAAAAAGAAAGAAAAACTGTAAGCAAAGTTTTTTTATGTCTTTATCCACTTCCTGAAGAATTAAATGTTTTTCTTTGATTTTCATGCACTTAGATTTTGACATTTTTGAGCTACGGGAAATGAAGTTACCACTACGACTGATGAACAATGCAAATGAACGGAGATTAGTTCAAGGACACAAGAATCCACTGAGGGTAAAAGGTGATATCAAAGATGTTTCTAGTGAACTGGAGAATGGGGGTTAAAGGTTGCATTTCTTGGTTGAAATGCCCAAAATTCTATTGCTCTCGGTGAGTTAGGCACCAAATAAAATCAGTTAAAGATTTATGACTACCATAAAATGTGTTAAAAGGGAGAATAATTTAAAATTTTTAGAAATAATTTTAAAATAGGGAGAGAAAAAAACTGAATCACAAGAGAAAAAGTTCGTTATACAGAAAATTCATTTTGCTATTGGGAGGTTATTTTATGAAGAAAATCGTGAAATGTTCTTGGTTCCAGGAAAAAGTTCGCTGTATAGAAAAATTTGCACTATAGAGGTTCGACTGTATATCTCCTTTTCCATTCGTTAGGGATTACTTCCTGTTCCCAAAGTGCTTGAATCAAGTCATAAACTTTCTTAGAAATTTCTTTTCCTCCATTTTTCAGTAGGTCAGATAGAATAGCATCGGGACCAAATGCCTTATTGTCTTTTTCGTTTATTTATGGCTTCAAGGCAGTGGGGATGTACGAGGACTAAAACATCTGCTACGAATAGTGAACTAGCTTACATTCAAAAAGAGTATGCAATTCCATGCATAAAATAGGGTCCTTTCACAAAAGCATCTGATGGCAGTAATGATACAAACTATATCCCATAACTGTCACGATGATCCTGCAAAATAATATTTTTGCAAATTCAAATTTGATTGGGAATACCACTGGTGAAAATATCAGCCAACTTATTATAAATGAATTAAAAAAACATGGGATACCCCTTTAATATGTAGTTTCATTTCATTCAGATGATTCCACAGTAATACAAGGGGAGAAAATGAAGTTACCTACTTAAAAGTAAAAAAAGAACTTAAATCATGGGTTGTTCATGTCATTTAATACATTTGGCATCAGAAAAAAGTGCTGCTGCTTTTCCTTCCAGAGTTTTTATAAATCAAGTTGAAATGAAAGTAGAGTTTTCACAAAGTAATTTTCTTATCAAAATACTTGATGTGAAATTTTCTTCACATTATTGTCAAAATATTAATGCATTGTTTAGTAAAATTTTTTTTAAAAAAAATTGTTTCAGTGTTATTTTAAGAATTTGTTTGAACATGTGTTACATAAAGTTTCCTTAAAATATCAATTACACATTAATTTACACTGAGTCATCTTCAAAAGTTGGCAGGTATACATACATTTTTATAACAACTTTTCAAATTAATAATTAACACTTTGCAAGTATTAATTTATGCTGTATCAACATTTTAGCTAAATATTTCTATGGTTACTAGAAATCAGAACATACTATCATTTGTACTTTTTATTTTAAGCAGATTAGAATGAATAAAAAATATACATATCACCAAATTGAAATTTGAACTAATTGGTTTATTTATTTCCTGTTTTAAATAACACACAGAGGAGTTTGTAAATATCTTATTTACTAATGAAAAGAAATATTTACATATTTTTATCAAAAATTTGAATTGATATACATGAGTGCCTATTTCATACTCAAAGTGATGACATTTTTACAACATAAATACTGATAAGTATAAAAATATATATTATACAATATCAAAATAATTTTTTTGGTAAAAACTATCTATAATATTTAAAGAAAAAATATATTTTTAAATATACATTTTTTTGGTAAAAATTAGCCAACAAATTCAATATAAGATATTGTACTTACAATACTTGTCATAAGCAACAAGTTTGAGTTTCTCCGGTAGCAAAATATTTGCAATCTTTTCATTTTTGTATAAAAATTAGGGTGTGTAATGATAAAAAAATAAAAATACAGATTTTACCTTCTCAAATACAATAAATTTACCTAAATTTCTGTATTTTTTCCATAAATTTTTTAATCTTATCAGAGTCAAGTTCACTTCTCCAATGTCCATCAGTTTTAAAGTGAGAACCTATAATCAATGCATCCGCATCAATGTAATCTTTGACATTAGAAATTGTAACACCCGATCCTATTATCACAGGTAGGTCAGAAGTTTTCTTCACATCTAAATGTAAAATATACCAGAGCCAAATTATAGAAGTTTTTGTTTAAATTCAAAGATATTTATTATACAATATTAGTTCCATTTGTTTGTACTCATATACTGTTTAATGTTATATATTAAATATTAACTTTTATATATAAAAAAAAATTGGATCCATATATTGGCCTGCTTTTGATAAATAAAAATAATCTTTTCTTTTCTTTTTTAGTAGTAAATAAATATAACTGAATAATATTAAATTTACAATAGAATGAAAAAAAATTAAAAATTTTGGGACAAAAATTTTTTACGAATTTTTTTTACTGTTAATTAAAATTTAAACATAACTAATTAACATATCATATAAACACAAAAAACAGCTATGGAAAACTATAATTGATTGACATTATATTATTATTAATTCTATTTGAATCTACGAGTTGGCTGGCTTTTTATAAATAGTTACACAACTAGTGTTTATTTATTTATTATTTTTTTTTGTAAATAAATGTAACTGCAAGACATTGAAAGAATTTACAGTAATATAAAACAAGAATTGTATCTTTAAAAATAAAAGGATGCTATATTTATTAATTTCCTTTTAAAACAGCATTTTAAAGATAGATTTTTTCAGTATTTCATACATAATTTTTTTTAAGAAAAAAAATCTAAAAATATTCTTTTTTTCCCCCTCAACATTAATTAAAATCAAGAGAAAGTAATTCTTCCATAAAGATTATTCTATTTAAACTAATTCGATTGAATCAGTGTCTTTTTATATAATAAATTTTTATAATAATTTTTAAATGAAAAATATTGCTAAGGAAAACATTCAATTTTCAGAATTCAGACTGTTGTACATGCCAAATTCAGCTTTGAGAAACAAAACCATAGAGATGTTACAAAGTATACAATATGCTTCACAAATCAAAAAATAACTGACACTGGATTACAGAAAAAACATTTCACACACAAAAAAGTACACTACAAAATAAAAAAAACCTAAGTTACTTAAATGTTCACATTAAAAAAAAATCTATTTTTTTTATATAAATTACAGTAAAAATTTCTAATATGTGTGTGTGTGTGAAATAATTTCATACTTACATAAAATTATAATCTTACATATTTTCCCTTTCTAAATCATAATTCCGAAAACCTTATTTCAAAACCTATATTTTGACAGATTTATTCGAGATTCCTCGTTAAAAGGGATAGAGGCTCAAATTTTTTACTGATTTACTTGCAATTCCTACTAAAAGAATATCATAACAGCTTACACATGCCCTACTGAGTGGTTGAAATATAATTTATATTTCCCTTCACTTGAATATGTGATTATGTTTTTTCCCACTATATTTTTCCCAATTTAAAAGTAGAAAAGGGGTAATTCTCTCTTGTTTTTTGGCATTTTTGAGTAAATCTGATGTTAAAACTAACAAAATAAATTATTTGATATACATTCAAAATTTAGAATTGCTACGACTACGACCACCTCTTAACATTTTTTTTATAAATTTTAAAGACTCAAGAAGATTTACATGATAAGTATTATTAAATTAAACACTTAAAATTTTCTGATAGTACTCTTTTTCTTTTTGTTTTTTTTAAATCCAGATATTCCCCATAAGAAAAGTCCTGTTTCAAAAAACATATAACTGTACACCTACACACATACAAATAATCTTTAAAATTACCTATAAGATCTTGAGCCTTGGGAGGTACTCCAGTTTCTGTTCCAGTTATAATAACACCATCACTTAAAAAGAAGGCTGCATCTTTTGCCATTTGTGCTAAACTAACATCAGAAGTGATGGCATGTGAACTGCATTTTATAAAAAATAAATATAAATTTATTAGTTCAAAAGGATATATATTTTTAAAGATATTTAGAAGACATCGTGCATTTTGTATGAAAGTTAACAAAAAAATAAAATTTCAAATTTGTTCATTTGTATATCATTTTTGAATAACCATACTTTCAGTTTAAAAGTTTTGCTCGTTTTATAATGCTACATACATTTATGCATAATTACATTTCTTGCATTATAAATATTAAACTGCTACCTTTTAGCTACTTTTAAATCTAAAAATATTATTTACATATAGATACTTTAAAATATATAGTTAACCTTGTCATTCATAAACTCTGATTTATTTCATTTTTTGGATTCAAGGAAACTTCATTTTTTGGATTCAAGGAAACAAAACACACACAAAACAACATATTTCTGGATTTTTAATATTTTTTTAAAATTATTTATGAAGAAAATTACTAAAACAGGGAGTATTGACTTGAAGCAAAACTGAGTTAAGGTATCATGCACACATTACAAAACATGGGAGTTTTTGAAGCAATTCTTGGATTTCATGTAGCCTAAGGATACTCGCACCCCTCACTTTTCACAAACACTGTGGGTAAATCCAACATACTTCAGAAACTTACTCCATCTTTGTAGCACCAAGATAATCTTGATACCTCATTGCCCTTTGCAATGCCATCTAGTTGTTTTCTTAGGTACCAGTTTGTTAGTTCAAAGTATAGACAATGGGCTATAATTCATGATTATGTAATAAAATCCATTCTATGAACTTGGCAGGCAATTGAATTATACATATTGCCTAGTCTACACTATGCTACAGAGGGTTAAATATTTACTGTTACTCACTATTTGATAGTAAGTTAAAATAGCTATTTCATAAGCAAATTAATAGAAATCTATATTATTTTACTAGCAATTAAATATTCCATAACATAAATGAAGGAAAATATGTACGTATAAGCATACATTTTGGTTAATAATCTTTTAATAAAGATTAAAAATATTCAAGGAATAATTCATAATATCAGCATTTATCAATAATCCAAAACAGTAATTAAGTAAAAATATTTGAAACATATCAGTATTTCTAATTCAGGTATACAAAAAAGATCCCTGAAGCACTAAAAAAATTATTAAAGAAAAGAATTAAATTCTACCTCTTAAAAATATTAATACTTATCAAAAATATGTGCTTGGAATTAATTACCTGTGCTTCTTTTTGATGTCAGTAAAATATAAAATATCATTTGCTCCAACATTCTTTGAATATCGTAATAATTGTCCAGCACAAGCCTGCATCAATCCTTCATCAGCCACATGAGCAAAAACAAAACTTTCAGCTCGAACAAATTGAAGACCTGTTATAATTGAAAGAACATAATTTTAAAAAAAGTGTTATGATGCACACAAAAAAATAATAGTAAATATTCATAATTTTACTTTTTCCAAATTCAACCCACATTTATAAAAATTATGAACCTGACATACTAGCAAATCTTATAAATGCATAAAATTTAATAGTTACTTAAAATCATATCTAGAACAGATTTTTTGGAATCAGCATTCAGTGTTACAGTCAAAATTTCATTCAAATATATAATGTAGTACTTTTAAAAAATTAATGAATAATAATTAAGATACTAAGTACTAGGAATTTAAAGGGAAAGGAATTATATAGGGGAAAAAAATTAAGATTTATAATTTTCTTTAAATTTTGAGATCAATTTTTTTAAAAATATTTTAATAGATACAAAACTTTTAGGGCAAATATTTATTGATTAATCAAATATAATCCACCTAAATTTGTATTTTAATAAAATATAACTTAGGTTACAAACAAAAAATATTGTTTAATTATGATGTTAGTAATAAATAAAGAGCGATTTGAAGATTAAATAATCAATATAAAAAATTTTGAAATAATCATTTACACATTTTTCCCAAATTTAATTGTTCATTCGATATTTAAAGAACATTTAACTCAATTTCTGTGCACTCAATAAATATTTTTAAAACTGTGCATGATTTCAAAACAACAATTGTGGAATTTTTTTCAAGAAATTAAAAAAGTAGGATCTAATTTTTAAACATTATAAACAAAACCAATATTAAAAAACAATGATAGAATTTAAACACCCACCCCCATTGAGTGTAATTAATAATCAAGAACAAAAGATAAATTAATAGCTGTATTTAAAAACGAAATTTGATAAAGTAAATTTGAGAATGTTCAAATAAAATGATTTTAATAATACCATTTCACATCAAAACTGAAATAGTTAATGATTCAATAAAACTGTTCGTGTAAAATCTGATACCTCATCCTTTGATAACAAAGATAAATTTAGAACTGTATAAAAATACAAAGCTAAACTTTGAAATAATTTTTTTTTAAATATGAAAATCAATTTATGTGTGTGGCACTTCTTTTTACATTTAAAGTTAGTGATATGTTCCCTGACTTTTATGTTTATTATGATAAACTGAAGATAATTATTCTCTCACTACTGATTTTATATGAATTTTATAATTGATAAATAAATTCTAGCAAAAAATATAAATGTGCATCAGTGCTCCAAATAAATCACTAATCTTTAATCTTCAAGAAGAATTAAGTACTTTAAACTCCTAATAAAAATACATCATAAATTTTATTTAAAGTAATACTGAGAATATTTTTCATTCAATTTGATTTTTAAATCACTACTTTAATTTTCGAATTACATTAATCTTAAAAATGCAATCAAAATAAATATATTTTCCACCTTGATGGTATGAAGCAATCATCAGTGGCAAGTTCCAAGACAAGAACACACATATTTCAACAGAAGAAATTTTGGAGGAAAATTACTTGTGGTTTGGGTTGCACTATCCACTCAAGGAAACTGAAACTAGCCTTTCCATCCTCAAAATTGATGTTTGATGTCTGTATTCAGATTTTCAAGAATCATTGGCTTCAATTTTTAGACCACGTAAACCAGCAGTCGCCAAACTTTTTGACTTCATGGACCAGTAAATTAATAATTTAAAATCATGCAGACCACTAATAGGATTTTTTAAGAGTTAAATATATTCTATGAATGGTGTTGTTCTATGAAGTAGCGTTTTTATAACTTTTCACGTATTGTTATGAATTGAATTGTTTCAATGCATCTTAAAACATAACTTAACATGATGAGTAAGTATATTCCACACATTTTTCTGGGGACCAGCGAAATTTACTCATGGACCACCACTTTGGCGACCTCTGGCGTAAGCAAAAGAAACAATTTTTTTCAACACATTTTGGTTAACATTCATTATTCAAGAAAGTCTAGACTAACTGAGAGCATGCAAAATGGAACTCTTGGAATGGTTTTCATGTATGCCTGCACTAACTTAATAGAGAATATTCAGGGAATATAGTGAGATATGCTTTCTCAAACAATTAGCATCATAATACAAAAAATGTGATATAGAGTGCCTGCAGTACCATCTCTCAAAATGAAATTGTTAATTTATATTCATTAGTGAACTATTGTATTTTTCAGCTTATTAAGAAACAGGAAGGTGCAATTAATTATTAAAAAGAATTTTGTTTTTACATTCACATCATAAATTGAAATGAACAAAATCCATTTATACACATACAGATAATTATTTGAAAATCAGCTAGCTAAATACTATAAGCTGGTAGCTAAATATTGTAAAATACACGTTAATAATTGTTGCCTTGTCACTTGAACAAGAGAAGTTGTTAGAATTATACAAAAATTGAGAAGTTTAAATATAGTGGTTTTATAAAATGCATTATGACTGCATTTTTACAAGTTTTTAATTACAAAAATTTATCAGAATTTTATTAATTTTTATGAAGCTGAATAACAAAATTAAAATATTCTTCTAATATAATTTAACACAAAAATTTTGTTAAATAGCTTATCTCAAACAGATCCAAATCAAATAACAAATGTCAAATCAATATATTAAAAATATTTATTCCTATACTTAGTATATAAATAGTTATAAATACTTTTATGTAAAGGCTTTCTGTACTCTAATACAGAGATTCTTTAATCTGTTTACATATTCATAATTTTACATAATTTTAGCTCAATTAAGTGATAAGCATTTTCCAAATTACAAGGAAATTTTTAAGTACATTTTAAATATAATTATTCAAACCTGCTGCTAAAGCTACAGCAGTTGCACTGAAGTTGTTTCCAGATAATACCTGAACACCACAAGGCATCTTCCCAAGTATCTTTTTAATTTCCGAGCCTATACGTGTCATGACAGCAGTGACTTCAGGTCCAACATGATCTCCCATGACATAAGGCACATCAAACATATTTTCTATTATAACACCATCCTATAAATAAATATATATGCATATATATATTATTTTTAAAATAGAACATATTTTACAGATTGGTTATTTGTTTGAAATTGCTAAACTGCATGTTAACATTTTGTGTGGAGAAAAAGAATTTAATTTATTTTAATGTTTCCCCCAGCCAGAATACATGAATTGAATCAATATTCCTCTTAAGTTTCACATAAGTCTTTGATAAAGGACTTATAATACTGAGCCTGTCATGTCATGAGGATGTACTGAGTTGGTATGTTACTCCTTTTCCATTAAATATTAAGATCCAAATCTATTTAACTTGTAGCAATCCATTACTTTACTCAATGAATATTTAATGAAATCAGAACTTGAACACTGACACTTGTAAAACACATGTGATCATGGCAAAACAGTTATAGTTGTCTCTTTATTGAGGGGGTGATATACTATTTAAAAAAAACATGAAATAATCTCAGTAAAATGCCATACACAGAAAAAAATTTCTCAAAACATTTCTTATGGGCATCTTGCCAAATCTGAATGCTGAATTAAATGCAACACAGTTGGCCGTATTTTTCAATGACTTATAAAATACCATTCATAACAAAATTAATGAAAGTAGACTTGCTAAAGGGATTCGATTCAATAATAACTACCAATTACTAAAATATGACAATCCCCATGTCGTGTTTTCAATGTATTGAATAAAGAAGGCTTTCCAATACAGGAACAATTCTAGTTTTTAATTTTCTTACGTTCCACAACACAAGGAGTCACTTAATAAAACACACATCTATTAAAGCAGTTATAGAAAATAATCTTAAAGACTAAGTAGGCATTCCCTGACTCCACGTGTACATGTCTTTCTTCGGGGGCGATCCAGGGCAGAAGAGAGGGAAGAACCAGTTCCCCCTTCTCAAAGGAAAAAGTAGTGCCCCCTGGCTGTCGCTAATGGTCAAGGGAAGGTCGAGTTTAAATGTATTTGATACAAAAATATATTCTTACATTGCTGTTATGTTTGCTACAGATTTTTAATACTTAAAATACCAAATGTTTACAATGTATTATAGTTACCATTAAAAAGGTTTTGGTTAAAAATATTAATTGAAAAGGCATAACTTATTCTATAACTTTTTCGATATTTGCATATCAGCATCATCACAGCCAAATCGGCACCCCGCACAAATTGCGACATTTTCCACCCAAATCAAACTTTTTTCATATAAAACACTGTTCTCATCTCTTAACATCTGTTCTGAATCTCTGTTGTTTTGATGTACAAGCTCAATTCACATGGTGCCAACTTTGCTGTGGTGATGTTAATATATAAATACTCTTTTTTCTTTAATAAAACTAATACATGTTATTAAACATTCACAATACTTAATTGATTATATATTTTTCATTTTGTAATCATTTATTTAAATCACATATATATTTTCCAGAATAAAAGAAAGCATTGCTACTAAAGATTTGAAAAGAAAAAAGAATTACCACATTACACTCTTGGTAAATAGTTGCTTCCTTGCAGGCATGTTCTACAAGCTCTGGAACTGATAATTCTGATTTTGGAGATCCTAAAATATTCATAAAGAAAAATAAATTTTAGAAATAGAGAACCCTTTTAATTTTTCTTCAAATGACATTTTTCAAAGTAGATGTTAACAGATGTCAAAAAGATGTTTTTTATTACTATATTTACTTGAATCTAAGCCGAACTTTTTTTCCCAACATTAAAGCTACTGGAAATCGGTTGCAGTTTAGAATCAAATTTTTTTAAAAAATGCGTTGGATGGGGCAATTAGTTTAAAATAGCTTAGAACCTGTAATTGTTCTATTTTTCATTTTCCACAAAGATTTGTTGAGAATTTGGGATGTGGCTTAGATTCGAGTAAATATGGTATTGTTTTATTACTAGGGAATAAAATTGCTTTAGACAACTGTTTAAAAGAATTATTAAAACTTTAAATAAAAAAATAGACATTTATTATACTGTCGGCCATATATTAATGTCAACCATAAAACATTACCAAAAGATGTGATATGTATCCAATATTATAGAACATTGTTCCTGCACATGTTCAAACACAATAATAATGATGATGGCATTGGTGACATTTTTTGAATTGGTGATGTAAATAGATTCTGGGGAATTGGTAGACAGTATAATATGTAAGTAGTACCTAAAAATGTTGTATTAGAATTAGTTTTGTATCAAAGCCTCAATGATCTGGATTCTATAAAACCCAGACAAACATTTTAAAAAAATTCAAATAAACACAGATGAGATTGTACTATCAAATTGAATAGTTTTATTATTTTTTAATACAAATACGCAATGTTTTGATTTGAATTATGTCTTGTACAATTATTTATCATTCTGCAATATCTAATTTTGAAATATATATTATTTTCCCTATAGAGCATTTAGCTATGTACTTACTCATTTCATAATTTATTTGGCTTAATCAAAATGAACCTAGAGCCCTGATTAATTCGAATTAATAAGGCTTTCTGCTGTAAAATTTATTCTTTTACACTCCTTTAAAAAGCATTTTAATATTCTTTTTTATTAATCTTTTTATATTGACATGAAAAAATACTCAGTGTCTATTATACTAAAATGGATATGTTACTGGCAAAGTATGAAATCCAGTATTCTATAGAATGCCAAGGGATTGTATGGAATGCCTAAAACTAGCCAGCAATGTATGAAATGATTCTTAGGCATTCTATAGAATGCTTAATGAGAAACCAGCAAAGTATGAAATACATCTCCGATTCGTTTCGAATATTGCGTGGCAAAGCACAAGACTTTTAACACGTGCCTCAGGTTTAGAATTTGTCAGTTGCACCTTATGGTTTGTTTGAGAGTGTCAAAATACTCAATTTTACTTAAACATTCAACAAAAAAATTGGTTTTTTCCTGTGCTGGAAGAGCAAGGTACAGTGCTGGAGAAGGAATAATGGTCTGTAGCAGGGGTTGACAACTTGCAGCACGTAGTAGAATTCTCAGAGGAACTCTGCACTACTCAATAAATTTGTCAATTTTTGAATGGATGGAACTTGATAAATTTGTAATGGACCTTATTTGTCAAACATCTCCAGAATTATGGACAATTATGGAATTATGAAAAAATTTGAAAGGTAACTCAAAGAGACAGCTTTTTTGTTAATTGTTGAATGTAATAGCTGGAGATATTTAATTGTTTGAAGACAGAAAATTGCTGGTATTCTGCTTTTGTTTCTATATACCTAAGTAAAATACCTTTCCTCATACGAAAAATATTTCAATTCCTCAAAGAAATTGTTTAACAATTGAATGCTCAGAATCATGTCAAAGTGAAAGTCACAAATTTCACCTCAGATTTTGAGATATGAAAGAATGATGCAGTACTAGGTTCACATAAAAACTTTTGCTTATCTTTTTATTTAACTGTATTGATTGATTGATTGAATATTAACGTCGCACTGTTCAGCTACACGAGGGCTTTTAGCGACGGACCATGTAATTTTGAACCATGGTCAAGTGACGTGGACGACACCTGAGCTGGCACCCCCCTCTCCTAACTACCACACCAACGGGAGGACGTTTCAGCTCTCAACAGATTTAACGTGCATCGCTGCCCTACACGGCGGGTCTTTAGTGGTACTGGGCTCAAACTCATGACAAGGCAAGCCACGATCCGATACCTATACCACTCGGCTACCGCGGCCACATTTAACTGTATTGAAAGGAAATACTTATATTTTACGTTGTCCATTTCTTACTTTAATAAATATGTTTAAAAATACATAATATATGTACAATTTCGAGTTTGAAAAAATGACTATATTTTATGCTGTTTATTTTTATGTTAAGAAATATTTTTAATTGATGCAAAATTATTGCAGAGTAAAACTGTAAATCTATATTATTGAACTCTATTCTGTAACTCTGCATGCATTATCTTAGGAATCGAATAGTTTCAAAAATGCCCTACTGTGTGGTCCGCTGAATCATAATTGGTAGATTATTTTTGAGACGCCACAGCTAAAAGCTTGCTGATCCCTGGTCTATAGGCATGAAACAACTATTCAATGACAAGCTGCCCAAAATTAGAGTTGCTGTAAAAAAAAAGTACCGTTTTAACTGAAACTATTTACTAGAAGTTAATAACTGTTGTACAAAAAGCCAAAACGACTACTAAGAAGGAACCCAAGGACTATTGGTTGCTGAATAGCTACGATGCAATGTTTGTGGAAAATAAAAGTAAACTCATGTAAGTTGTTAAAGAAGGTGTTAGTACTATACAGCAGTGGTTCCCAAACCCCAGTTCGTGGATCAAATGGTATCGGGCCACTCAAGGAGCATTAAATTATTTCCATTTTATTTACTGGGTTGTATTTCTCTAGTGTTTGTGTGACTTTACATGGAAATCACTTTATATTTCATGTAAAATCATTTTATATTCATTTTTTGTAGTAGCTGAATTTTATTCAGGAGGCAATTAATTATTAAATCAGGACAATTCAAAATATGAACTATCGAAGTCTAACCTTCAATGGGTTAAATTTATCAAATGTTGAACGGTCCACGGGGATAAAAAAGGCAGGGAAGCACTTCTATACAGTATTACATCATGGATTCTGAATTATTTTACGTACTTCATGAAACTCATTTGGCTATTGGACATGAAGGACATGATAGAATTCTGAAAGAACTTTCAAGCAATTACATGTTATGATATTGAACTGGACGTCCACCTTTGTGAACCGTGCCAGAAAAAAATAGAAATTTATTTAAAAAATTGAGATATTCGTGATTTTTTTCTGAATGCCAATATATTGGCACTTGTAATGAGTGAGAAATAGAATGGTTTCTATCCACTTTGAACTTCTGAAGGAATTTGAAAACAAGTATATGCAAAATCACACTTTACTTTATGCCCTGAAAACTTGCTTAGAATTAAAGATATTCCTGACCACGAAATTCTTCTGTCAGTTGCAATTGCTCATTCCAATGGAAGTGGCCAAGGATTCGTCAAATGTATATGTAAAACTAAGTACCAAAATAAGAATTGTCTTTCCATGAAAAATGTAATGAAATGTAATTCAAGCCTACCATGTTGTAATAAGTAAATTAATTTCAAGTACTTAGTTTTTATTTGAAAATTTTATTTTCCTTAAGAAGAAAGACAAATTTTGTTGCGTACAGCTTTCATTTTCCTTTACATATTTTGAATAATTTTTTAATGGTACTCACATTATTTTATCAGAATAACATTTTTTTAGGAATGTGCGGCATTGATTTAATAGTCTTTCATACTTTGCCTAAATAGCTTTGGTTATTCTATAGAATGCCTAGGCATTCTATACAATGCCTAGGCAAAGTATGAAATAATTCTCGTATTTCATACTTTACCTAAAAATGTCCGGCATTCTGTAGAATGCCGGCATTTCATACTTTGCCGGTAAGAGATACATTCAATATATTTTGGGATTCAAATAATTTAACAAAGGGTTAATAACCTGAATTGTAAAGTTTTAAGTATCTCAGTGAGCTCTGATAGCAAGAGCCTTTAATATATGATTTACTAAAATCAACAAAAGATTTAATAATTCTAATGAACTATATGAATGCACTACTTAGTATCTTATATTTATTAGGCATAACTGCATGGTTAACATATAAACTCAAAAATTCAGTTTGAACAATTTGTTACTGTAATAAAAAGTAATCTGGCTTCACAACTCAGCAGGAGTATAGCTACCACCATATCAATGATACGGGGCCCCAACACGTGCAAGCAAAAAATAGTTAAACGTTAAGAGGCTTCCAAAAAAACAGCCCCAAGGAATTTTGATACAGGCCCACTCAAGACTGGTTCTTAAGTGCAATTATATCTAAATACTATAACAAAGTTGAATCTGACATTATAAAAAGCATCGAGTTGAAACAAAGAATTGAGTACAAGTCAATGCAAATATGTATCCCTAATAATATATAAGTACCATATATTTTTTATACATGCATGTCCATACGTCATGTCATCATGCTTTGTTAAATAAACAATAAAACCATGTACTCTTTGGTTTATGAAGACACCCAGTATTCTACTGTCTCATCCTGATACATGCGTAATAAATCAATATTACAAACAAGCAGTGATATAATATACAAACAGGATAAGCAAGCATCAACCAAGGTATTTCCATTCCTGGCCTTTCTGCTAAAAAAAAAAAAATACTTTTTACAAAAAAAACAAAAACAAAAAAATGAATTGTACACTTTGACAACTATTAACTCTTAATTAATCTTTCTAAAACCCCAAAATATATCACCAGTGCTGAAATCCTTTCAAAATTTCTATACCATTGAAGTCAAGCAATACCCAAGATGTAAAAAAAATTACGATATTCCTTGCTACTAATTTAATATATAAAACAATTTGACATCATTCAAATTGGAAAAATTGTTGTGAATTGTAGCTATGTTGGAAAATAACATTACACTATGGGGTACTTCAGTACTAGCATCACCACAGCAAAATTGGCATCACACGAATTGCACCATGATATCTATGGAACAAAAATTTTCTAATGTGTTTTTTATAAAAAGAAAAAAACTGATTTTGAAGGAAAGGCGTGATTTGTGTGGTGCGAATTTGGCTGAGGTGATGCTAATATTTAAGTACCCAAAATGGTTATGTTAATTTTTATCCTTTAGTATGGTGGTTGATATAGTAATTATACACATACAACCATAATTTTTATTGGTTTATTTGGACTCATGTATTATCGCAACAGTTTTGTCAATTCCATTAATAACTTGCCAAGTTGGCATACTGATTTCTTATGTGTTGTATGCGCTGAATTAGCGACCAGGTGCTTCGTTTCATATAATGTTGTCAATAGGTTGCAATAATATGTAAATACCCTTTATTCTTACAGTGGGAACTCTATTATTTTCAAGCAGATTTTTTAAAAACCATTTTCATACTGGATGGCATAGTTACAGTGTTGATGTTCTACCTTAGCATGTTCTTTTCATTCAGTAATAGAAAAATATTAAATTAGTTCCTATTAGATGAGTTTGGCAAAATCAACTGTTTTTAAACCTTTAGTGCATTAAGTAGTTAATGTAATAAAATCTGTTTAGACCAATTTTATTTACAAACTTTTATATTTATTTTTACATTCATTTTAATTTTAATCAATAAAAAATAGTCAATAGCTAAAAAATGGGTTTTATTTACATCATATTATATATTTCTGAATTTTGTCATTCCCATCTCTAACTGGATTTCATTTCAATATTAGCAGTCGAAATACAATAACCATTAAAAGAAAAATGATATAAAAAAACATATCTACCATAAAATTTGTTTGTATTTATTCACTACAATTTTAATCTTTTGACTATCATATACATTAATACCAATTGAAAAGAACCCTCCATTCGAAGAAAACATCAATTTTATAGAGAAATCAAATAGCTTTAACATGAAGATATGTTCCAAAAATCGCCAAATTATTAGGAGATTATTTTCATAACTGAAAAGTTACAAGGATTCAAAAAAGTTTCAGATAAATTCCAGAAATATTATTTAAATGGATAACTGATCCTTACGTAATGAAAGATGTCACCGCTCATGGGAGCTTTATTTAATTAAAAAAATTTGAACTTCACAGAACAATGATAGTTATACAAATATCTAAACAAATTAAAAGCAATTTACTTACCAGGCAATGCTTTAACGTGTATCATTCCAATGACAGCACATTTTGTTGAATGAAATAACTTGAAAAATCGGGACATTTTCGAAACAGCGTCTGCTTCAATTAAGTTTCGATTATGTATGTTATGATTCAGCTCCTTTTAATTTTTTGATAAATTCAAGACCTCAAACAAGATAACATATATTTCATATAAAAAATGAGGAGCTATTTTTTTCCTGGATTTATTAAGAGTACAGAATGAAATATTCTTAAAACTAATTAAAGTGATAAAAGAAAGATAATTTAAATAAACACATGAACGCGGTTAACCGACAGTTACAGCTACAGCTACAATCAAAAAGTCGTCTGCTATTTTCGAATTTCGAAACTTCATTAAGATATTAAATCGGCAAAATTGTATCGAGTTTCGGTTTATTGGATGTTTTGACGTATATCATAAGGTATAACGTTATTTCATGAACAAGTATATGAAAAAAGAAACTTCAATATGGAAAGGCAAAGAGGAATAAAGAGTAATATTCTTTTCCCTCTAGTTTTTATAGTTAGACTGAACATGCAAATGAATCTTGCGGATAAGGAACAACACACGAGGGAAATTGGCGTCTGATTTCGTAATTCTGAACCTCGGTCAAGTGACGAAGAAACACCTGAGCTGCATCACCCTCTCATAACTACCACACCACGCCAACGCCCCTCTATACGTTGGATCTTCAGTAGCACCAGGGCTCGAACTTGTGACACACTAACCCGAGTTCGCCACCATAACCACTAGGCAGCCGCAGTCCCTGTTTTAGAAGGAAGTAACAATTAATTTTATTAAAAGCCTTTTATTATAGTTCTTTGAACAAGTCTTTAAATTAATATCTAGTACATGAGAGTTTTTTTAAATTGTTTATCCTTTGTGTGAATAATTAAATTTGTCCTTGATATCTTCCCATTTAATCATATAATATTTTTAAATTATTGTGTTTTGCTTCAATTGGTAACTTGATTTAATACAGAAATATATATCTTCTCTTGAAGAAGAAAACCCAGGGAAAAAGGTAAAAATTTATGTGCTTTAATTATGTAAAAATTGTATTGATAAACATATATTTATATTGTCCATAAAGTATATAAAACATATTTAGATCGTCAAGTCCAACCCGCCGGTTGTGTTGTTTTAACTGTTATTTATTCCACATTCCTCTTATATAAACAGGTTGACGCAAGTTAAATTTATTAGAAATGGTAATTGCCGAGGGATCGTGTCCGCTTATACATTCGAGTCGTGAGCTTAAGTACTGCTGTCACTGAATGCCCAAAGTATAGAGGAGCTCATACGCTTTAAATTTGTCGAGGCTCAAAGTCCTCACTATTGACATTTTGTGAATATGGGGAATGAAGTAACAACTCAGATGTCAACCTCATCATATAACCGTTGTTCATTATCATCAAGGAATTGGCTATGGCCATCGGACCTTATGGCAGCAGAAATTTGCAGTCTGAAAATATTCAATAAGCAAATAAGGCTCTGTAGTTAGATTCGATCCAGGCACCATCCGATCCGAACGCCAGTACTTTATCGATCACGCCAAGACGATCGTCTTCACGTAATGTTTGAGTACTGGTTTTTATTTAGATACCGCTACACTACTCTCCTACCAGTGAGATGGATAGGCGAACGATTTTTTTTCGTTTGTTACTGAGAGAGCATGTTTATTTTATTCTCTCTTTCTCTCATTAATTTTTATTTATTTATTTTTATTGTTGAGATGAGAGAAAGGCAATCTATCGTTTGTTTTTGGAGAGAGTATGTTTTTTATTTATTTATTTTTCTTCTCTTATTTAATATTTTTTACTCTCTCTTCTTATTTATTATTATTATTTTTTTATTTTTCTTGCGGTAGATGGCGCCACGAGAGTTCAGAAAGTTGCGTTTTCTTATTTCAGTCCAGGGTCACCAATGTAGGTTAGATTCGAACCGGGCACCTTCCGTTCCGAACGCCAGTACTTTATCGATCACGCCAAGACGGTGATTGATAAAGTACTGGCGTTCGGATCGGAAGGTGCCTGGTTCGAATCTAACCTACAGTTGTGTGTATATGAATAAAATGTTTTTGAAGCGGCATTATATATACAGTATATATATATATATATACTGTATGAATGGGTATTTTCCCTTCTCAGTATTTGAAATGAACTCGAATATTTTCACATATTATATCTCTTTGTTGATAAGATTTCAGCCAACAATAGTTACAGTTAATATTTTTGTGATGGATATGGTGCGACAAAGGCTATTATTCCATCAAAGACTAACGAGTATTAACAAGTTAGTTGATGTCAAAATATTTCAAGATCTGAATGTTGATCTACTTGATATAGCTTTCTCCAGTAACTCTTTGAAGCTTATATTGCAACTAGAATCAATTTTGATAAAAGATTTTAGATGATTTCGAGAGTGAATATATCTATTGCAGCTTAATAAGATATGGTCCAAGTCATTTAAACAACTACAAGAGCTACAAATTGTATTATCTGTTAAAATTGAATTTTTGAAGAAGTCTTGGAGTAATGATCATTTTGCTAAAGATTCGAGTGCATAGAATTTCTTCTCTTCTGTTGTTTGTTCATTTAGAAATGATGCCAATGTATGTAATATTGCCCAGATTTGTGAGACTTCAACTGTAACCACCAGTGATCTTGAAAACGTTTGACTTAATCCCATCATTAGCTTAAAATTTTCTTAATAAAAACAGTTATTACTAGCAGTTAACCCATTAATTTATTTTTAGAGAGTAATTTCATCTATCGAAAATCTTAGTTTAATTTGGTTTTCATTTACGTCCTACAGTGAAACAACAGAAAAGCCATTGGCGATTGACAACGTAATTTGAAATTTGAAGTTATCACTTCTATCGTGAGGTCATAAGCACACACGCTTTTTTTTATTATTTATAACGTCTCGTAACTCTTCCGAGGGTTGATTTTTGAAAACACCTTCCTGAGCTGATCTCTGCTCGGCAAAACGAACGCATTGTTACAAATTTTGTGTAATGAACGCTTAAAATAGTGTAAATTTATATCTGGATATTTAATACGTGTTAATATTATTTTCTGTTGTATTTATTTGATGTTAAAGTTATAGGATTCGCAAGCAACGCCGTTCCTTACATTGTAATGGCGATTCAATGGAAACAGCAAAATGTTGACGATAGGGCTAATTTGGTATCATATTTGGCGACCCTGTTGACAACTTGACAATTGATTGAACGGTGCATAAGTTGATATGCTGAAGCGCCACCTGGTGGGGAGCTGCAACAAAGAGGATAGCACTAAAACCTTCTCCTCAAAAAAAAAAAGTACATTTACATGCCAGTTTTCATAGTGATCGGTTTAACTGCGTTGGAGTGAAGCGATTTCATATTTACAAACATCCATTTATATATATATATATATAGATAGATAGATAGATAGATTAACATTAAAGGATAATTTATCCAAATCGAATATCTCTGTGCTTGGCGATCATGATGGCAAATTGGCGATTGATTGAACGGCGTAGAATTTGATATGCTGTAGCGCCAGCCGGGGGGGAGGGATCAGCAACAAAGAGGATAGCAGAAAAACCTTCTTTACAAAAAAAAAAAAAAAAATTACGTATACATGCCAATTTCGGTGATTGGTTGAACGGTGTTAGAGTGATGCGATTTCACATATGCAAACACATCCATTTATATATATGTATATATGTAGATTCAATGTTTTTAACAAATCATAATGAAATATGGGAATTAAGCCGATTAAGAGACTTTTCTAATTGCTTTACAAGAGGCTGCAGTTAACTTTTGAATAAAATTTTTAAATTTTTTTGATCAACGTCATACTCTGAAATAGATGCACTTTTAAGGGAGGAGGCATATTTTGAAAAACTCGTAGACGAAAGAGCCATACCATAATCTTTATGCTAAAAATTTTTAAAAAATTCCCAACTCCACCCTTGTGTACACCACTAACTAGAATTATTAGAGACGGAACTTGTAATTTTAAACCTCGGTCAAGTGATGAGGATAATACCTGATGTTCTGTTTGTACTTTTCAAGAACGACGGACCGTAAAATAAATAAACGGTTTATTGCAACATGAGCAAAGATTAAGGAAACTTTACAATTTAAATGTCTGCAGTGGTACGAGAATGGGGTGATACCGCATTAACTCGAGAGACACTGAATTTTCAACGAACAGCAACAGTCTTTCATTCCTTCTCTTCGTTGTTATCCCTCACTAACTCGAACTTACTGCGCATGCTCAGATACCTGAGAGTGGATACTTTCTTCTCCAAACTTCCTCATCCCACCAACGAGAGGACTTTGAGCCACTTTACAAGGCAGGTTTTCATATTAGATAGTAATCTTATTAATATATTAGAGGGTATCATATAAAGCAGGGGTACTCAACCTTTTTTTTTCTGCTTGGCCGCATACATATATCAGCTATTTCACGCGGGCAGCAACATGAGGATAAATGGTGGAAGGGGTGGGGGAGAAATGCTTTAAGGCCAAGATAACATTGGAGATTTAAAATATATGGAAAATTAATCAAAATATTATAACTCCTGTTTTGCTTTTTTTAATTATTGCTTTTTATATTTTTTATTTTTGTCACTAACTCCAAGTTAAAAGCATTTTAAAAAAACACTCCTTCAGACTTTCTGCATCAGTAAACGGTTTCATAGGATTACCATTAATATAACAAACTTCATAGGATGGCTTTGTTCCCGCTGTGATATGACCACTGACAAAACACTTTGTTGCTGTTGCAAAGATTATTCAAGAAAATCTATTTATTATCTCTTGAAAGAGAGATCTTCGAGGAAAAGTGTCATTGAATAATTCCTGTTTATTGGTATTTTTTAAATACAGCACTTTTGAGACAAATCAAACGCAACTTTCTGATTCATGTTTGTTTTTCACTACAAAATAGTCAACCTCCCAACCGTCTTGAAACGATATATTTTCGAATATTTTTCACTTGCAAGATATGAAAGATAGTTAAAAATCAGTTCCACCGATAAAATTGTCACTACTCCTCTGTTGTCTGTTATCACTAACCGTAACCGTTCCAAACAGAAAAAGAATATCAATTCGTACCCTTACGACACCGAGAACAAAAAGCAAAATTGATTTCTTGACAAAGAATTTCCCCCCAAATTTTTAATTCAATGTTCTTAAATAAATGAATTTCTCAGAACAATGGGCCACTTAAAAAGACTCGGTAGGTCGCAGATTGAGTATCGCCGTTATAAAGCAATATCTCTTTATAGATATAAATCTTTAGAATTTAAAGAAAAAAAAAACACTAATTGAATAATTTTTCTGTGGTAAAGTAAAACCTATTTTTCTCTTTATTTTTTAATGTGTGTGAAAGGGAAACATTAAACAAAAGAAAAATGTTGATTGGTTGAGACAAAAATAAGTAGTATAAAAAGCACAATACGTTGCTTTCTATATTCTTCAGTAAAATTAGAATACGGTATGTGACTTTTTCTATCCGAAAAAAATGTTTTTTTTGTGAAAAGAGAGCCTCAATATTTCAAGTTATCCATTTCTGACCAAGTTCTCTTATTGAATTTTACCTAAATAAAGATATCCGAATGACTGATATATAGTGGTTTTAATTCTGTGGGCAATAAAACTAAATTTCTTAAACTTTTGTAAGAAAAATTGTTACTTATAGAAGACATTATCCCCACGATGGTGAAATAAGTTTCATGCATTTGTCCTTTATTTATTAATTTAACTTTTCTTTTCTTATTACATTCCTTCCCCAGTAATAAATATGCAACTATAATTTCTATAAAATAATTATAATGAATTTTTATTTAAACTTCTGACAATTTTTATGCAGATAAAAAAAATCCCTCTTTTTCTTTCTCCTCTCTCGTCGTCATCAATCCACATAAAGTCCTCCCACTTTTGATATTTGCGGAAAGTACTCCTCGTGGAGTTGAGGTGTATTGAGTGCGAACTGTGCATGACAACCGGAACAGACGAGAGCTCGGCATCACCCCAACCCCACATAACCGGAAGCTCCCCCCAAAACAATGCTCGGAATATCGCAAATCCATCCAGAGTATTCAATAGTTGGCATGAAACTACTGGATGGAACAGCTGCTAGTGGAATACGAGATCCGGAATAAAGCATAACTTGTCAGTTCATTATAACAGTCATCTGCAGCAGTTCTTAAATCTGGGATACAGTTTGAAGCTTTTGGAAAGATAATTGGATATATTGCTTCAATTCGTGGTAAATAATGCACTCATATCGATTAGAAAAGGCCTTTTGGAAAGAAAATTAATACTAAGATCTTATTTTTCAATTCCACTATTAACTCACTCTCTCTACATATTTATTTGTCATGTTCAAACTTTCAGTTGTTAATAAAATAATTTCTATTTATCCAATCAAGTTCGAATAAATCTTTTTAAACTTGTAGTGGACGACACTTGATGTTAATACAGTTTTTTGCAAATATTAATTAATTAATTAATTTAATTAATTACTGGTTTTTGACAGCCAACTTAGATTCGTCTCTATCAGTAGCGCACACAAAAAATTTCA
>BMAV01000953.1:0-19546 GCA_019973955.1 Trichonephila inaurata madagascariensis | reverse complement strand
GGGGGTCCAGGGTCGAAAGTCCACCATTTTGGTATCATGCTCCAATACGCCACCCAACATATTCTTTTGATTTTGTCGATTTTAGGGAACAAAAACAATACAAAATTAATTATTGAATAAATAATTAGCATTAATTTATAAAATTAATTATTAATAACAAATGCATAGTTAAATTTTACGTAATATATACATAGGATTATAACTAATCGAAAAAAAATCAAGGGCTATGGGGGTTGTCCGGACCCCTAGGACAACCCCCTTGTGTGCGCCACTGGTCTTTATTGTTGTAACAATGTAACTGTTAAAACAGAGACAAAAGTTGGCGACGAAAACCTGTTTTGCAGCCTAACTAGCCAGACCGGGTTTGCATTGTTACAACAATACAGACAAGTCATTCTCTTTTTTCAATTTCTCTACTATTAGTTCACTCTCTCCCTACATATATATCTTATTCAAATTTTCAATCGCTAATAAAATACTTTCTATTCATCCATCAAAATAAGAATTGACTTAATTTTTTTTCCCTATTGTTTATTCTGGACTTATTTCTTTTATGAGAGTAAAAAATAATAACTTAGTATTAATTTTCACTGCAAAAAGCCTTTTCTTATCGATATGAATGCATTATTCTAAACCAATTCAAGTGCATATCTTAAGTGTGTGTGAAAATTAATATCGCAGTGTTCAGCTATTCAAAGGCTTTTGGCGAAGGACTTCATAATTTTGAACCATGGTCAAGTGACGAGGATGACGCTTGAGCTGGCACTCCCTCTCTAAACTTTCACACCACACTAGCGGGAGAACATTTGAGCCTCGACATATTTAACGTGCATCTGCCCCGGCTGCAAGGCGGGTCATCAATGGTACAAGACTCGAACTCATGACACGCTAGCCACGAATCCGTGACCTTAACCATTAGGCTACCACTACCACAAATATTGAAAGTTTGTGAAGCATTGCATTAAAGATTAAAATCAGAATTTTACGAATATCGTTTAAAAAACAAAAATGTAATTTAATATTGATCATTATGCTTAATTAGTTTGATGTTAATAATTAAACATTCAATAAAACTTATTTCTTATCAATAGCTGATAATTAATTATTAATCATTACCTTTAAAATTCTCGTACAGTAGAACGTTATTTAATCGAATCAATTGAGACCGGGCACCGTTCGGATACGCGATTGTTCGGATAACCGGAAACCGAATTAGATCTATGCAGTATATGAAACCGGAGACTGTACGAATATTGAAAATCAATCACATGCAGGAAATGTACTTGAAGAAAAAGCAAAATAAGTGCAAAATGTCGCAATTTTACCTTTATTGGGGAAAATAATCACTTATTTTTCGCTGTGCCATTGTACACCTTCGTTTTTTCTCTGCACGAACTCTGATTCTCTTGAACAGCAGTAGTTGAGTAGGACAGCACTCTGATTGTTGTTCGTACCACTCCGTAGCTGTCTCTAACGCAGAAAATGCGTTAGCCTTTGATGGACCCTTGCTACTTTAGTTGTTGTTGTTCTCGTCTTCATCCGTTTCATCTCGTCAACAGGGTCGGATTCTTCTTGCACGGAAGTCACAATCTCATCATCATTTAACATTTGAAATCCACAGTCTTCTGCATCGTATGCCATCCAGGTTTCTACATCTTCTTCGTATTCTTGAAATCTTGGGATTGATTGGGCAAAGTCGGTAATCTCCTCCCTGTGGTCGTCATTGAAGACTTTTTCGCCTTCTAAATCTGGCCACAGCTTATTCCATGCATTTTCATATACAGTACATGTAGTTGACGAAAAAAAAAACTAGTTCGGATATTTGACGCTCTGGATAATAAACGCTCGGATACACGATGTTTGAAAATCGTGTATATACTGTATGCATCAACAAAAAAATGTTGTAATGAAATTTCTGAAGCATCTTTCCTGCATATTTACGAACGAAGTACTTTTAATTTTTTCGATGTAATAAATATTATTAATTCATCAATTAATAATATTTATTACATATTAATTTATTTTCAAAAGTGATATGCAAATAAATTACGATGAATTATTCAACGATACTTTTTTCTCCTCAAATGGAGACGCCACACCATTGTGAGAAAGCAAAAATTCTAAATTTCGAATTCTACGAACAAATTCTTTTCGTTTCTCGTCATGCATATTTCTTAGGGAGAGGTGGGAGACGTAGGATTACGGACACGTGAACATACGAGTATTTTCAGGACAATTCCCACCTAGCGAATTGTTCGAGTCGGCTTTATTCATCCCAAAACAGGATAATTCCTTTTTTCAAGGGAGAGGGGAAGGACTTGGACTTATTCCATTTTGAAAAGAAGGATTATTCCGAAAGAGATACGTTTTATAAAGAAGCAAATGCGTTACAGTAAATTCTATAGAAAGTAGACGGAGGAACAAAAATTTATCCCGAAGAAATCCTTATTCAATTTAATTGAAAAGTAATAAATAAAAAGTTTAATTATAAAACTGAAACAGTAAACTCGTTTCAATACCCGAATTCCCCAAAATAGAATAATATTGTCATTCAAACTAGTTTCTGAGTTATAAAAAATGTGGATTATCCTTAAAAGAGAAATTATGGATTGTGCAGATGTAACCAAACAACAGTGATGCGGATCTGTAGGAAATGCGCGACTGACTGCACAGCCACATCGTACCACTTCGCCCGAATCTGTTTCACAACAATGCGCTAAATTCATAATAATCACATGACGAATTCAATTACGTGTTTCCATAGAATTTAAAAGTAAAAGTTTGAATTTTTAAAGTCTTACGTCACTTGTAAAAAATCCAGATACAATTTCAAATTTGATCATTGGGCATACATGTATCCAAATATAAAGATTCTTCAAAAAGATTTTCTGGAGAAGGGTCAGACAAGGGGGCCCATTACCTACTACTGCTCGTCAGTGAATAAATTTCGTAATATTCTGATAAAAAAACAGAGTCCTCCATCTTCTTGTTAATCTGCCTTCTTACTCATCACAAAGAGTAGTTAAAAAATAAAAGAGATATGACTTTGAGATTTTGTCACATCCGTTATATTCTTCCGATTTCATCTCAAGCGATTTTTTCTGATTCCCAGAGATTGAGAAATGTATGGAGACAAAAAAAAACATACGTTTAAGGCATACAGATAGATTTATCCAATAACAATCTTTAAATTGACTAAATGATTCTCATTTTAAAAAAAAAGAATTTTTATCGAACACATATGTCTGCTAACAAAGATGGAGTTCACACAGTACTCCTGAAAAGGTTCAAAACCGAAACAACCAGCAGCAGTCTTGAGGTATCCTTGATTGCTTGGTCCGTTTATCTATATACGGTGTTGTTGAATTGTACCGACAAATTCAGACGGTTTATAGTAGGCAGCATGGGGACGACAAATCACCATAGAACATGGGGTCTCACACCACGTTTAGTCGGAGAAAATCGCTATAATTGTAGCCGTTGGGAAGACAATAAGCCAGATGAGAAAAGTGTCGAAGCAAATGCGGGGATATGCATATACCACACGAACGCCTTAAAGGTGCAAAATACCTTGTTTTCCTACAACACGTCCTCCTTGAGTTGCTTCAGGAAGTACCGCTACCGTACACCAGAACATGTGGATCATGCACGATGGTGTACTAGTATATTTTCGATTGCGGTGCGTAACCACCTTCATGCAGGAACGTCTTAAAACTTCTTGAGGCCCTGGGCCCCTATGCAAAAGTAGATCCTGGGTCCCACACAAATATAGCCCCTTATAATCAGACACTACAAAGCATACTCATACAAACAATAACCCGAAACAAATGTGCATGATTTACAATCGCACAAACCGGTTCGACCAATTGCCGCCTTTTGACTAAATGAGTAATAATGGAGTATGGTGGTAGGCTTTAGACTATACAAGGACCACGATCATCAAATGTAGCCAGTTGACATATCGTCCGAAATTCCCAGTTTTTTGGAGAATACAACCGGAAATAACATTTTTTTTTAATATTAAGAACATTTATACATTCCCATGCACTACAAAAGTAAGCATGAAGCACACATCCCAAAGAGAAGATGGAATTTAAAGTCATGAAGGATTACAATATAAACATCCATGGCTTCTCCGGGATTCGAACCCAGACCCTACGGCACTGCAGTCAGTGTCACTAACCACTATATACGGGATAAGAGGCTCGGAAATAGCATTTGACCGTTGAAATTATTCTAATCATGATCTTATTCAGGCTGAGCCAAGAATGAAATAAGGCCGCCATTCTGAACGAGGCCCTGAGCCCGGGCCCAACTGGTCCATGCCTTAAAATGTTCCTGCCTTCGTGCTACATATTCCGAGAAGTCGATTGCACATGGCGGACCTACTGCTGTGCTTCCGCTCCCCGGACCTCAATCCCTTGGATTACTTCTTCTGAAACCACCTGAAATATCTTGTGTATGAGACGCCGGTGGCTATACAGTAAAGGATCTCACTTCACTTCACTTCAGCCGACATCGCCAGAGCATCGAATTTGTTTGAAGGTGTCCGACAATCCTTCGTCCTTCAATGTCGAACAATTCCTGTGACAATCACTTGTCGTTGTACTTTTAACGTCGAGCTGTGATGCAGTGTTCGTATTGTAAATCTTTGGGGCCAGAATGGCATTTCAATCCAACTTTCCCAAGAAGAAAATGCGATATGCAGATTAGTGAATGATTATATATATTGGAGCTTTTGCATTCGCGAGAAGGTCGGCTGGAGGCCGGAGAGTATTATAGGAGCCCTATAGAAGTCGGTTAGAAGCCAGAAAGTGAATAGAAGCTGGATCAAGTCGGATAATAATAATATATAGAAGATTAATATTAAATGAACAAAGTACACAAGAGGAGGATATAAAGCTTGGTTGCTGATCGCCGTGTGATATCGGTAAGCAATTGATTATTAAAGTTTAATTATAGAGCGGACTCTAGCTAGTTAAGGAATCGGCTATAGATAAAGATTCGGAGTTTAATTTATCATAGTGAGTAGGATTTAATGCGCTATTTGCTAAGAATTGTTAATTACGTCATATCACTCCTGATCGTTTTCCTCTAAGTAAGACTTGTGTTGCATTGATTAATATATACTGAGATATAAACTAGATTTATTATGGAAGGTTCGAGTGGTCAATCATTTATCCCTACAAATCTAGGTCGCGTGGATGAAGAGATGATACCCCCGGGCAGGGGGGTATCAAAAATGTATTTCTTACCTTTTATTGCCCTTTTTTATTATACAAGACATTACTCCCTTCCTAATGGTTATTGCGAATTACTCCGACTAAATGGGGTTTGCGACCCCATGTTCTACGGTGATTTGTCGTCCCCCTGCTGCCTACTATCATCCCTTTGAATTTGTCGATCAAATTTAGTAACATCCTGTATAATATCCTCATAAATGGTATAATATCCTATATAGTCCATATAATATCCGTTTTTTTCATTACTATATGCTTCTCCTCTATGCTGTTGGCTATGAGAGTTACTTCTAATCTGTGTATTTGTCGCAGGGAAACGATGAAATTAGGAATTTGATGAAATCCCTAAGAGATATGATCAATTGACGGGGATGTTAAAATACAACGCGTCTCTTCAAAGTCATTCCCCTGATGAAAGTAAGGATTTGAACAAATCTCTGATCTGTTTCAGTGAAATGACGAAATAATATTGTCAAGCGTTTATTTAACAAATAGGGTGCATTATTAAACGTAGAAGTAAGTAATATAACAATAGTCAATGAAATACAAATTATTTATTCGAAACTAATTAACAAATGGCTAGAAAATTAGACTTTTTTTTTATGTATAGCGTCTTTCCTCTCGGTTGCTGGATATTTGTGGGAGTGATTTCGTGAAAAAGGACGGAAATGTGTAACAGGAAACCGGGGAAGCACGCGTGGGGGCGTCGATCGACTTGGCCCGTCCCCCCTCTTCATAGTTTCTTTACTAATGATGATCTGCATTGGGCAGGGAAGGGCTTACACACTAAAATATCAATCTCCATGTTAATCCTATGATGCCATTTTTTTAAAGATATGGGGTTGATATTTGAGGGATCGATAATACTGCCTGTTTGGTTAGGAAGTACAAGGACTCGACCCCCCAGGTGCTCCCCCATTTTGCCAATGCAAATCCTGACTATTTCATTTCATCATTTCACTGAAACAGATTAGGAATTTGATTAAATCACTTACTTTCATCAGGGAAATGACCTTGAAGAGACGTTATTTGAACATCTCCCGTCAATTGATCTTAGGGATTTGATCAAATTCCTAATTTCTTCATTTTCCTGCAACATATTCACTGTGTCACTGTTCACTAGTCTGTGCACTCATGTGTAATATTCACTGTGTTATTTCTAAATGAACAGGAGAATACATAAACGTTAAAACTGACCTTTTTAATATTTTTAAATAGGATTAATAAATTCAAATAACTCATTCTTTCAAAAGATCCCAAAACGCGAGTAGATCTTCATTAAAATAGCCTAAATATTTAATACTTAATGAATCAAAAGTCATTGATTGTGTAATTCATATTCAGAATCATACGGAAATTGTTATTTTATATATAAAATGGCTACAAATCGAGTCAAACTGAAACAAATATTATATTATGCCTCTAATTTGTTCGATACTGAAGTGTGCCTAGAATTATTCTTCACTTTAGGATGTATAATTTTATTTTATCAGTAGTGTGTATAACACTTTTCACGGTTCTCCACGAGTCACCAGTATCGAAATAAATGTTTACGTGTACATATTTGCGTGTGTGAATGCTATTACTAGAAATCAACAAGACCCTTATTCCCCCCGTGAGCATGTTTGGATTTCCCCTGTAAGAAAGTAAATATAAAAATATTTATTTTGCCGAAAACCCTGAATTGTGTGATTTTGCAAATGGAGTTAGTATCACATATGTCAACAAACTTAACTGATCAATGTATTTTCCACGAAGGTGATAATTGTTTGGCAGAGGTAATACATCGATCAAGTAATCTCTTTTCAATTTTGTTTACACTGAAATTTACACTTTTTTTTCTCGAATGATAAACTAAATTATAAAAAAATATTATACAAATGAAAAATTTATTTTCAATGTTTTATTCGCTTAAGGGGGACTTCCACATGTACTGAAAATGTAATAACACTTTAACACAATGAAATCACATTAAATAGGTGTAAAACTTTTGCTGAGAACGTAAATTACTCATATAAATTCACCATGAAATGTAGAAATGTCATTTATTGTCTAGAAAATTTAAAAACTGCGAAAAAAATACATATATCCTTGCTTCTAGAATTTTCTGACGCCATGTTTGGCAAGCTTTAATATAATGGCTGCAGATAGCGCCACGTGTATGTATTCTGAGCACAAAGTTAAAATAACCTTGTTTTAGAAGAAAATTAAGGTATAAGCTGCAAAAAACACATTAATAATACTATATTATATCTGCTTTTTCGATGAAAAAATGGAGGGGGAGGATCACTGAAGTAAAAGAATATAAGGTAACCCTGGACCTTGAGACTACGTCATTGCATACGGGTTCTGTCCCGGGTTCTCCCCGTTACTTTCTAAAAATAGTCGTTGGGGAGATGACCAGACTGGGTAGCTCTTTCGAGCTTTGACCTAGGACTTTGAATTACTGGAATGTGTTATGACTAAAGATCGTTTAATATTTCGTATTTCAAAAACTATGCGTGTTGTTTTATGATAATTGTAAGGAAATTTTTTATATTTGTAATAAAAATAATTTTCAATATAAAAAGTGATATTTCTAGTACAAGGAAGAATATTTTCTTGATTTCTTATGAAATTGGCTCTTCATAGTATTTCAATAATAAAATATAATAACGTACGATGGATTTTTATACACTCCAATATATTACTATATAAATTTTAGTAACACCAAAAATAAAAAATTGTTTTATTTAATATTATATTCTGAACTTCAGAATAATAAAAATTTATTTTTATTAATGACAGAGCTGATGATTACTTTTTTCCCTCATTATTTTTCTAATTTATTCTAAAAATTGTTTTTCTATAATAATATACCTGAAACCTTATGTGAAAAGTTTTTTTTTTTTACCCTTTCAGATTAAAATTTTGTATATCTAAATTATTCAGAGTTAATTGTTATTCAAGTTATTGAGATTTAACTTAGATACTCTAATAGCTTATAGATTATATATATATATAATGTCGCAGGGAAACGATGAAATTAGGGCTTTCGTCAAATCCCTAAAGGAGATAATCAATTCACGCAAGATGTTACAATAACGTCTCTTTGATGTCTTCTCCCTGTTTTAAGTAAGTGAATTAGTTAAATCCCCGAACAGTTTTAGTGAAATGAAAAAAATATGCCACTTTTTGGTGCTAGGGGACTGATATTTGGGGATCGCAATAACTTTTGTTATGGTTAGGATCTGCTGGGACGCATTCCCACCCCCTCTACAGCTTTTTGGCCAATATCTCGACACTCGAGCCTCACAGTCCATTCGGACCTGGCTCATTCGATCTCTCTCTAACTGCTCTTCCAGTTATTATAATTTCATGTTCATAGGGGTATTCCTTATATAGTTTTTAATTGTTTTAAAATTTATTTAAATCCGCAATATCTTGGCTCCTGTTTGAGTCTCGGACATGAGATTTGAACCAACTGTTCTACTTGTCGAGACCCATCCAGTCATATACTTGACTCTCATTGTGTAGGCATGGGGAGGGCTTAAGCACTAAAATATCATGCTCCCATGTCAATCCTAAGGGGTCTGAAAAAATTTCACCGGTAGTTACGCCCCTGGTACCAATACACATTTCTAAATTATTTAAGCAGGAAGGTATTGAAGTTATGATTAAGTATTTTCAACTTTCAAAGATTGAAGCCATCAGGATTTTCCATAAATATGTATTTTGTCTTAAAATTTGAGGTGAGTAACTTAATTACTTCTATAGGATGGAAAAAATAACAATCATTTTATGTGGATTATGGAGATTTCCCAAAAGTAAAGTGGTCTTGATTTTCGTAATAAATAAAGGTTTTTAAGTATAGATAGTAACAGTAAATAATGGATGACAACGGAAAAACAATATTTATTTAAAGTGGGGCAAATATATATAATTCTTCAGTTTATTTTTATAAAACCCCTTTAAATAGAAGGGACAATAAATAATAACAATCAGTGTTTTAGGTTTTAGTAAGTACAGGAAAAGAAAGATTTTTTTTAAAAATTTTTTAAAAAAAGCTCTCTCTAAGTATTTTTTTTAAATTATATCAGAAATATACTATATTTTTTGTAAAAATTTGTTAGGAAAATGGCGTTTTAATTTACGTACAACATTTAAACGCCCTTTGGTCAAGGTATCGGATCACGGCAGACATGTCATGAGTTCGAGCCCAGTACGTACCACTAAAGACCCACCATGTAGGGCAGCGATGCACGTTAAATCTGTCGAGCTCAAACGTCCTCCAGTTGGTGGGGGTGTGGTAGTTAGGAGAGGGGGTGCCAGCTCAGGTGTCGTCCTCGTCACTTGACCATGGTTCAAAATTACGAGGTCTGTCTCCAAAAGCCCCCGTGTAGCTTAACAGTGCGACGCTGATATTCACTCACTCACTTAAACGCTCTTTATTCAGATTCTGAAACTAGGTTTGAGAATGCTTTGACTATGGTAATTAACACAGTAGGCAATAAACACAAATGGTCATATTGATACAAAAAATGTCATATTACAAGAGGAACTGATCGAAATGGGCAGTAATTGAGATCGGATGTCAGCAATTTTGGCTTTAAAAAGACATGCCTGCTATTTATCCCGAATTATGGATTATTTATTTGCTTTTCCAAGTGAAAAGGAGTTTCAGTGCAGTTGCTAAGCTCTAAAATAAAAGAAAGAAAAAGACTGGACACTAAAAACCGAGGAGATTGGGGTTATACCTGATGAGATTGATACCAAATGTTGAAAATTAGTTATTGAAGACCACCAGGTTCATCCTTCACTTAATAAAAATTTGTTCAATTTGTATCAATTAAATTTTAATTTCATTACCATGTGTTTCTTAAGTTTTAAACACTATACTTCCCTACAGTTAGACATTTAAATCTTTTAGAGTTAAGTATCTTAAAAAGAGTAAGTAGTTCTATAACAGCAGTCAAAAAGACATTTAAGTTGATAATTTACAAAAGTTCTATATTAGGTAAGCAGGGGTGACCCCCAAACCGAAAAACATGGCAAAGAGTCTATGAGACGAAAAGTTTGAAAACATCTAGTTTCTTGTAACAAATATATGTTTTATTTTCTGCTTCGACCCATTGGTGGGAACTTCTAAATCGTGAAATTAAACCGAAATTTACCTTAAAAAGTTCAAGTCAGACCAAATGGTCTTGTCTTTATGACGCTGTTGAAGCCTTAAAAGATAATTATGATAATGTGGAGGTGGTATCTATATAAGCCAGTAACAGCCACTAGACTTAAGGCCGACGCCCGTATTTTCAAAAACTACCTTTATCCAACAGATGGCGTTGTTTGCAACTCGGATGACGTCAAAGCGATAAAGTTTGTAAAAAGATAAACCGTCGTTACTATAGCAACGGGGTGTGGTTAAGAAGTGATTGACAGATATAGTCGGTTTCAGAACGCATGCGCAGTTGCAGTAAAATAAACAAACTATTCAAAACCATAATCAACGGGGTGCAGTGTTGGTTGAATGGGAGGAAAAGAAAGTTTTGTAGGGCTGTCTTTTAGAATTGCCGCGGAAATGGATGCGCAATCTTTTTTAAATCCGTGCAAATATTTTGGGATATCCACAAGTGAATGAACAAGTACTTTTACATTTTCTTGAGTATCATAAACATTGTCCATAGGGTTAAGAATAAAGATGGAATTTAAAAAAGAGTTTTAATTTTTGGTGGAAGGATTTGATAGACCTTCATTTTTATTTTTGTACAGATATCTTTTTTATTTGTATTAGCGTATTTAATTCATTTTTTTTTTTTGATAGATATGTAATAAATTTCTTTCTGCTCATATCTTAGATACAAATTGTATTTGAAATTGTCTGTAAGAATACTCATCAGGAAATAATCATTTTCAATTTGAGTCTTTCACAAGAAAATGTTACTTTTCTAAGAAAATAACCTAGAGCAATTTTTTCACAAATAGTTTGTATAATTCTGTTTTCAAACACATCTATTTCTTGTTTTACAAATTAATGTTATTATTTCCGATACGCGCATGAAAATGACAAAAATTTCACTAAATTACAGTCGTCACTAAACCTGAAAAATCTGTGATCATTTTAGTGTAGTGGTTAAGTTGCGTGCTTACGGAGTCGAAGGTGCCGAGTTCTAATCTCCTTCAGTAATATCATGAATATTCTTAAAACATTTATTGACAATGAAAATGAGAAAATTAATTTTCGAAAAGAGGCAGTAAATTTATTTAATAAACTAACAAAACTCGAAACTGCCATTTTAATTATATTTTGGGAAGAAATTTTAGAAAGAGATTTAACTTATATATATATATATCTGTTCTATAAAAGTTTTATATAAATTTAGATCTGAGAGCTCTAGCTAGTTTTTTAAAATATTTAAGTTTATATTTTAAAAATGTTCATATTTCTTCCAGGTTTCCAAATTTAACAATATTCATGCTTTTTCTCGGATTATCTATAAGAACATTTATTAAAATTCAACAAGGAAACAGGTTTTCAATTCCATACCAATTTAAAGAAGTGTAATAAAAAGGAAGCTTAATTTGGAAATTAATTCGATGAATATAATATAGTCGGCCCTCCATTTTGCGAACCTCTATCTTGCGAATTTCTCTATTTCGCGAACTTTTTCCTAGAACCAAGAACATTTTATGATTTTCTTCGTCAAATAACCTCCAAATAGCTAAGTGCATTTTCCATTTATCGAACTTTCTCTTGGGATTCGATTTTTTTCTCTCTGTTTTTGAAATATTTCTGGACCTACATGTGATGTAATGAGCAAGTAAAATCATTTGAAACCATTAAACTTGAATTGTGTGAAAAAATACGCCTGATGAGGTATTTCGTGTACTGCAAAGATGCGTGGAATGAGAGAAAACATTTAAAAAACGAAAAACTCAAAACAAAATTAATAGACTTAACCAGTTGTTAAATTGAAGGACACGCATTCTTAAAATTACTGGTCATAAAATATGCATGTTTAAAATTACTTGTAGGCTTAAATTGGAAAATGTTATTAAAATTTTCGTTAATCATAATACAAAAGTAATTTTTTAAAGTTGGAATATATATATATACTGAGTATTTCTTGACAAAGTTGTTTTTTTCCCTGTTTTCCTAGCCGAATTCTTCTTGATAGGTAAGATATGTAAAATAAATAGATATTAACTTACAAAAAGGTGTGTGAACAATTAATTTTATAATAATGTATAGTTATGTGAATTTAAAATTTGTTTTAAGTGGTTTTTAAACTATATTGAAAAATAAATCATTTCACGAAATTTTCAAAGTAACGAACTTTTTTTCAGGTTTAGTGACGACTGTAATTTAGTGAAATTTTTGTCATATTTTCAGGCGTATCGGAAATAATAACATTAATTTGTAAAACAAGAAATAGATGTGTTTGAAAACAGAATTATACAAACTATTTGTGAAAAAATTGCTCTAGGTTATTTTCTTAGAAAAGTAACATTTTCTTATGAAAGACTCAAATTGAAAATGATTATTTCCTGATGAGTATTCTTACATGACAATTTCAAATACAATTTGTATCTAAGATATGAGCAGAAAGAAATTTATTAATACCTATCAAACAAAAAAATGAATTAAATACGCTAAGACAAATATTCCATCTTTATTCTTAACCCTATGGGCAATGTTTATGATACCCAAGAAAATGTAAACGTACTTGTTCATTCACTTGTGGATATCACAAAATATTTCCACGGATTTAAAAAAAGACTGCGCACCATTTCTTCGGCAATTCTAAAAGTTGAATAGTTCGTTTATTTTACTGCAACTACGCATGCGTTCTGAAACCGACTATATCTGTCAATCATTTCTTAACCACACCCCGTTGCTATAGTAACGACGGGTTATCTTTTTACACGCATTATCGCTTTGACGTCATCCGAGTTGCAAACAACGCCATCTGTTGGATAAAGGTAGTTTTTAAAAATACGGGCGTCGGCCTTAAATTAAGTTGTTATTTAAATAAATCAATAAAAAAGCTAAACTTGGAGCTGAAACTGTTCTATTAACTATGTTGCAGTGCAAGGTTGTTAAGTAGGGTGAATTTTTTAGATACCTACAGAACAGTGGCGTACACAAGGGGGTCCTGGGGTCCGGACCCCAACCTCCAAAGCCCTTAATTTTTTTTCCAATTGATTATATTTCTAAGTATATAGTACATAAAATTTAATTAAATATTTGTTATTAATGATTAATTTTATTAATTAATGTTAATTATGTATTCAATAATTAGTTTTTTACTGTTTTTTGTTCCCGAAAATCAACAAGATCAAAAGGAGCATGATACAAGAATGAGTGAACTTTCGACCCGGACCCCTCCCCTTGAAAAATTTCTGTGTGCGCTACTGCTACAGAAGCTTTCAGTAGCCAGAAGACCAACGTTGAGTGAGAAAATGTAATCAAACGTTACCAGAATTTTATTTTTCACAAAACTGGAACATCGCAAACTGCATAGAGTTTTGAATAAAATTAGAACATATTTTTATTTATTTAATATAATTTCATATATATTTCCCCTCTAGAACTGAAAATGAGCCTGAAAGGGATCCTTTCTGAGACCAAACTTTAATTCAGAAAAGCGTCTTGTGGAATGCAATGGATCAGATGCGCGCCTTCTCAAAAGACGTTCTAAAGATACTTTCGCTGATCCAGTACCGCTAAAGTCCCGCCGTGTAGGGAGCGATGCACGTTAAATCTGTCGAGAGCTCAAACGTCCTCTCGTTGGTGTGATGTGGTAGTTAGGAGAGGGGATGCCAGCTCAGGTGTCGTCCTCGTCACTTGACCATGGTTCAAAATGACGAGGTCCGTCGCCAAAAGCCCTCGTGTAGCTGTGAACAGTGTGACGTTAATATTCACTCAATCAATCACTCATTCAAACCAAAGATACTTTCTACCGTGACAAAATTGTTGGGAAAAATTTGTGGTAACAAGGGAAAACTACCGTATTTGTTCCAATCTAAGTCACCCTCAATTCTCAGCCTCTCCCTAAATTCTCAAAATATTTTCGTGAAAACATGATGTCATCGATTCTAAGAAGCACCCTGAATTCTCAACACGGTTTTGAGAAAAATGTTTTTCAAAAAACGTGTAAGAAGTTCATAAGATAATCGCCTCTAATTTTAATCCCAAATGAATCAATTTACTCTTTCGAATGTTTTGAAATTAAATTTCCATTATTACAGGGAGAAATTGGTTCTTCCTCTTCATTCAAAGTTAATTCATTTTCAGATGTATCCGTCCCACAAATGAATTATGAAGCCAATCAAATTTTTTTTATATCTAAAAATTTGGGAAGTAAGGAATATAAAACTCTCTCTCTCTCCTTTAGCGTCGTCAAATGGTCAATAACAATTTTATATTAACAGTTTATTTCTATAAAACGGCTTCAAAAGATTCGATTCGGGATTTTTCATACTTTTTTCTCAGAATATAATTAATAATTTAAAAAAATTGTCGGCACACATGAAGAATTTAGTGGCTTATAAATGTGCCAACCAGTGTGGTTGAGAATCACTGCTTCAGATAGTAGCTAATTCTGGTGATCTGAAATCAGTCCAATTACCATCTCACTTCCTGAACTTTCACGATCGATGAAAGTACTGGACATTATATCCATCATTGTCACGTGTCCCTTTGTGCCTCTGTCAGATCACGTGCGTGTGAGAGGCACATGCCAGTTGACAAACATGATTTAAACATCGCATGGAAATCTGAAGGGTAAATAACGTAATAAATTATAGTTTAAAAAAACTAAAAAACACGCTTTTATAGTGAATCGAACTAAAAAAATAATTATTTCTGCAGGAAAAAAACAAAAAAAACTATTCAAGTTTTCTTCGATTAATTCAGCAAGTTTTGTTTTAACTTTCACAGTTCAAGGTAGACTGAAGTGAGGAATCACAAAGCTGTTTTGGTAAAATGAATTATGAAAAACAGAATGTCTTAGTTTACCAGTTAAAACATAAATTATTTTTTTTCACGTGCACGAGTCTCTTTTTTTTATTTCCATTTTCAATCGTTTATAAGAAATTGCTAACGCACCCATCCTTCTCCTTTCTCTTATAAAGAACACTTTTTTGTTTGTTTTATTTGTATTATATACAACCAGTTTCATTTTTAGGGTTGCACCTTTTTAAGGGGTAAGGTCTTTTAGTCGCCATATCTTGAACTAGTCGCCAAATTTGGAAATGGAGTATGGAATTAGTCGCCAAATCTGGAAACAATATAATGAATTAGTCGCCAAATGTCAAAATCCTTATTCCTGAGGATAATAATCAGGACAATGGAACAAAATTATTGAATTATTGTATTGCCATCGGTCCTTGACAAGTGTGCAAAATTTCGAATTAATCTGACCTTTTAAAGTGGGTAAAAATCGAGTCCAAAGATTCCATTACATACAAGTGAAACTTATAAGAGCATGTTAAAAAGTAGTATTTTAAGCTGATTCTAACATATGTTTGTGGGTAATAGTGGGTAAATATACCAGTGGTGCACGAAAAAATATTTCAAGGGGGGAGAGGCAGGGTCAACCATTCCACCATTTTCGTATCATATCTCAATGCGATGCCAAACATATTACTTTGGTTTCGTTGATTTTGAGAACAAAAAACAGTAAAAAATTCAATCATTGAATTCATAATTAGCATTAATTAATAAAATAAGTTGTTAATAACAAATGTTTAATTAAATTTTACGTACTTTATTCATAATATCATCAATCTGGAAAAAAAATCAAGGGCTAGGGAGGGTCTGGACACGTGGATTCCCCTCCCCCTTGTGTGCGCCACTGGTTATGACTATATGACTTTGTTAATAATGAATTTTACCTTTCATTATTTGAGTTGAAAACATGAGATATTCATTGCTAGTAGTTTAAAAAATTTTTTAAAAAAATGAATAAATGATAATAAAATGAATACATAACATTTTAATTCTTAATAAAAACATATTAATAATCTTAAATTATTTGTAATTAGTTGCCAATATTTTCGCTAATCCTTCGAACTAATCCTTCTAAACCTTAAAATATCGCCTGCGTTGTGGAGTGGGATGAGACAAGAAAGAAATTTCCTCTCGTATTCAATACTCACGTGATAGGTTACACTCATCGCTCATCTGCACCTGTATGGTCTAATAATGGGCAGCACCCTTCCCCGTAGAAATTCCCTGCTGTCAAGAAAAGTCTCTTTCTGTTCCGGACAAAAAGGATATGTCATTTGAAAATAAATCCAATTTTTTTTCTAATCCAAACTAATAGAAGAAGAAAAAATTCGGCTGTTGAAATAAATCGTTAATTTGGGGTTCATTGTTCGTTAAATAGGGATTTTCCCCTTCATTTTAATCGGAAGGGGGATTCGTTAAATCGGCAAATTCGTTAAATAGGGGTTCGGTTAATCGGGATTGGACTGCACGTAAATATCTTATTTTAAAATGGGCAATTTGAAAGTATTTTTAAGTCATTCAAACTTTCAATGATGGGAGATAATGGTTTGGAAGAACCAAGTGCTCCTCAACCAATCAGAACCTCCAGGGACGTCATAAGACTTCTTGAGGCTGTGAGCCCTTACGCAAAAGTAGGCCCTGGGACCCTCCAAAAATGTAGGCCCCACCTATGACCCATAAAAGTAGACAGTGCATAGCATTCGTTGTCAAATACTACAACTCGAAACAAAACAAAAAAATGTGTATGACATACAATTGCACAAACCGACTCGACTGACTGCCGCCGTTAGGCTGAATGAGTAATGATGGTGTACAGTGGTAAGTCTTGGCTTATACATGGACGACAGTCATCACATGTAGCCAATAGTTGACATATCGCCCGAAATTACCAGTTTTTCGGAAAATACAGTCGGAAATAACATTTGACCGTTGAAATTATTCGAATCATGATCGTATTAATGCTGAGTTGAGAATGAGACGAGGCCCTCATTGTGGCTGAGGCCCTGGGCCCGGGCAGTGCCGGCTCTATCATTGGAAAATGCCACCCGTCTCTCCAATGCCGACCTTCTCTCTCTCTCTCTCTCTCTTCTCTCTCTCTTTCTCTCTCTCTCTTTCTCTCTCTCTCTCTCTCTTTCTCTCTCTCTTTCTCTCTCTTTCTCTCTCTCTCTCTCTCTCTTTCTCTCTTTCTCTCTCTCTTTCTCTCTCTTTCTCTCTCTCTCTCTCTATATATATATATATATATATTATTTATTTTAAGTCTTAGAAAATTCAAAATAGTTCGAAATTAAGCACGTAATTACTTGTTACTATTTCTAACGAATGAAATGAAAAAGAAGGAATCGTCTGTTTAAGGTATCCGACTACGTTCGAAACCGTTATTTTAAAAAAGCGCATAAATGGATAATTTGCATGATATTTAGTGTCACTTAGATTAGAATGCATGTATAAAATTGTTTTAAGGACACATTTCGAGAAAAAAAAATTACTTAAATACAATATTTTGGCAAAAAGTTAACTTAGAATAATCTTTTTTTTCAAAATGTTCTCCTTTTGTGAAAAATGCTTCTGTTATAATAATATTTTGCCTGTATATAGCTCAGACCTCTCTACAGAGGCTCAACTAGAATTTTTGAAAAATTCACATTATTTTCAGAGTTACCAACATTTGAAATAATTATCGGCGTTTTTTTCTTAAAATTGCTCCCCTCTGTTGTAAAAATATGGATAAACCCACTTCTAAGTTATATATTTAAAAATTCTAGTTGAGCCTCTGCAGAGAGGTCTGAGCTCAAATAAGGAGCAAAATATTATTATAATAGAAGAATTTTTCACAAAAGGAGAACCTTTTGAAAAAATATTATTCTAAGTTAATTTTTTGCCAAAATATTGTATTTAAATAAAAAAATTTTTTTGTCAAAATGTCCTTAAAACAATTTTATCTTGATTTTAATCTAAGTGACCTAAATACATGAAAATTATCCATTTAACGTTTGAAAATCGGTTCCGAACGTGTCATCTAAGCTCCAATTTCTTCGAAAAATAGTCTACTAATGGTGGGGATCACAAACATATGTTTTAATTTATAATAACTAAGCTCAAGACTAAAATAAAGCATCTCCTGTAGCTCTCTATCTACCCAAACCTCTTTTTACCCTTGTCCCCTTTTGGATAACTGAAACTGGACATCGTAAAGATAAAAGGAACGTTAATTGTTACCTCACTCCGGGATGGGGAGAAAGTTACTAGTTAAAGATGTGTAAACATATTAAATATTATGCTTTAATATATACTCCCACCTCAAACCCTTCAAGTTTCAACATAAAAGAAAATTGTTATTAAATATGCAGAGTACAAAATAAAAAAAAAAAATAAGATACGTTAAATGAAATACCAAATTCACACCCAATAACATTTCAGAAAATATATCAAATTTTTTTAAATATATATATATATATATATATATATTTCAAATTTGATCCAAATGCCTCCTCGGGCAAGGGTCCGGTTTGTCCGGCCCTAGAGCCACCCCTGACCCGGGCCCAGCTGTAACCAATTAAGTACCGAACACATCTAATCAACGTCCCGACTTCACTGCGCCTAGCAGTGCTCGTTTCCCCAAAATTGCAGGAATTCAGTTCTGATAAGACACTTCTCGAGATCTTATCTTAAACTAATACTTCCTTTCAGACAAGATCTCAAGATGCGATAACGAGTATGGTTGACTTTTGTCTTGTCCTCTCTTATTGAGTTAGAAAGATAGATATAGATTATATCTAGATTTTAGATTATTGATTGCAAAGTGATTTACAAGTTCTTGGAACAATCCTGAATTTTCCCTTCTCAAAATTTTATACGATACAGTAGAGTACCCTAAGAGTTTCCAACATTTTATTGCATCTTTTGTTCCAATCCATACGGGGGAAATAATCATAGAGATTCTCATTATATAGAACAGAGGTCTTCAAACTGTGTTCCACGGAACCCTGGCGTTCCGCGAGGCGATATCTAGGGGTTCCATGATTCCCAATAAAAAAATCGAGAAGAAGCATAAATATGCATGCAAAACGGATTCACATTCTTTATGAAGTGTTTACACACACAAAACAAGTCTCTACAGAGGGGCGACAAAAGGGGGGGTCCCAGAAAATTTCGTTGGTCCAAGAAAAATGTGGAATATACCCCCATCACGTTAAGCTATTTTTAAGATGTATTCAAACATAATTCGATTTTAAAAATAATTTAAACTTTAAAAAATTTTTTAGTGGTTGCGGGATTTAAATTATGAATTTAACTGGGCTGGAGGCAAAATTTTGGG
>BMAV01000950.1:0-15819 GCA_019973955.1 Trichonephila inaurata madagascariensis | reverse complement strand
TTTGTTAGTTAATTTAAATTTTACTTCACAGGTTTCAGTTAATTATACACTTATGCTTCTACTTCCCTGCTTTTTTGTGGACACGGTAGCCGAGTGGTATAGGTATCGGATCGTGGCTAGCCTTGTCACGAGTTCGAGCCCAGTACCACTAATGACCCGCCGTGTAGGACAGCGATGCACGTTAAATCTGTCGAGAGTTGAAACTTCCTCCCGTTGGTGAGGTAGTTAGGAGAGGGGGGCTGCCAGCTCAGGTGTCATCCACGTCACTTGATCATGGTTCAAAATTACGCGGTCCGTCGCCAAAAGCCCCTCGTGTATCTGAACAGTGCAACGTTAATATTCAATCAATCAGTCAAAACCCTGCTTCTTATATAGTCCTTTGTTATATTTTTTAAAGTACTTCCTACGTTATGGAATGCATATGAATTACCATAACAGTTATCCATTCTACACATTATAGACATCATAGCATGTTTATTTTTTAATTTTCAAATATCTGTCTAGACAGTGAAAGGAAACATTGGTAAGGCTGCTATGCGTCGTCCGAGTGTATTCTAAATAGGCTGAATTGGATTTAGGTCTGAAGAGCACTCTGTCCACTCCGCATGCTGTGTGTTTCAACTTCAAACGTATTCTTCACAAGTCGAGCAGTATGGTGCATGACATTATCATGTTTTAAAAGAAAGTTATCCCCATTGCTGCAACTTAAGTTACGACACGAGGTATCAGTGTCTCGTTTGAATAACTTCTTAGTGCCAAATTACCATTCCGAGTAATATGAAAGTCTATAATACGTCCATCTATGCTGATTCCAGCCCATACTATCAAATCATCTAATCTTTACAGTAATTTTTCATGAGCAAAGGTGGGGATACTGTTAGTGCATCTTTTCTTTCACATCAGAGCCCGTTAGGTCAGCGTTTCTCGAACTGTGAGGTGTTGCCCATCTGGGGGCATGATCATATCAAAAAGTCGAAAATAAAAAGCATTTACAAATACAATATACTTATAAATGTATCAGTATTGCGCATAATGTATTTTATAATTAATTTAACAATATTAAATTAAGAACAAATTTAAAATTACCAGTGACCCCATGGGCTTGTCATGTCTCAAATTATATGAAAAATTTAATACTTATCTTGATAATTTGTACGGTTTATAATTAAAGTTGTATTGTAGCTTTAAATCAAAGTACATTATTTTTGAATTCATTACAATGCTATTGTATGGAGGAGGGAGGAGCAAGATAAAAATTCTGATTGAAAATTGATCGTAAATATTGAAAGTTTGAGAAACACTGTGTTTGGTAATTTCAGACTGAGATGGAACTTGTCAGCAGACTACGCCTGACTTGAATCCCATTGCATCCAATTTAGATCTTTAGCAGCCTACGCCTTTAGCTTACTAGGTCCCCCCCTTGAAAATCTTCTCCTTTCTGAGAAAATACTGAAATGTGCGAATTACTGAAAGTCATATAATTTAGCGAATTTTAACATTAAGTCTTGGTTAAGTCAAATTACCATCATTTGGATATCGTTCTAATAAAAGAATGTATAAAATTACACTCTAAAAATCAAACTTATCACTATTTTGTGCATCAAAATAGATGAAATTGAAAAATGTAAGGATTGACCCTAAGCGATAGCATTCTATTTTCAAATTATAGTAATTCTTCAAGAATTTTCTTGAAGCTATGCAATACCATTTTCTACATTCAAAATATAAAAAAATATGCTATATCACACGAAATAATTGCAAAAGAAGAAAACAATAAATTGAATGATTCATAAATTTGTAATTCTTATCTACATTTTTCTGAATTTTATACAAGGGAAAAATTAAAATGGTGTAATTAAAATACGTAAAAAAAAGCTCAAATGATTTAGTAAAAGACCCAAAAAAAAATAGATGAATGCTTCATAAAAAAAAATCTTTACAATTTTCAATGTAACAAATCAAACTGAAAATTACGTTTCAATTATTCGTTTATTTGTCAAAAACAAGAACAAAAAATAAATAAATAAAAACCGTCCGCCATCAATTAGCAATCTAAAATGGCGGACATTGCAGCTAGCTCAGTTTTTAAAGACCCAAAAGAACAGAAGAGCCATCTCAAAACATATCACCAAAGGATAGTCTCGAAACGACAGAAAGACAAAGACAACCAGCAAGGGGGGAGGGAGGCAAGACGGGGGTGGGTGATATTAAATGGGGATTGCGAATTGCGGATGCATTTATGCATCTACTTTTGCCTCATCATATGCATCTGCCATCAAGAAGAAAGGTTTCTTCTCTCCTCTTTAGCTTGATAAAAATCGCACTCCCAACTTTTTAGCCCGACTCGCAAGATCCATTAGCCTGATGGAAGACACAGTCCACCCCCCCCCTTTTGTTTTATGCCATTCTTTCCATCTCGTTCTTTTTCGTGTCTCTATCTTTCGATGTTCTTACAGTGATTTTCATCAATGGTCGCTTTCTATCTTCCCATACATATGCAAGGATATCTTCCCACTTAATTCCATTAGGAAAGCTGCTGGGGGACATTTGGACCATCCACCGAAGTTGTCCCTCTTTAGTTTCTCGCAGATGTAAAATGAATACGCATTAGTTCTTTTGTTTTCTTTTTCCCGCGCTTTTTTCCCCTTTTGTTCTTTGTTGTTCTGGAGCAGAGGCAGCTTGCTGGCGTACTCGGTCTCCATCAAATTACTGAAGAGAGTTTGGAAGTCCGATTGTATTATCACCCCACGCATCGTTTGTTCCTCGTTGTCAAAAGAATCAGCGAGAGAAGTTTCTAGAAAAGTGAATTTTAACTTATTATATTTTTTTTGTTCTATTTGTTTATTTTTTTTGCACTTTTGTTTTGAGTGAAAAGTCATTACGCTATCTAGAAGGCTTGTTATCAACCTAATAGGAGTAGATGTATAAGTTTGTTAGAGAGATTTGACGTTTAACATGCATATTAGCAAATAAAATATATAAATATTTTGTTTTGCAATTAAATATTCTGAACGTTTTATGTGCAAATGTTGATTGTAAAGTAAGTGGTATAAACATGGCTTGTTAGTAGTATTGAATATGCGTAAATGGCATTGATTGCATATAAGAGTAAGCAAATTTTGGAATTATAATGTTGAATATCTTGTAATAGCAGAATCTATTTTGAAATGTGTGAACCTAATTAAAAATATATTAAGCTAAAGTAAAAAGGCAGAATTTTTAGTATATGTAAACATTCGCTTCTAAAAGCAAACAATGAGTTTATTCATATGTAACATCCACGTCTGTTAATTCGTTTCATAAAATACTAGAGTTGAATTGTAAAAGCAAAAGTAAGAGAGATAGAAAGGTGAGGTAAAACGAGAGATGACAGATACAGAGATGAAGGGAGAGATGGAGAGATAGATGAAGAGAGAGATAGGTGAAAAGAAAGAGAGGTGAAAAGAGAAAGAGAGATGAAAAGAGAGAAGTAAGAGATGTATTCTAGTTACTGGAATTAATTACTACTGCAAAAGTTTCATTCTTATGAGGCTATTAAACTTTCGTATTGCATCTATTAGCATACATTAGCTTAAAAGATCTCTCTCTTAACAATCAATTAAAAGTTTTAAATTTTTTTTTCTTTTTTGTTGTTTTTATAAATTTCGTCTTAAGTCAAACAATATTCATAATTTCAATGAAAACTCTCATTTGTTGCATAGGATATAATTTTAAAATTCTCGTTGTACAAAATAATATATTTTAAAAATAAATATTAATTAGGAAGTAATATAAGATATATACATTAGTGAAGCAAATAACTGGTTCGCACTAAGAAAAAGTGCAAGAAAGCATTCTTTTCTTTTTATAAATATTTTATTTCTGAAAAGAAAAGAATACATTTTTTTTATTCCCACAAATATTATTAAAAAAAGTTGTTTCATACATAACAAAATATAGCGAAATCAAAATGTTAAGGATAAATTATATTCGATTGCATCTGCCATATAACACATCGCTCAATAATCCCGGCATAACTAATAAAACAGCAACTTTTAGGCAAAATTCAACTTTAATTATCAAAATACTATCCTTCAAGAGTGATACATTCAGCCCAGCGCTCTTCTAATTTTTTAATACCTTTTTCGTAGAACGATTTGCTTTCAAAATAGGCCTCGATTTCGGCAATAACTTCTTCATTTGAGCCAAACCTCTTTCCTTGTAGCATCCTTTTAAGGTCTGAAAACAGCCAGTAGTAACTGGAGGGCTAGATCTGGACAGTACGGTGGGTGGAAAAGTAATTCGAAGCGCAATTCGTTAAATTTGACCATCGTTTTCATGGACCTGTGGCACGGAACATTGTCTTGGTGAAACAGCACTTTTTTCTTTTGAATTTGAGGACGTTTTTTCTTTATTTTTTCATTTAGTTGATCCAATAACGCCGTGTAAAATTCACTATTAATTTTTTTGCTTTTCTCAAAGTAGTCAATAAAGAAAATTCCATGTGCATCCCTAAATACGAACGCCACAACCTTGCCAGCAGATGTTTTAGTTTTTGGTCGTCTTGGACGGCTTTCACCGGCTGCTGTCCACTCAGTTGGCGATCTTTTTGATTCAGGCGTGTAGTAATGGATCCATGTTTCATCCATTGGCGTATATCTACGTAAAAAAATCTTGTTAATTTTGCTTAAACAGCTCCAGATAACTCTCTGAATCGTCGATGTGTTGTTGTTTTTCATCGACAATGAGCAAACGTGGCATCCACTTTGAACACAGCTTTCTCATTGACAAATGTGCATGGAAAAGGGTGAATACACTGCCTTCTGATACCTTTAACTCTTCTGCTAACTCACGCAACTTCGATTTACGATCGGCTAAAACGATTTTATAGACTTTTTTGATGTTTTTTGGAACAACTGCAGAACTTGGATGACCTGAACGTTCAGCGTCGTTTGTGTCTGTGCGACCACGTTTTAAGCCTGCATACCACTTCTTAATCATTGTTGGCCATGGAGCAGAGTCCGTATAACATTTATCAAGCATACTTATGTTTTTTGCGCCATTAAAAAGTAATGTTTAATCAAAACATGAAATTCTTTTTCATTCATGATTTCTAAATAAATAATATAAAAAAATAATTTTTAAGTCAATTCCTACTTAGATCAACAACGAAAATTTTTATTTTTTGGCTACTTTTTATTAAATAGTTACAATTAATATAAATATGTATATACATAGGGCAGAATCGCAACATTAAGTGGTCATTAGTTTTTTAATTATCATTAAAGTATCGTATTGTCCTTTTAATTTAAGTCCAACTGAATGCTTTAACACGTGAGAAAAAAACCTTTTCAAGTTTTGACACAAGTCGCCAACGTGGCTGTATTTGTAATTCTTTAAATAATTAGTTTTAATCAATTAATTTTTATTAATTATAATTAAATTATTGTATTGTCATCCAAAATGATCCTGTATATAAAATTTCAGCTCAATTCAGCGCTTTAAAATGTATTTTATTAACGATTGAAAATTCCACCAAGATAAATAAATAAATATACAAATATATAAATAAATAAATATATAGAGACAGTGCGAGCTAATAGTAGGAATTGAAAAAAAAGTTGCCTCACTAAAACCACTGTAACTTTTCAACTCAACAAGATATCACGAAATTTCGGCACGTGCCATCTGAAAGTTAGTACTTTTATGTTAGACTAGAAACTTAGAAGGTAACGCAATCTATAAGTTAGGCCCGGGACTTATTGAGTTATGTGTTATTATTTAAGAATAACTTTTTAGAAAATTTTTTCTAACATATTAATATTATAAGGTATAAGGGAAAGTTGTATCATTTTTGAACACGCGCATTTTTATGCGTTGTCGATCTTTAGTAAGAATTCAGATTCGACTGAAACCGGTTTAAACAATTATATTAGTATACTATTGATGATTTATACACGTTTTGTCGCATTTTAGACAGTTTTTTTAAACTTGCAAAACTGTCACCATGTGCGAAGAAAAAGTGCACTTAAGACATTATATGTTGTTTGAGTTCCAAAAAATGAATAACGCGATTGAGGCAAAAATAAACTTGTGTGATGCGTTTGAAGAGGAAGCATTAACAACTCAAACATATCAAAGAGGGCATGTGAAAATTTTGCTTTTCTTTGAAAGATGAACCCAGATCAGGAAGGCCATCAGATGTCAGTGACGAAGTGTTATGCAGTATGATCAGGACAAATTACTACTGCTTTGGATCACATAAAAGGTTTGGTTCCACCTCTAAGCTCTCTGTTTGGGTGTCACAAGAATTAAGCGATACAAAATTTAATGGACAGATTTAGGATATGTTCTTCAAATCTTGCTCGTTACAAAGGGCGACAGTTTTTTGACCATTTGGTGACTGAAGATGAAAAGTGGATAGTGTTTAAACACGTCGGCTGGAAAAAATGGATATTTGGTTACAAAGGAAATACACCATCATCCACATCCAAAGCTAGCGTGTATCAGAAGACTATGCTGCGCTGTTGGTGAGACAGCAAAATATAATGCCCTATGAGTTGATGAAAGAAAATGAAACGGCCGTTACTCTTCGCAACTTGATGTTTTGAATACAGAAATTCAATATAAATGTCCATCTTTTGCCAACAGAAAAAGTGTGATTCTTCATCACCACAACACTAAACTACACGGGGCAAGGAACACCGAATTAAAAATTGCAGAGCTGGGTTAAGAAACTATAACTCAACCAGCTGCACCATCTGTCTATCATCTGTTCAGGTCGCTGCAAAACGTTCTTGATGGAAATAAATATATACATTATGAGGCTGTCCAAATGGCAACGAGAAAAAATACTTTGTTTCCAAAACAGAGAACTCTTTTCCAGAGGGTTAGATAAGTTGCCTGAAACTTGGCAGACATTTGTAAATAACAAAGGACCTTATATTTTAGATTAAATTTTAATAAAAAATGAAAAAAAGTTAAAAAACGACAAAACTTTTCCTTACACCGAATACATGTTTGGAATAAACTTATTTTAAGCGTTAAAATTTTTTTAAATTTCCTGTTTTTAATTATGCAGGAATTAATAATTGACTTGAAGGAACAGAAGAATAATCCCCTAGATCTGCTCAACATTTAAGTGGAGAACATGCGCAATAAATGTCAAATGTGTATTAGTATAAAAGGAGGTCAGACTTCTTACTGAGTTCTGTAATTATTCCAGTGGTGAGAACATTTTTCATGGCCTTAGAAATTGCATCTAGTATCAGATTTCATTTTTTTATCATGCTTTTCAGTGAGGCGAAATTAGTTACATCTTGCAAAACTCTTAAGGTACAATACCTTTATTAAATACATTCTCATTTGCTTAATCAGTATCTATTATTGAACTCTCTAAAAAATTGTATTTGTTTCTAGCTGTGTAAGTACAAATAACGAATTTTCTTAGGAATACATAAATATGTAATTTGTACTATTTATTTTTTATATGTTTTTTCAGATTGTGATGAAAGAAAAAAATTATAAAGAACAAACATTGGAGAATACATAGTTTAACCCCTTATCTACCGACGGTACTTATGAGTACCACTCACTTTAAAATTACATAAATAACAATAATACGAATACTCTGGACGATATTTACAGGAATATTCTTTGAAATGCACTTTCCAAGAAATATGGCACACGGGTTTATGATGAGTATTTTAGCGGGAAGGCGAATAGTTTTAAGCAAAATTGCGTTTTCGGGCATTGGAAGATTGTCATTTTTTTTCCGAAAAAATAATAAATTCAAAATGTGTCTTATTTTTTTTTTGTATGTAAATGAAGCCCCTTAGAAAAGATTTGAATATTTTTTTAAGTGAACAGTGTATATAATTAATTTAACATTGATTATCTTTAATTAAATTTAAATTTGCTCTAACGTTTTTCCCAAAATTAATTTTTATGTATCCCTTTTTCGGTGATTCTAGATGAAAAAACTGCAGTAAATCATAATGGGTGAAAAGGGTTAAAGCGCAAATACACTGCTTTTTTATTTCGGGGGAGTTTTTTTTTGCAAAAAATGACAAAAAACCCGTATAAATTCCCAAAAAAAAACGTCCTCTAAAAAAAGGAACTAAAGATAAACTTTGGGAGCGGGCACTTACTCAGACCAACCAAAACAAAATTGAAGCTGCCTTTTGTAAACTGCATGACTGTTTTTTTGTGTGTATGTACTACTACAGTTTCAAATAGTTGATAGTCTTGCCTGCTGCAGTATATTTGATGAACGCAGAGCATCACTTCGCTGTCAGCCCTCAGAATGGTATTTTTTTGTACTGGGAAAGGGGAAAACTTTGGAGTTTCGAAATCTTGTTTTTTCCCCTTTTTAAAAACAACTTTTTTCTTTTTTTTCTTTTCTGAATTTTTTTTGTACTTCAGACTTTTTTTTGGGAAATTATTGATTGTGTATTTTATTGCTTTATTATTGTATTTTTACAGCTTTCAGATCTCCACAAGGCATAATGCTAATTGTCATATTGCTAGCTGCATTAGAAATAAAAACAATTTCAATACACTTTTCTTTTATGTCATCAATAAACGAGACCCTTTCTTTGTAATTAAATACATAATCAATTGTTCTAGGAAATTATACTGATATAATCAAAGCATGAACTCAATATCTATCTATATGTGAAAATTGGCATGCATACGTATTTTTTTGTGGAGAAGGTTTTTGTGCTATCCTCTTTGTTGCAGCTCCCCACCAAGTGGCTCTACAGCAAATCAACTTCTGTACCGTTCAATCAATTGCCAAGTTGTCAGCATGGTAATCAAAAATGATGCCAACTTGGCTCTATCACCAACATTTCTCTGTTTCCATTGAATCGCCATTATAATGTAAGGAACGGCGTTGCTTGCGAATATTACAATTTTAACATAAAATTAAGACAATAGAAAGTAAAATTAACGTATTACATATCCAGATATGTATTATTTACTCTATTTGAAGCATTCATTACTCAAAATTTGTAACAATATATTACTTTTGCTGAGAAGAGATCATCTTAGGAATGTGATTTCAAAAATCGACCCACAAGAGAGTTACGGAGGCGTTATGAATAAAAAAAATCCTCTTTATCAGCTCTATTAGACTTACAGACTTAAAATTTAACAAATATGATTTTTTGTTCAGCTGAGATATGCAAAAGGCTTTTTTTTATTAATTTGCTACTTCCTTAAAATTATCTCATTAAAAACTTCTTTACTCTTCAATTTGTACTGTTTAAGTTTTCAATTCTCCCGTGCGAAGAACGGGTATACCAGCTGGCTACTCATAAAATGAAAAGCATAAAAATTAAATATATATCTAATGCTTTTAAATATACATTTTCCCTATATGACACGGTATGATGATTGAACCAATATGGATCTTTATTTGCATATATCAATAGGTATTATGCTAGAACTGTATAGAGTTTAATACCAACTGATCAATCTGCAGTTTTCTCCAGTTTCCTTTTTATCCGTGATCACTTAATGCTTTATCGTGAAACTGAAGCTCTATCACTCCACATAAACGACTTAAGTGTTATCGTATGCACAGCAGCGGGAGCTTTTATCACTGGCCTATCGTTTCCAGGAAAATACGCCTGCAGCTTATCTACGTTAATTCGACAGCCTTTATAAGGATGCCAATTCCCGGAGAAAACTCTTCCCAGCTTAGAAATGATTGAAATCAGAACTCTCTGCTGTTATACTTAATCTCATTCATAAGAATTAGGGCGTAGAAGAATGGAAAGTAGTAATTCCTTAAATAAACGACTCTCAGTCTTCGATAGCGGTAGTCGTATGCTAATAAAAGGAGGAACCTGGCGCTAAGGAGGGTTTTCCCGTTATCTTGCTCCCGGAAAAGCGAACGGTTCCTCATTTTGTTCCTAATCCTTGCTTCTCAAATCGGGAGAACGTTTAATTCGAGAGAGATAGTGTAATGATAATCGTCCGCTACGGCAGCGAATCACAATTCTGCTCCGGGTGGGCTAGGGAGGCACCTTATCGCATCATACTGCCAAACGATTAAATCCGGTCGTCCCTTTCGTTGCAGCAGCTCATTTGAACTCATTTAAATGCAATCGTAGAAGCGACATTTATGGGTGTCTTTATGTTGAAGCAGGAAACGCAAAAGGGGATTTTAATTTTGTTCATTTCGTGCTCGTTGCTTATTTTTCTTTTCCTATCCTGCACACATGGCTCCTTTTATTTATGGGACATAAAGCTCCGGGATTAAAAAGGCACGAATGAATGAGGGAGGGTGTTAGCGTAAACGCGAAACAGAGGGTTGAGCAATTTTTTTTTCTTTCTTTTCTCCTTTCCTCTTTTGTGTTTTGTGTGCAATGGGTCGCGGTGACTTATCGCCGTGTGATTTTAACTGATGATTTTTATGTCAACTCTCGCCGCTGTTGATAAGAATGTATCTGATTATGTTTTTCTGTGTGATTTTGGAGGATTTTAATTCGTCCTCGATGATTTTTGAAGAATTTTTTATTGTTCTTTTATGACACGACATATGGGGGGATTCTGCGACGTGAACTTGAATTATAATTTAGGTGGAAAATAATAATTGAACGCTTTTAAAAAAAAGTAGCAATAAAGTACTTGAGTACGCTTTAATTGTAATGTAAAAACTGCTTCTTTTCAGGTTTTATAAATAATTAAGTGGCTATTGAATTTTGCTTTTATAACCATGATTTTTTTTTATTGAAACTTTAAATGATTGGTTTTACTTTACTATATATTGTTTGTGTCTTTTTTTCCTTTAGAATTTATAAAGACTTTAGTATCAATGTAATTATGTATTTTATCTGTACTATTTTTTATTAAATGGCTTCATATACATATTTTTAGTTAGTTTATTGCTGTTAAAGGTTAAAAATGTTCGTTTTAATAAAATATATTGTTTATCAGATATTAGCCCCATTAATCCATAATTCCTTTACATCAATGAAATGCAATGCAATGAATGAAATATTTTCAAGTTCACTTAAACGAATAATTGTTTTGATATTTAGTGTCACTTGAATTAGAATATATATATAATATTGTTTTAAAACTATTATAATAAAAAATTTAATGCGATTGTTTGGTCAAAAATAAAGAAAAAAAAATGTCTTCAAAATAATATCTTTTAAGGAAAATGCTTGTATATGATAATAATCTTTTACTTATACATAGTTAAGGAGTTTGTGTGCAGAGCCTGAAATAGGAGTTTTGAAAAATGTTGTTTAGAAGAAGATTTTTTTCATAGTTTAATTTATTTGAGTAGAGAAATTGTAACAGAAAACATCGGTTATTACTGCGATTGATAGTAACTGTGACGGTAATGTGAATTCTTAAAAAAATCTTAGTTCAGGCTCTCTAGAGAAGTCCTATATATATATATATATATATATATATATATATATATATATATATATATATATATATATATATATATATATATATATATATATATATTGGATCTGTTATCAACAAAAGACTAATGCCTGTGCCAATTAGGTCTACTTAATCAAAAAACGGGAGAGTTTTTGTTTATAACGTTCCCGCAACTTCCTTTGGAAAACTGTGAATAATCACAAAACTCTTTCTTAATAGATATTTACTCAATAAAAGAAACATCTGTGCTAAATTTCAAATTTTTGGGTTGAATGGTTCGGGAGATCTCATTGTGAGTGAATGAGGTAGTTGCTTTTCTCCAATTTAGTATATAGATGTAATGTACATACTTTATTATTATTTTGTGTTAAATGTCATTTTGCACATTTTATATTTTATAAATAGGGCAAAACCACCTTTCGGAAATTCTGTGTTAAATTATCTGGAGGCTTACGTAAGTTGGATATTATTTATTAACTAATTTAGCGTAAAATATTTAATTTTTATATAAAGTTTCCTAAGGAAATAGGGCCTATAGAAGGAGTGGTACTTTCGAAAGACTTTCTTCATTGATCTAAATTTCTGGTTGGGCGTAAATAACGTGGACATTTTAGTTGTACCTGGATAAAAGAGCAATATGGGTGGTTAAGGAATCTGAATAAATTCAGACAGCTTGTCGAAGATTGATTATGTTTGAAGCTAGATTTGAGTAGCACAATCCGCTTTTGATGATGCTCTTACTTTTGAAACATATTAAGAAGAAATACAAGGAAGCTATTCATCCCACACTCTAATGAAAAAGCATATAATGCATCTCTTTTATTTGAATAAATTACATTGATTCTGCATTATATTCTTTGAATTCTCTTGATTTTATTATTTTTTTTTCATTTTTATATTTATTCTTATTTTGCCCATATTCGTATTCTAATTCTAATCTTCATTCCGTCAATCTATTATTGTCTACATTCTTTGATCTTTCAGCTATGCCCTTCTCCTTTTTCAATTCCTACTATTAGTTCACAATCTCCCTATATATATATCTTGTTCAAATTTTCAATCGTTTATAAAATACATTTTAAATCGCTCAATTGAGTTGAAATTTTATATACACGATTATTTTGGATGACAATATGGTAATTTAATAATATTTAATAAAAGTTTATTGATTAAAACTAATTATTCAAAGAATTACAAGTACAACCACGTTAGCCTCATTTTTACCGACTTAGCGACCATTTTGGCGACTTGTGAGGTTAAAAGTTAATGTTTAAAGTTATTATTATTATTATTATTATTATTATTGAAAACAATTATAAAATCCCCGTGCACCACAAAGTATCACACGGGCTTACAGAAGTAAGTAATAAACACACATTCAGGTAAAACAAAAAATAAAAAAAATATTGAGGTTAAGAAGAAATAAAAATATTTATAACAAATTCACAGACATATTTGAAAGCATTTCTAGTAGAAAGAAGTTGCTGAAAATTCGGAGGCCAATTTATATTAAGTCCCTAGAAAGCCAGTCTTAGGATTTTTCTTTCTCTGGCAAACTTGGAACACAGAAGGAGTACATGTTCTACATTTTCCTCGCCTCCAATATTACAATCACAGGAAGATGTCGGAACTGAATTAAATTTGTTCAAGTAGCTTTTGAAATTACCATGACCAGTGAGAAATTGGGTTATTTTGTAGTTAGTGTAAAAATGATGGCATGACAGTCTTTTATTAATGGTTGGAAAAAATTTCTTTGTTATGCTCCCTTTATAAGAAATGAGATATTCTTGGTTCTTCACGAGACTTCACGATTCTTTCTTTCGTGATTCTTTTGTAAAACGATTTAGGAATATTAACGTCAATGTCAATTTTGCGCTTGGTTGCAGCCTTTGCAAGCCAATCGGCTCGCTCATTCCCAAGAACGCCCGTGTGTCCGCGAACAAATGCAAAATCTATTGAGATGTTTTTATCTTTTAGGCTTTTAAGTTGCTTTTGGATCTCGACAATTATGTTGTTAGATGAAGAAGTACACTTAAGAGAATCCAATGAGGAAAGAAAGTCAGTACAGATGAGATATTCTGAGGTGACACTATTTTGTTCAGTGATCCATTTAACGGCGAAGTTTAAGCATAAGAGTTCAGCTACAAAAACTGTGCATTCATTACGAATTCTAAATTGAAAGTTCTCGGATTCAACACCACTCCTGAACACAACAAATGCGAAACCAACTCTTCCATCAATTTTACTGCCATCAGTATAGCAAATAACAGGGAAATCATCTGTGCTCTTGTCACTATAAATTGGATACTTTAAACATTTTTAAAGCGCTCATTTGAACTAAAATTTTCTATATATTATTATTTTTGGTGACGATTTGATAATTTAATTATAATTAATTAAAATTAATTGTCTGAAACTAATTTTTCAAAGAATTACAGATACAGCCACGTTGGTTTCATTTTTAATGACTTGGGTCAAAACTTTAAAAGAATTTTTTTCGCACGTTTTAAAGCATTCAGTTGAACTGAAACTTTATACACACGATTGTTTTGGATAACAATACAATACTTTAATGATAATTAATAAAAATTAATTTCCATTTATAATATTGTGATTCTATCATATGTATATACATATTTATATACTAATTGTAATTATTTGATAAAAAGTAATTAAAATAAAAATTTTCTTTGTTGATCTAAGTAGGTATTGACTAAATTTTTTTTTATATTACTTGTTCATCATTCAAATGAGCTTTTCTCAAATTTATTACGTTCAAATTCTCATGTTTTAAAAAGGAAACCATTGATTTTCATTCAAGAATATTTTTAGTAGTAGGAATTATTACTTTGCAGTTTTCGACTTCTGGACTATAAATCTACTCATATCAGTGAGAAAAAGTTCATTTAAGGGGAAAGGCGTCATAAAAACTATCTGCATGGTAATTATGTAAAAAAGAGAAATGTTACGTTAAAAGAATGCAATAAAGTAGATAATTGTTTTGAGAGGAAATAAAATGAAATGTTACTTACCTGAAAAATTAATGGGATCGCTGCATCATATCGATGTATTTTTTTCTCTAATGTGGCTGCGTATTGGTATTTATACCTTTACAGACCTAGTACATTCCCCGGGAGCTGGTATCACATTTTAGTGCGGGACCATTTAGGCAATACCACAATTACCGCAAGAAATTTTGACGCCCAATTTCTTCTCCAGAGAGAGGCATTTGAGCTCTGCCGATGCGATATTTGTACTTCGGAATTTAATTTTGTCAAGAGCATCCAAGCCAAATGAACACTCAAGGGATCTTTTTCATGCCGTATAATCATACGACATGGGCGCTGTCGATTTTCTGCATCATGAAAATCCACCGACTTGGGACGGGGTTGAACCCGCAACCTTAGAGAGAGAGAGAGGTACAGAAGGCCGGCGTCACAACACACAAACCAACTACTCCACCCAGCCGAAACATCATATCAATATTATAGAGAGAAAAAACATAAATGATAAAACTTGGAAGAATATTCTTAGTAACGAATTTTAGGAATTATTACATTCCTTTTGACATTTCATGTTCGTAACAAATCATCATCTTCATATACCTACAATATCATGTACCGTTTCATGTAACAAGTTCGTGTACCGACTAATTTTTATAAATGAATTTAAACTTCTTTAAAATTTTACTGAACTTAATATAATAAAATAAAGATTAGGTTATTTGAAAAATATTTATTAGCAACAAAATGTTTTTAAATTAATATGTGACTATTCATTTCTTTTAGGAACTTTTAAATTTTTACTATTTAAAGTGTATTTCTGTTAGTTTGTTTCTGACTATTTAAACCAGTTCCTTATAAATAAAAAGGAAAATAATCTATATATCTAAATTTTTTTTATATTAATCCATCTTTTTTGTAAACGGAATAATTAGCTTCGAGCACCCTCTCCTTTCTTTATTGTTGAATGGAGAATTACTTTCAGATCGGACATTCTAAAAGTCTTTCTAATAAATTGTACATATTTTGAAATTTCAGAAAGTAATAAAAATATATAGAATATATATAATATATTTTAGAATAATATATATTATAGAATAAAATAATATGTATAGAATATATATATATATATATATAATAAAAGAAATATAAGAAGCAAAATGATCTATTTAATTTTCAAAATTGATTATTATTATTTATATTGATAAATAAGTTTATTTATGCTCCCCATACTTTCATGTAGAGAAAACCAGGGACCCGTTACCTGCCCTTCAATGTCCGAAAAATTGACCATTACGATAGCGGAGGCTTGATGGTTTAGGCAAGCATCACTTTGGATGGCCGCACACACTGCTATGTCTTTACAAGAGACACTGTGATTGCTGTGAGGCATAGGGGTGCGGTCTTGGGGAAAAATTTAAAA
>BMAV01000949.1:0-22139 GCA_019973955.1 Trichonephila inaurata madagascariensis | reverse complement strand
AAAAAATAAAAAAAGGAACTAAACAACCAAATGCAAAAGATATCTGACAATAGCCCAAATGAAAGAAACGCTTCAAGGCAAGATCTCGCGAGGGACGTAAGAAAAAGGGGGGAATCAAAATATTTACGATTTCAAAGTCCTCCCCTTAGGGAACCATATTCCATTTTTAGCGATCAAAGAACAAAAGGCCTGTGTTCCTTTTTTTTATCAGGAGGTGGAAGGGGAAGTAATGCGAATACCCCATCCTCACTAGAACAGTCTCACGAGCCTCATAGAACCTAGTACGAGTATTATAAGAGCGAACGGTCGTTGTTTTAGTACCCTCATATTTCAAGAGCTATCGCTACGACCAAGCGAAGGATTAAAACTCATTCATATGCTTGACTATGACTTGGAATCAATGGCGTAGGGGCTAGAAAAAGGAAAGCGTTGTTTTTATCCGATTTTTTTCCCCTCAGCGTTCTCTTTAACACGTTGTACTGCAACATCTAGGGATTTTTTGTTTGTTTGTTTGTGTTTTACCTTCTCTATTTTCTTCCCAGACTATTACTGTCAGGATGTAATGGGCGTAGATTTTGGTTTAATGCTTGGCATTTTTATTTCGAAACAGTGTAAGAACAATGAATGGATGTACGGTCATGAAGTTTAAAGTGTGCCTGAGAAGATGTGGCCTTTTATTCTGAAAAGGTGGTGTTTAGGGGGCGTTAAAGGGTGTCCCGACGAGGTTTTGCTCCCTTTATACAGCCATTGAGGAAGAAGTATGTTTCACTGCATTTTTAGAACCGCTATTGAAGTTCATCAACAATGATGACCTGATTGAAAAACTCGGGAACGAAAGTTGGGAGTCTATTACCACGAAATACTTTTGGATAGATAAGATATAAATGCAAGTAGATTTTGAATATTTAACAGTTCTTGTACTACAAACAGCAAAGCAATACATACTACAAACATTTATACATGATACTTTTCTACTCAAAGGTAGTATTGTGTGGCAATGCTTTTAAAAAATCATATTCTAAATGGGCATTTTTTATCTATCAATGTATTGCTTTTATAAGAAAAAAATTACTTCAAAGAATAGTTTCAATCAATTAAGAACATGAATCAGTTCAAATAAATCTGTCAAAAGATCAAAGCAAATGTTTTTAGACTAAGTTATTTCTTATATATTTTACTATAGTCTCACAAAATTTGAAAGCTCTAAGTTAAAAAAAAAACCTAGAGTTACTAAACTAAACTAAACTCAGTGGCACAACAACACATGGGGAGGCAAGGCCTACTGTGCCTATCTCAGTTTTCGTTACTTTGGGTGCTGAAATGCATGAGCAGATGTTTCGGTCAGGAGGTCAGTCTGACACGAAACCAACAATGTTTGGTTCCCAAGCAGCCTGGTAATTTTTCGATCCATTGATCCATTATGGTTTGAACTCCGGAGCTATGAGGTGCAAGCACGAAACGCTACCAGATAATAACCAGTAATAGTAACCAGTTAATAAATAGTTATAACCCAATGGCAAATAAACTAGTAAAAATAACTATTTTATCTTCTTTTCAAATGCTAAGGCCTTTTTTCTATTGTAACAAATGCTTTGATACTTTTTTCCCTAATTCTTGCTATGAATACACGTAACAAAAGTTGGACTGCATTTTTGTATCAAAACAATACTTAAAAAAAATAGATAATCGAATTTGGAATTTATATATTTATTTAGGAATTTTCATAAACTTTCATAAAAAAATTTATTTTATGAATATCAATCATGTGTTATCATTTGTTCTTTTGTTATACATAGTTCGAAGTAATTGTAAATCATATTTCATGTGTGTATTTCAGTTATTGAAGGAATAGCATTTTATAATTACTCCATAAATTTTTAAAGTTGTTTTTTAAAAGAATAAATGGTTAACGTTTTGTGGTATTTAGATAGAAGAAACTCTGTTACATAATACATATACATAGAAGGTAACCAAAAAATTTGTGAAAACCCTTAAAACAAAGAAAGACTCTATACTGAACAAACAGTTATGGAATTATTTATGAAATGCACAAAAATAAAATATTTATTTGACTGAATATATTGTAATTACAACCCTCAAACAATATTTGATAAACATCATTCACCAAATGGTATTTTAAAAACTGCTATTACTACACTACTACGGAAAATAATCCGTTAACGAGAGTTTATACGTTCATTGCTAAAAATAATAGCCCTTGTTTACTGGTTAGAAAAAGTTTTAATGCTCTTATACATAAAAAAGACTAAAATTTTTTCCCCTGATTAATTTTCCTGAAAATTTTTTTATTATATTTTATAACATTTTTCCAAAAAAAGCTTAAATAATATTTTTAAACCCTTTAATTCTACATACCCCCGTATTTTTCTTTTTAAAATACATATTAAAATTATAAAAGAGAGATAGTTTTTTTTAATCAAAAAATTTTATTCAACGAATTCTTTTGGGAAGAATCACTGGCTCTAATGATTAGTAATCATGTCATTTTTAATATTACTGACTAAAAAAAAATAAAATTTAAAAAATTTTTTATGGTTTTTAAAAAAATTTTTTTAAAAAATGGGAAGTAGTTTTGATCAATTTAGGGTTTTTTTGGGTTTTTAAAATATATTTTTTATCTAATTTGATACTTATACCATTTAAACTATTTCTTCTCAATTTTCTTTACATTATACAATATCTTTTTTTTTTGAAAAAAAAATTATGCAATAATATGATAAGAGAAAATCTTTTTTTGAACTCATAAAAATTTACAAACCGTGGCAGAATATTTATGATGACTAACAACCGAACTGGGTTTCAAAAAAGGTGAAAGAATAAAAGTTTTGATGTTAGTGTGACTTGAATTGAAAAATATAGATATAAAATTGTTTAAAAAAATTTTGTAATAAAAAATTTTAAATTTAAATTTTGGAAAAGGGAAGAAAAATATATTTTCAAAACATTTTTTTTTTGAAAATTTTTAAAAATAATTTAATTTCAATATAGCTGAATTTTCTTCAGAAACTAATTAAAAAATCAAAAAAATTTACTTCATTTCAGACAATAAATTGAAAATTAACCGTTTTTTTTTTTTTAATTTTTCCACTGACGTATATTGAAATACGATTTAATCCACTCATAAATTATATCCTAGTTCAAGCTTTGTATAGGCAGCTTCATACAGTAAAAATATATTGCTATTGTAAAGCATTTTGTATAAAAAAACGGGTTTTTAGAATGCATGCTATTTTTTTTTTTACCAAAAAATTTTCATTTTAAAAAATTTTTTTATTGTAATATTATTTTGAAAACAATTTTTTGGTTTTTCTAATGCAAATAATAAAAAATTTTCAAAAGAATGTTTTATTTTATAAATGTTTTAAAAACACAGTTTCGAAACAGTCTCAGTCACAGCGCTAATTTACCAAATATTTTAAATATGACTGAAAAAAATATTCAGTATATAAAATCACTACTTTTTAGAATTTTGTATCTTTATTTAAATTTATTGAAATGAAAAATAGCTGATATTAAAATGTTATTGTGAATTATTTTTCCATTTTTTGCGATTTTCTTACAAAAGATTTTTAAATGTGTTTTTTTTTTCTGGAAAATTGCAAATCAATTCATAATATATAGAGATTAAAATATTTCCAAAAAGTGGAAGAAAAATTTAAGTTTAGAATCAATCTTTCATTACCTTTTTATGTTTGTTTTAAGATGCACTTATTGTATTCAAAGGAGTACAATTAACCTGTTGGAAAATGAAAGTTCTACGAAAAATTAATATTATTATTACCAACCCTCAAACTGAGAAATAAAATTACTAGTGAGAATAAAATAAAGAAATATAACTCTTAAAAAAATTAATTGTTATTATTACTTATGTCAAGTAAATATTACGAGATACTAGAAAAAATATCTGTAAAAAAACATATTTCTGAGAAATAAACAATGTTTCGTCAGAATATAATGCAAAATTAAACCCCATTAAATCCTTTTTTATCCATTGAGTTAAAAATATTTCACTGAAATTACTCACATAACTATGTATGATAAATATATAAACATAGAAAATAGTTTTCAGAATCAAGACATTTATAAGAAATTTAAAATCACGAATTCCGTAACAAAAAAGTCTTAACAATTTCCTCTCATTTGGAGAAGTCGTCTGCAAATATAGCTCATTCTTATTCATTGCGAAACAACTTATTCGCTTGCGTTTAGCTGAAATATCACAGGTGATACAATGGGCTCAATTCATGACGTTACATGATAAAGACAAACACTCGTTTTCCATTGAATTCAAAACAAACATTAAACTAATTGTACTTGTTGTTCTATTTGTAAAACTCAGATAAAATTTCAAATTCCATATTTGGGTAAAGATGTTTAAATGTTAGGAAAAAAAATTTCTTCAAAAAGATTTTTTAAAATTAAAAACAAATCGTATTTTATGCTTATACTTTTAAATAAAATGCATTTTATATACAATGTACTTTTTAAGAGAAAGTTTCTGCAAAGAGCAAAACTTGACAACACCGGAGCGTGTGAACTGATTAGCTGGAAACACAAGATAGTTTTTATTATGTGACTATGACGTCACATGAATTGAGGCCAATAAGCAGAGATTCGAGCAACAACTGTCTTAAGGGTAAAAATTAAAATATTTAAAATTTACTTCAAATCTATAATTATGATTCTGGGCTACAGTTAGTCCTTGCTTTAAATATTATTATTTCATTAAAATTGACGCTTATTTATAGGTGATTGTAGCTAATTTCCGAAACCAATTATGACATATTTTATAATATTAGAATTATTTTTAAAAAATTATTTTCACATGGAATTTTTTACCCTTATTTAAGTAAAAACACTGCGATTTTTAGAAATTTTAATCTTTGCAATATATGTCACTTTTTATCAAGGAAGTTTTAGGTTGTCACATTATTCGGAGAGTAGCATAAACCATTTTGATTTTTTGTTAGATCATGAATAATGCGCAATAAATTGTTCAGAAATAAGCGGAAAATATCTTAAAATACAATAATGAGTTATGTGTTAACTCAGATGTTCAATTCGTCGCCTCACCATGACTCAAACTCTCGAGATATATTCGCCTAAAATTGGCGGAAAAAGAGCTAAACTTGTACATCCTTATGGATATAGCAATAATTCTTATTTATTTACTAACTACTGCCACGTGCGCGCGTCTCTAGTGAATTATTTTCAGGTTTTAAGAGAAAATGTTTTACTTTTAAGTAGAAAGTTTGCAATATTTATTGAAAGAAAATGAAGTAAAATATCTAAATGCAATGTTTAAAATATTCCATTTTTATTTCATGTCTATAAAATTAAAATTATCCATAGAGATGTGTGCAAAATGTTCAAAAATGTGTTAAGGTACCAGACTACGTTTGGAATCAGATTTTGCAAAAACTTATAAATAATTTATTTTTATATATACGTATTTAGTGTCACCTGCATCAAAATATACATATGAATTTGTTTTAAGAGTATTGTTACAATAATAAATTATTTAAATGTATTTTTTTGGTAAGAAAGGAAGATAGAATGAAATATATTTTCCAAACACTCCCCTTTATATGAAATATGTACGTAAATGAATAATATTTTGCTTATATATAATTAAGGCTTCTCTATAGAGCCTGGACTAGGGTTTTAAAGAAATTATCATTGCTTTTAGAGTTACTGTAATTTTAAAAAATAAATGGGGTTTTTTTTGTTTAAATTTCTCTACTGTAATGTATTGAAATGTGAATAAATCAACTTCTAAATTATATTTTTCAAAAATTGTAGTTCAGCCTCGGTACAGAAACGAAACTCATGGTTGCCGATTCGGGGCGTATAACATATAGAAAATCGGGGTAGCAATCTTGGCGAATTATTAAGAGATTCGGAGAATTGTTGCGATACTACGTAAGTACTACAGATTTATTGTTTTATTGTAATATAAAAATTTGAGAATTGATCAAATTAATGCTACAGGAAATGTGACACATTCATGAGGCTATTTTTGTAATCACAGACCATAATTCAAAAAATATTCCTACAATAAGAATTTCTTAGTACCTTCCCTATTAAAATAATATAAATGTTTGGTTTAGAAAGTTTCATCAACCTTTAACCCCCATTGTCCAGTTCCCTGGAAACATCTTTAAAAACCCCTTTCACCCTCAGTGGAGTTGCTTCGTGTCCTTTAATTTGTCACCATTCATTTGTTGCATTGACCAGTCGTATTGATAACTTCGTTTCTTGTAGCTCAAGAATGTCAAAATGTAAGTGCTTGAGCATCAAAGAAAAAAAATTCTTCAAGGCGTCAAGAAACTTTTCTTGCAGTTTTTCTTTCTTTCTTTCGTTTTTTTATAGGTAAGATAAATAAAATAAATATAAATTAATTTACAAAGAGGTCTCAATAATTACTTTTTTTTAATATATAGTGTTTATGAATTTGAAATTTGTTTTATGCGGTTTATAATAAAAACTAAAAGATGAACCTCTATATAACGAATTTTCCATATAACGAATTTTTTTCGGGATTTAGTGACTTCGTTACATAGATGCCCGACTATACTTTAATAATATTGAAAAATATGCTAAAAAAAGTATTTTATATTTAATCATTGTATCCAGAATTTCAGTTCAGTTTTATGTACATTTTCAATACGAATAACTCTTTTCACATAAGAATATATTTCTTTATTCCAGTCTTACTTGCATGGAACTTATCTCAATTTATCTCCAATCAGAGTACATCTTCTCGAAAGGTTATCTGATCTCAAGAGAACCCTGTCCTTAATCGATGCTATCTTTTAGTCCTTGAACTAATGATTAGAAATATCTCCCTTAAATTTTTATGGCTGAATAAAAGCTTTTCTAGTATGAGGGAAAAAAAAGGGGGAAACTCTGGGCTGATTTATTGTGGACTGAAAGAGAGAAAGGGAAAAAAAATAACTCTCCTTTTTCATTTTTTGATTGCAAAATTTCAAAATCGTACTCTGGGGACCTGAGTCGTGGTGTCGCGTTTCAAAATGTAATGGGCAGAGAAGAGGGTTTCTCCATTACAGCCGTTGCAATAAAACCGATTCGGGAGTGTAATAAAATGCCCTCTACGTCGCTGTTTGTCATTTGGGAAAGGTTTTTTTAAAGTGGTTGGGGGTGTAATGGAAAGAGGTAAGGTATTGAGGTCACGTTCTTTTTTTTATTTTTCATTAAAAAGTTAAGTAAAATTTAAATTTATAATTATAATGTATAAGGTGGTGTTGAAAGAGAGAGAGAGAAAGATGATACCTATAGAAATAAATCGAAAGTGAAAACTATTTAATTTGGTAGTCAACTCTTATGAAATAATTTTTCAGACTTCAATATCTTTATCAAGTTAGAACGTTTATAGAACATTAAGGTATCCGACACGTTCGTAACCGTGATTTTAAAAAAGTGCATAAATGGTTAATTTTTATGATATTTAGTGTCACTTAGATTAGAATACTGTATAAAATTGTTTTAAGGACATTTTGTAAAAAAAATTAATTAAATACAATATTTCAGAAAAATTAACTTAGAATAACCTTTTTCAAAATGTTCCCCTTTTTTGTGAAAAAATGCTTCTACATAAAATATTTTTGCTGTATACTCGCCCTCTGTACAGATCAACTATGTTTGATTTTTAAAAAATTCACATTTTTTTCAAGTAACAACCAATTAAAAAATTATCGCTTTTTTAAAAAATTTTCTCCCCTCTGTCGTCGTAAAACATGGAAAAAACCCATTTAAGTTATATGTTTCAAAATTTAGCGACCCCCGTGTAGAGGTCTGGCTAAAAAAAGGAAAAAATATTATTGTAATAGAAGATTTTTCACAAAAGGAGAATATTTTAAAAATGGATTATTCTATTTCATTTTTGTCAAAATTTGTACAAAAATATTTTTTTTTTATTTTAATACTATTTTAAAAAAACAATTTTATATACATTTTCTTATCTAAGGGGACACTAAATAATTACCCATTTATATTTTTAAAATCACGGTTCCAACAGTGGGATTTTTAAAAAAACTATTCGAATAAATTTCCCAAAGAATTTTTATTTTTTATAACCTACATTTTTCAATTTTCTACTTTAACCCTTTCCAACTGCGGACTTGACCATCATTATGTAAACCGCTATCCCCATTGGTGTAACGTTTATCTCCGCAACAGGCATGGCAGCAGTCTTAAGGCATGGGCAACTGGGCACAGGGCCTCACCCCTGGGAACCTCGTTTTGTTCTCGTTTCATAGTGATTCGAAAAATTTCAACGGTCGGTTTTCGGTTGATTCTCCAAAAAACTGGGGAATTCCGAATATGTCCATCGGCTACGGATGACGATCGTCAATCTGTTGGGCCTAGCCTACCTCCATACAATCATTACTCATTCAGTTAAAAGCAGCAGCAAGGGCCGGTTTGTGTGATTGAAAAGTCATCCGCGTTTGACAACGTATATTATGAGCTGTCAATTTTTAAGGGTCGTATGTGGGGCCTAGTTTGTGAAAACCCAGGGCCTCAAAATTTTGAGATAACACTGCCAGTTAACGTCTGCCGTAAAAAAAAATTATCTGATCATGGAATTAAATTTTTTTTCTTCACGCACTCCCCCGCAAATTTATGTTGATTACGTAATGCCCCAGCAGCATGTGTGCTTTTCCCTAAAAATTAAATTTCGTTGTAAATAATTCCTTAGAAATTAGTTGACTTTTTTATTTATAATTATAATATGAAAATTCCCTTTTAAATTTTATCCCAAATAACTTTTTTAATTTTGATGGTCCTTCTTTCAGGACTCGCTTTTTAAATATTTGACTATCTTACCTAAAACAAAATTTAATCGTAATGCATCTTAAAACTTAACAGCTTTGCATCCTTTAAAAGTAAGATGAGTTAGAAACATAGAGGAAAGATTTCAATTGATAGCTTCCGTAGAAGAAGTCATGCGCCTATATAAATAGCCAAAATCTTAGTCCCTTCATTTTTGTCTTTTTGTCTTCATCATGTCTTAATCAGCTGCAGCTATTGTATGTGTTATTTGCGTTTTGTGTCTTCTTGTCTGCTTCCTGTTACGTAGAAACAAAAAATGTAATTAAGTATTTTTACATATGTGTGTTGATAAGTTGCTTCCACTTTGAGTATCATATAATTGTCTTCGTGTCCAATAAAAAAATTGATTAAATTAAAGAAAAGAATTTCTCCTCTATTCAACAACCTGAAACAAATCACCTCAGCATAGAATACACAATACCACTCTCCGTAGTATTATGTGTATATATAATATAAAATAATAATAAGAGACAAAATTGTACTTCTTGCAAAGCTAAAAAAGTAAGAAATTGGATCCTAAGATCAATATTCTTTTGCGCCATTTATTTTCTTGATAAAAGAAAATAAATGCTACAAAAGAATATTGTACTAAAATTGGATAAAAACAGACAAAACTTGAAATAGCGATGTATAGCTATTAAAATTGAAGATACCAAAAGAGTCTTTGGACTAAAATGGAGAGCTATTATGACTTTTAAAGCTGTCTCTGTGTGAATTAGGCCAGTGAATTTAGAGCTAAGCAATACTTAATGGATCCACCTTACTCGTACAGCAGAAATTTTCGATATAATAGAAAAAACAGAGCCGTGGTGAAAAATTAGGTCTATATCTATAACACTATACATCCCAGATAATACTAAAAAACACAAACCTTTTCCGTTTAAACTCTATCACCGTTGAAATATTCAATTACATTAAAAAATTAACATAGTATTTTTCAATAAATTAATACATGCAAATTCTATGAGATAAAATCTTGATTCATTTCTATTTTAAATAATTTAGCCCAAAGTCTACTGTTTAGGAAATATTTTAAACGTTCTAAGACCGTATAAATAATCAAATAACTATCATCAAAACATTATTTGCTTTTATTTTCGAATATACGAAGTAAAATAAAATAATTATTATAACTTTATGTTATATTTTAAAAGTAAAAAAAAATATTGGAATCTAAATACTGTAAATGACAAACTTTTTCAGACTCCTTTAAAATAATTCCTAATTTATTTTACCGTACATTTTAGTTCCAAAGTGATGGATGAAACATGTGCTATTGAACGCCTGAGTGAATCGTTTCGAACTTTTCACAAAATTTGGAATCGCATGTACATTCTGATAAACATATTCACTGTCCGTCGGATAAAAAAAACCTGTGAATAATTAGAAACCATTTAACGAATACGAAATTAGATTAACAGAACATAGAAACCTCTATTCGAGCAAACGATTTGGGAGAAAAAATGAAAAAAGGGACATCCAAAAATAATCCATTTCTCAATAAGGTTGCTATTGCCATTGGAGCACAGGATGAAAAATACCATCCATTCTAAACACAGATCAATTCTTCGAACATTCGAATGCTGCCAGTACAACGAATATTACACGAATGAGTAAACTTTTTAAAGTTTTACCACCCACCCCTCACGAAAATGCCAATATAGTCAGTCCCGTCCCCATCCACCCCTCTGAAGGCACGTTCAGGGAAAACGGAAATCGTTTGCGAGCGCGGGCACTGAAACAAATGACATGTCGAAGTTCCTTCCCGTTTCTCTAGAGGGCGTATTATACGCCTCATTTAAAACTGCTTGATTTGGGAATGGCGATTTGTCTTGGGTATTTTTGAAGATTGGGACCCTGCGTCTGACCGTATTAAAAGCAACCTTGTGTTCGTTGGAAGATTAAGAAATTCCCCCAACTCCTTTTCCCTGATTGTTGCTCGGAGCAATTACCATATAAATCTTCCTGTCATTGCTTTTACTTTGTGTCAAGGTTCGAAAAGCAAACGCGTGCTGTTTCCGGACCCTTGACACTGTAATAGGTGAAGTACATCAAGAAAGATAGGTTGTTTCCTGTCGGATTCTTCATGCATTATTCATTGGAAAAAGTCAACTCAAAATGAAAACCGTTCCTATCTGCATCCCTTAAAGATCTGGTGGAGGGTATTTTACTGATGGGTTTTAAGAGGACAATAAAAGAAAGAAAACACATTACCACTGTTGAGTTATATAGTACTTTTCCAAGCAAAGTAATTTCATTATTTATTATTCGTTCTGTTTCTATTAACAAGATTAACCAAGTCAGTGATTGAGTTTTAGTATTTATCCAGTAGCAAAGCAACAATTGTCGTCAAATGTTGGCGCGATATATAGCTTGAATTAAACTGAAAATGATACAATTAAGTTGCATTTGTGCTGGAAAGCATTTATGCAGAAATATTTGAGAACAACGGAATAATCATCTGTGAAACGAATACTTTTTTATTGCTATTATAAGAAGAACTTACGTATTTTTTCGCAACAATCGCCAACGCTCAAGGTAATTCGGCAAGTTGGCAAACCCAATTTCGCATGCGCTGAATTGGCAATTATGTGCTTTGTTTCATATATTGTCGCCAATAGGTTGTGATAATATGTAAGTACCGAATAATCAAATGAAGATAAAAGAACTTGTACTTTTCAACCATTGCAATCAACAGGATCAAAAAAGCTATTATATGAACTTATCGGAACAAATTACGTCATATAGTTTCTACCTTTGTTGCATTTAGCTTCAGCCGGGTAACAGAAGAATTTCCAGATTCTTATACTGATGAATAACTTTTAAGGCCACTTACAGTTATTAAACCTTAATTACCTTTATCACACAAAACTAAACATTGTTACCAAATGTTGTTTTATCATTGCTTTTGTGTGGTAATAGAAACACACCAATTTAGAAAATTCAAAATTACAATAGCCCTCGTTTTTGCTTCAGAAGGCGACTTTAATCATCAATAAGTAATATTTTGTAGCATCACAATCCTTCTTAAGATAAATATTGGCTCTGGATTGTTTAATGAGATTTCTATATTTTTTTAATGGAAACGATCTGAGAAATGTACAGTTTTTAGATCCTTTCAGTTTTTAAACAAAGTCAAAAAATTTGTCCTTATTCAATTTATTTCAAAATAATTTTTTCTATGAATAATAACCTTCATCAGAATAAAAATGATGGGTTTTTTATTACAAATATACCAAATATATATTTTTTTCCAAATATAGTCTTATATCCAAATAATAAATATTGCACTGATAGTGGGCAAGCAAAGGATGCTTAGGGATATCAACAGAAATAAACAGATATTTTAAGAAATAAACTTCAAAACTGTGCTTATAGATATAAAACTATAAAATCTGAGCTCTCTATTTTAGTGTAATACCAGAGTTTTTCCTCTTATGCCAGACTCTTACAACAAATACAAATATCTGAAACTCTGTTAATTAACAAAATAAATTTGAAAGTTTTTCAGCCCAAATTAAAAAGTAAAATTCCTAACCCTAAGCTGAAAAAGTAAAATTATGTAGTTCTAACTTAATATTTCACGAAGCTAGAAATTACGCCTAAGCCTAAATTTCTTGTATTCAAAAGTAAATCCACCAAAAAGCAATAACTGTGGTTGGAAAGTCACATTGTTGACATTTCAAACGCTCTCTCTCCCAATATCTGACTAACCAGCTCCGAGAGTTCTGTATTCCTAAATACGTGCCTCAAACCAGATATGAAAGTAGGATCAATAAGCAAAACAACAATATCACAACAGAACACCAAAAATAATCACAAACACAAGTTATCATCTAATTAAGGAATAAAAAAAGACGGTACTTTTCCGTTTCGCAGGCGCAAATCTAGCGAAGCAGGCTTTGTTGGCGACAATACACAATGTACACATGAAGAATATTTTTAATGTTACTTCTCATTGGTTTTTCATCTATTTTTGATGTATTATAAAAAATGCCTTACTGATAAGAAAAAATCGTATCTTGTTCTGAAAATGAGGTGACAAAGATTACCTTCAAGAATATTCCTTTTGGAGTCGGTTACATCATTTTTGGCAACTTTATCACTTGCGCCGGCGAAACGGAAAAGTGCCGAAAAGACTTATATGCAATTCACTTGTGATATGATTACTCTTTGGTGACCATATCTTTAATTGTCAGCGTGAATTAGAGGTGTGGGATTCTCAAAATAAATAGATATTTTAAAATTGTTAATATAACTTTATTAAGAATATAACTTAAATTTTTAACAATTTAGATAAATTTATATAAGTGAGAATTTAATAAACCAAACACACAGCGATAGTTAAACCGAATCGCGTAATTTAGACCACTTTATCTAAATAATTATATTATCTGTTAACTCTCAATTCTGATAATATTCTAAGTCCTAATATCAAATAATCAGTCCTACCTTAATTCAAGCTAAGATTCAATCACTGTACAGAAACACCTAGGCGCGCGTGCAATGGTATGCACCTTGTAACAATGGTTCGATATCTTGATAACTTTACGATAGGCCGTCAATTCACACTCGTATCTCTTCCAAACATAACTTTCCTTAAATTGCCATACTGCTTACTGAAACTTCTGCTCTTTTAAAAGCTATCTTATTTGCATTTCATAATCGCATTTCGCTTCTTGGATTTTGGTTGGAAAAGAATTACCATTAATCTTGGCCGTCAAAGAATCCAGAAGTTATGTTACAGAAAAGACACGTGAGCCCTTCACACACTAAGCTGTCTGTTCAAAACTGTACTTCCAAGTGAGCTGATAATGATTCGTAATAGGCACCCAAGAATTGAATCCAACTCTAATTGAAACCTTTTCAAATCACCTCGCTGAAAGATTTACTGTAATACACCTAGCAATATTATCTAAGCAAAGAATTGCTACTAACCCCCACAAATTTTTAATTCATTTAGACAGAGCAACAGTAATCCCTATATAATTACCTTTCATATCGTTTTATATACAACTCCCAAAAATACCCTTTTCCCAAAAGACGTTTAAGACGAAAGGCCTTGGAACCATGTTTTAAAAGGCATAAAGGGATATTTCCAGATATTTAATGTCATTTATATTATACTCATGTAAAAACTTTTTTAAAGGACATTTTACAAAAAAAAAATTATTTAAATACAATATTTCGGTAAAAATAACTTAAAATTAACCCCAAAATTTTCCCCCCTTTGAAAACTGTTTTTTATAATACTTTTTTCCTGTGTATAGTTCAGACCCCGTACAGAGGCTCAACTATGATGTTTGAAAATTCACATTATTTTTTGAGTTACAACCATTTGAAAAATTATCGGTGTTTTTTTTCTTAAAATTCTCCCTCTGTTGTCGTAAAAATATGGATAAATCCACTCTACGTTAATTTTTTCAAAATTTAGTTTAGATTCTGCACAGAAGTCTGAGCTTAATACAGACAAAATATTATTATAATAGAAGTTTTTCAAAAAAGGAGACTATTTTTAAAAAAGGGTCATTTATTTTCATTTTTTTTTCAAAATTTGTACTTAAATAATTTTTATTATAATACTATTCTTAAAAAAATTGTTTTACATTTTTTTTAACCAAAGTGACACTAAATATCATAAATATTATCCATTTATACGCTTTTTCAAAATCACGGTTCCGAACGCGCGTAGTCGGATACCTTAAATATTCAATTAAACCTCTGAAAAAATTTACTTCTGAGAGGAAAACCTCACAAGACAAACTGTTCCAATATGAAAAGAAAAAAAAATTAAATGGCTATTAAAGTTAAAAAGACTAAACATATAAAAGAAATAACTGAGGGAGTATTCTTTGTCCACCTAATGGCTGACTAACGCCCTAAGTTGTGCAAATTATGCAATGGTTCATACTCATTGCTCAAATTGCAAAACTGTAATTTACATGTATTATGTAGTTCTACTTATCTGCTCTTCTCTTCACAAAATTCGTTCTTTAAGCTGCTCTTCAGTTAAATTCATTATTGAAGCTGCATCGTTCAACACTTCATGAAAAGTCTTCCAATTTTGATAAACTTTCAGCTAGTGTAGCTTCCTGGAAATGTAAGTATTTAGTTCCGTTGATTGTTAATAAGTCTTCGTATGAGAAAATGCCTTTCTTCTCAAGCAGCTATTCCAGCCCAGGCCACCGTTGCGATATTTTTCTGTAAGATTTTGCAATAATGTGTAATCGCAAGCGTATTCGCGACGTTATATGAAATGAAGCACATGGTTGCTAATTCAGCACGTACGACACATGCTAAATCGGAGTTGCTAACTTGACGAGTTATCTTGAATGTTGGTATTGTTGCTAAAGTATGTAATAAATTTATTACAACATCACAAAAGTCTTTTTTATATAGAGAGAGATACAAATTGATGATTCAATCATATAATAATTGATGGACCTTTCCAATATAATGAGGAAATCTTCAGTTAAAGACTAATTAGATTTCACGATGCTCATTTTGAAGGATTTGACAGTAAAGTGATTTCCTCTAGTCTAACATAAATATTATTTCTATCTTTTGACAAGTCTAATTATTCGATATCTGACATGAAATATCTATAGTTTAATTTTAGTCAGGTATTAACTATGTATAGATTACGTAAACTTCTAATTATTCGTTATCGGAACTTCTAAACTATATTAATTTTGGAGTTTTAAAGTAAATATTTTTCCTTAGTTCGCACAAAAAACCTTTTTCAATTTAAGGTATATGCCTCTTATGGAGACAAGTATTTTAATATGTCTTATGATTAGTAGTTTTATGTTAATTAGTTAGGGATTATGAATTAAATTAACTAAAAACACCAATCAAGAAATTATATGGCAGTTTAAATTTATTATAAAATTATTTATTTTAGGTAAAATTTGACGAGAATTACACCGAAATTCAAAGCACAAAGGAAACCAAACCCTTTATATTTAAATTTTTTTTACGCAAAACATTTAACACAGTATAATAAAAAACCCAAAATCAAAAAATAAAATTTAAAAAACCAAAAAGAAAAATTTAAAGGTCATTGCCCTTTTTTATTACAAAAAATTTTGTAAAATACAGGGGTTTTTGGGTAAGGAAAATTACAAAAAAGTAAAAACTGGGATTTTAGAGCTAAATTTTAGTTCATTGCCTGGTAACATGCATAAAAAAATATAACAGAAATACATTCATCTTTTTTTTAAGATACCGGGGTTTTAAGTAACATAACTTTATTCTTATTTTTCAAAAAAATAATATTTTTTAACATGAGATATTTAAAATTTTCCCCATTTTTTGGAGAAAATATATCTTCCTCGTTTTTCTATTTTATTATTTTTTTTCTTTCTGAGATTTGTTTTCTTACACAAAATGGCAAAGAAAAAAAAAAAAAAAAACAAGTAATATAAAAAAAAAAAAATTAAGTCGTTTCCCCTACTTAGATCAAAAAGAAAAATTTTATTTTAGCTACATTTTATTAAATAGTTATAAATTAATATAAAATATAAATATAATTATTAATTTTGTATTGCCATTCAAAACAACTTTATATAAAATTTCAGTTTAATTGACTGTTTAAAAAACGTAAAAAAAAAAGTTTTTTAAAATTTTTTAAACCAAAATCCCCAAAAAGGATCCCAAAAGTAGCTGTATTTGAAATTTTTGAATAAAATTTTTTAATAAATTTAAATTTTTTATTAATTTTTATTAAATTACTGTTTTGTCATTCAAAAAAATTTCTGTAAAAAAATTTCAGCTCAATTGACCCTTTTTAAAAGTGCATTTTATTAACGATTGAAAATTCTACCAAGATAAAATAAATAAATATTAAGTAGAGAGTGTGAGCTTATAGTAGAAATTGAAAAAAAAAAGCACGCTGATTCAGAAGCTTAGCAAATACATTAAATAATTAATAATTTTACCTTAATATAGTAAGATTTTTAAATCTATTCGCAAAGAAATTAAAGGGTTTGGGGGGGAAAAAACTTTATTAGTAAAATCCCCACCATGTCGGGAAAATCAGCCATATTTCTAAAAAAAAACCCTTTATTTTTGATACTAATCACACTAAATTAAAAGTTACAGATCAAAGACTTTTAAATTTTCCGCCGCGTGTTTCCCAATCAGATAATTGTTAATTTTAGGTAGCCGGCTTAAGTTCAGGGTTTGGTTTATGAACGATTTTGCAAGCCCCCCTTCAATTTATTTAATTTTTTTTTTTGTTAAATTAAAAGAATTTTAAAATTTTTTTATTTTTTCGTAAATCCCTTAAAACAAAAAAAACCAAGGTTGAAAAAACAATATTTTTTTAACAAAAAAAATTTTTTTTAAAATTTTTTAAAATTATATTGAAATACCGGTTTAAAAAAAAGTTTAAGAAAATTTTCCCGTTTAACCCCCCGAAAAATTTGTTAATTTAATGGTTTTGCCCCCTTTTGGCAAAATATTTAAAAATTTTCACATTTTTTTTCTCTTAACCCCAAAAAAAACCCCAACCTGAAAACGATTTCTAAATTTTTGAGGATTTAAAGGCTGAGCGGATTTTAAAATTTTGAAAAACCCAGTTAAACCCGGTAATCCTAGGGGATTTTTGGGAAAATTTTGTTGTAATAGAAAATGATGTAATCGGAACACCCCCAAATTAGGGCGAAGACATTTTGGAGTTTCTTCAAAGATTAAAAAAAAATATTAATGCAGATTCAAACCCAAAAAATTTAAATCAAACGAGCGGGCCGTTCCCATGCCACGGGAAATAAAAATAAAAAGTATGCGCAGTTATTAAGACGCACACCCAATGGTGAAAAGGGAAAAACAAAATGGACAAAATCAAAAAATTTGTTGACTATTTGATGCTAAAATGGGAATACAAAGAAAAATATCAATGATTTTTTGGGAAAAAATAAATTTTTTTTGTTTTTTAAAAACTTGGAAATTTTTAAATTTTTTAAATTTTTTTTATTTTTTTTAAAATTTTAAATATATTATATATGAATTTTCTATGTAGAAAAAATTTAAAATTTAATTTTTAAATTTTTTTTAATATACGTTATTTCGCAATATCTTTTAACACGAAAAAATGTTTCAGTTCCTTCAATTTCGTGTTAAATGATTTTTATTGTTTTTTTATTTAAAAATTTTTTTTATAAAACCCCCCGGGCAATTTTTTTTTAGAAATTAAACCCAATTGCCCAAAAAATCTTTTAAGAGAAAATGCTTTCTTTTTAAAACTTTATCATCAAAAAAACCATAATACTGTATGATTAATTATTTTTTAAAAATTTGACAATTTTGAAAAAAAGGAAAAAAAAATGTATTTAGATATCCAGCAAGGAATTCATAAAGCTACGCTGGTGTTAGAAACAGCAGTGAATTAAAAATTATAATTTTATTTTTTTGAAAAAATACAAGAAAAAAAATTGGGAAAATTTTCCCCCAAATAGTTTGGGGAACGTGTAAATATTTCTTCCAGCAATGGTTAAACCCGGGAAAAGCCCTTTAAATAACAATATTCGTTAAATCCTTTTTTCATTTTTTTAGTATCTGCAATTTCTTGATAAGACAAGATTATAATTTTTGATCTCCCAGTTTATCTTTAAAAGAAGAAAACAAACTCTTTTAGTTAAACAAAATATTTTGGTAAATTTCCCATAACATGTATTCAAAAAAGATATTCTGTTGAGATTTTAATACACGTAAGGGGTTTTCTAAGTAAATATATATTTCTTTCTTGGATATTTATTACAAAACGGCGTTATTTTTTATGATACTTATAAAATATTCTTTATAAATTCAAAATGTATAAAAAAAGCCTTTAAATCTTAGCTTAATAAAAAAAAATGGGAAAATTTTATAAAAAATTTAAAATTAAAATTTTGGGAAAATTAATTAAAAATTGAACTGATAAAAATATTTTTTATCAGATTTTTCTATGTAGGATATGTTTAAAAGCTGGGTAAGCGTGTGAATATATTGAGTGATATTTATTCGGTGTGAATTAACGAAAGTAAATACCAAAAAAGAAAAAAAATATTAAATATATATGCACTAAATTTTGCGCTTATTTAATGCGTAACGAAAAAATTCGTTAAGAAATAACATATTACCCCGAAGGGTATAACATATAAAAACGGGCCACGGGAAAAATATATTTTTTAGTGTAAAATTTAATAAAAAAAATTCCTGTGTATTTTATCATTGAGATATATATTTTACGTAGTGATTTTTTTTTGGATAAACATTTGTTAGACATCTTTTTTTTGGCTGCATTGAATTAATTGATGGGACACTGTGTTGTTTTAGTTTTACACTTTAAGAAACACATAAAAAGACAAAGCAAACAACAGCAACACGCAGACTTCACAAAAATGGACAAGAGGGTTTCTTTTTACATTTAATGATCTCAACGCTTATACATTTCCTCAAAAAAGGGTAGAATCTTCGAAAAATCATATATTTTGGGAAATTTTAATTATTGATGCAAAATTGCATCATCTCACTTTGAAATGTGTCAAAATGGCTATTTTTGAAGGGATAAAATTGAGCTTAAAATGGTTAGGTGGATAAACTAAAAAAATTAATTAGCACGCAATGTCTTGGAGGCTGTCAAAACTAAAATAAATTAAATAAAATCCATCAAAAGGTAATTAAAATAGAAAATTGATGTGTGTGTGTGTGAGAGAGAGAGGAGAGAGAGATTAGAGAGATAAAGAGAGAGATTCGCACAGAGCCAACTAAACTTTTTTAATCTTTTTGGTGACTCCGTCTGGGATTGCGAACCTAAGTTTAAGAAACATTACACTACAAGTTTGATTTACAGCGTATCCGAAATAGAATTTATCTTTTTAAAAAAATTTCACTAGATTCTCTGAGGTACTATTGAAATTCTTTATTGTACCAGAAGTTAGGTAATATATCAAAATAAAAGTTTGTTATTTTTGTACTAAAGTTGCACCTCGCAAAGATTCAGTATAGGAGCCCTTCGTTACATAGCAGATATCTAGGTGATACTCCATTTCCATCCATACTCGCACCAACATTTCTTTTGTAACGGTAGAAAAAGAATGTACTAATTCTCTTTCATTTTCCTAGGTACTTTGTATGTAGAGAGTGGTGAAAATTGGCGTGAAATCTACTAGTTGCCCCAAGTTTTGAAATATCCGCCTTTCCTGTGCTTAAAAAATTGTTAAAAATTCGCAAAAACAATGTCTGTTATCACAGTTCAATGCCTTTTTCGGTGGCAATTTGGGGTCGATCCACCGGACAAGAACTCAATTAAATGTTGGCATACACAACTAATCGAGACAGATTGCCTATGCAAAGACAAAAGCACCGGCGACCGCGTTAGGAGGAAAAAGTTGATAGGCGCCCATATTGAATCTTTGTAAGGTACAACTTGTGTGTGTACAACAAAAAAAAACTTTGTTTGATATATTACCTAACTTCTGGTATAATAAAACATTCTAAAAGTACCTCAGAGAAACTGAGGAAAATTTTAAAAAAGGTACAATCTTTTTCGGACACGCTGTATATTATTTAGACCTAATCATTAATACTAGAAACAGTACAGAATTTGTCTTTATTATAGTTTTTTAAAAACAATATTCTCAAAAGTGTTTGCTTAAATACTGTTCTAACCAAATAAGGTCGTAAATATATTTCATTGCAACACCTTTGGCACGAATCCATGGCACGCATTCGTTTTGGCAATTATTCTATCAAATTATACAACGTCTAGACATGTTTTTGGCCACAATAACATAAATTTTTCTCCGATATTTACAATTAAAGAAGGAAAAATCGTATCAACCTACGCATTCTTAAAGGCTTCGCTTTTTTAGAGGCGCAATTTAAAGCTACATAGAATTAATTATTGGAAACGTACCTATAATTTCGAACTTCATTTATAACATAGGTAATACTTGTGCTGTAACTCTTCTCTCTTAACTTCCACACCACGCGAACACCAAGAATTTGAGACCTTTCATTGAGATTTAACGTATACCAGCCTCTTTGTATGGTGGGTCCTCAATCAAGACTCGTACGCATGACGTATCGTCAAGAACGTCCGCCACGATTTCGCCAACAGCATTCAATTGGCTACCATGGCCACTATTCTCAATGGAACTAAGGTTAAAATAAATCGTGGACACTTTTTTTAAAACAATTATATTAAGAATATAAATTATTATAACACATAATTTAATCTATGAAATGTTGATATAATTAACAGTATAACTTAACGCAATAGTGCGACAGCTCATGAGTGCCAAGTCTACTGTAGAGAACTCAGTGCACGTGATATTGTGCCCTGAGGTGCTTGAGCAGATGTTCCGGTCAAGTGATTAATCTGACGCAAAACCACCTCATTTTAAGTTCCCAGGTGAGCTTGGTACTTATTTATCGACCCAATGAAGGCATGAAAGGTTGAGTCCAACTTGCCCAGCCGGGGTTTGAACCTCGGACCTATGATGTGGAAGCGCGATGCAATAACCACTCAGCCATTGGGGGCTTCTAATTAACAATATGCTTCATATAATTAATAATCTTTTTATCTATAAGATTCTATCTATAAGACTGAACGCTATTTATCACAGTTGCAAAGTAAACATGTGAGACACACACACACATATATATATATATACTCATTTTTTAGAAGATCCTCCATGTATAGTAATTTTGTTTGTACATTAACTATGATTTACATTTTGATTGCATGTTTCTTTTTAATTCTGTTTACTTGGAACATTTAAAATCTTGCACTTTCAGGGCAGTTAATAGAGTAAAAACCTTTGGGAAATCAATTTTGAGTTTTTGATATTTCTAAAATCTCCAAATCAAGATCTTTCCAATGATATAGCATACTAGCCCTTTTATGAATTAGAAGTATTTTAAAATGACTATTATATAAAAAAAATCATCAGCTGACAACCACGCCCATTTTGACAGATAAAATTGACAATGTTAGCTATTTAAACAGTTGCAAAGCCTCTTTCATTTATTATATAAAAGCCATTAACTTTAGATAACAGTATAATAACTGCAAGTTCAACTGAGTTAGGTTTTGGAGGGAACTTAAAGGCTTATGGATAGAGTGTAATTCGAAATTTAATTATTAACTAATAGAAAATTAGTAGATAAACATAACAAGGATTTTAGAAATTGTACTTTTTTGTAGCACTTACTTTGAAAAGGTAAGAATTTTTATAAAATTTACTGTTTTCTAAAAAATTTTTTTTAAAATTATTCGT
>BMAV01000948.1:0-79775 GCA_019973955.1 Trichonephila inaurata madagascariensis | reverse complement strand
CCAAATTTAGTATCTTTCATTAGAGCATTGTTGAAACATAAATTGAGATATTTCTATTATACAAAATGCAACACAGTTCCATTATACCTATTTTTGTGCGACGTTTATCTCCCCTTTTTTTTTTTTTTAAAAAATTTTAATGAGCACTACACCACAATGTTCACTATAAACTGAAAAAAATTTTCCCTTTTTTTCAATCTACTCGGGAAATTTTGTTTGGGTTTTTTCCAGTACCATACTCACAGGACGTTTTAAGGCAGAGTTTTTAAGATTTTCAATATTAGTGACTCAATTTTCAATCATAATTTTCATTGCCCCCACCTCCCCATAAAAATGACAATGCATTGAATGCAAAAAATGTATTTTATACTAAAGCTGTTATTAGACCTTATTTAAAAACCCTAAATTATCCTTTTAAATTTAATATTGTTGCTTTTAAATAATAAATAATTTGTTATTTTTTTGTAATAGGATCAATATTATTTTACATTTCCTAGTTCAAAATTTATTTTTGCTTTGCTTCTTTTCAGTAAATTAATATTTTTTAAATGATCTTATATTTTCGAATTTTCGATATGCCTGCCCCCCCTCCATGAAGGGTTATCACTTTTCCAGGGGGGCGTCCCCCCACATTTTGAGAATCGCTGTCTTAAGGTATTTGAACACGTTGGGAGTACTTTTTAAAACCAAATAGTATTTAAACATTAAAATGTTTTTTTTAGTATACCACACCAATAAATACTAATATTTCTATCAATATTTAAAATAAATTATACATAAATTTTAGAAAAATCACAATTATAAATGAAATCTTAGAAATATTTTTGAAAAAAAATCAAAGCAGTTTGAGAAAAGTAATAAACCTTTAATTGTGAATATTACAAAACAAATTTGAGGTTTTGGGGTGTGTCCCGGAAAAGAATAAAATTTTTTTGTTTATTTGGGTTTAAAATTTTAGAGCGAGATGTATTATAAAAATCAAATTTTTTAGAGATTATTTAAATACCAAGCCATAACTCAAAAGTATTCATACAAAAAGAATATTTTAGTACTTCTAGAAAAAAAGTAAAATCAGGTTCAAAAGTTTTATAAAAAACATTCTAATATTTTGAGTTATAAAGACTGCCATGATAATTTTTTCATTTTAAATACCCATTCTAGTAGATCAAAGACCCATTCCGGTTTTCCCTATCTTTTTTAAAATGGATTGTAACTTGGTCTCTAGGTAGCGTAGAAACAAAACAAAGTAGGTTTGAAAGCCAAAAGATAGATATTTTTGTTTTTTATTTTATTGAACAGAGCTATCTTGACCGAATTTGGTAATTTTCAACGTGTTCGGATAACTTAAGGCAGTGATCCGCAATCCCCGGTCCGCGGATCAAATGGTGCAGGGCCGCCAAAAAAATTAAACAAGAATTTTTTTTAAAACGTGCATTTCTCTCGGATTAGCGCAACTTTCCACGGAAATCACTTTATAGTCCACGTTAAGGTATCCGACTACGTTCGAAACCGTGATTTTGCAAAAGCGTGTAAATGGATAATATTTATGATTTTTAATGTCACTTAGATTAAAAAAATGTATAAAAAATTTTTAAGGAAAAAAAGTATTAAAAAAAAATTTTTTTGGACACTATTTTGAAAAAAAAATGAACATAGAAAAACCCCCATTTTCAAAAATTTCCCTTTTTGTGAAAAATGGTTCTATTATAACAATATTTTTTTGCCGATTCAGCTCACACCTCCGAGGCTCAACTAGAATTTTTTAAATGATAACTTGGTTTTTTTTATCCATGTTTTACGAAAAAAAGAAAGGAGGGAAAATTTTTTGAAAAGGCCGATAAAATTTTTTCCAAAAAGGTCGTAACTCTGAGAATAATGTGAATTTTTTTAAAAAAAAAGTTGAGCCCTTACAGAGGGCCCCGGTTATATTCGGCAAAATATTAATATAATAAATTTTTTTCAAAAGAAGAACATTTTGAAAAAAAAATTATTCTAAGTTAATTTTTTACCCAAATATTTTTTTAAATATTTTTGTCAAAATTCCTTATATAAAAACCCAATTTTTTTACATGTATTCTAATCTAAGTGACACTAAATATCATGAAAATTATCCATTTATGCGCTTTTTTAAGATCACGGTTTCGAACGTAGTCAGATACCTTAAATCACTTTTATTCATTTTTTGGTGTAACTATATTTTATTCCGAAGGCATATTTAAGTGTAACTCAATTAAAATTGTTTAATAAAAACAATCTAAAGTATAAACAATCAACGTGTCCCACCCTCAGCGGGCCGCGGTAAAAAATTATCAAAAAGTTGACTGGTCCGCAGTGTAAAAAAAGGGTTTGGGAACACTTCCTTTAAAGGTTGGGTCAACCGGGCTTGGACCTCCTCCCAAAGCTCCCCGAATTGGGCCCAAAAAATTAAGATCCGAATAAATTTAATGGCCAAATGCCGGACATATTGTTCGAAAAACTCGGAATTTTGAACCACCTGCCAAATGACAACTGTTGCACGACTGCATTATTTTATGTCCATCCTCTATGCCTTGATCTACAACTATGCATTATCATTACTCATTTAATCGAAAGACAGTAGTAGGTTTGTGCTTATGTTTATGAGATTGTAAATTACATTTCTGTGTTTCGAATTATTGTTTGTACGAGTATTTGACAATATATATTTTGTAATGTCTATACTTTAAGGTATGTGACTACCTTCGGAGCACATTTTTTGAAATATATAAATTTTCAACTAAATAAACACTTTTTTTATTTGAAATGGGGCATAAAAATATGACTTCAATTAGAATTTCCACAAAATTAAAAATAATTCTGGATATATTGGGAGTTTTGAGTGAAATTTTAGTGAAAAACTGCAGTTACGGCAAGGCTTGTATTGAAAATTCTAATTAATATATTTCATATCATGTATGTACTGTATAAATTTTATTCATTATCTGTGCTTAGAGCTATAGTATTTGTTATACTTTTGAAAGTGTTTGAAATATGTCATATTTTTGAATGTGGAAGTACTCAATTTTTTACAAGAAACTAATGGTATTTTCTCACTAAAAGGGCAATAAAATACATAAATATATACACAGAGGTTAGATAATAGTCTAGACTGCAGATAAAACTAAATAAAACTTTTTTTGAAAATTTCAATTCGATACCTTAAAAGGAAAACTTGTAGTGAACTTTACCGGGAAGCAAAATACTAAAAACATAGTTTCCCAGAAAATTCATTTAAAGATATTAATACAATACACAACAAATTTTCTACTAATTGTACATTTTTTAAACTCACCATATTTTATAGGTCAAGATCTCTTTAGCTTCATGTTTGACTAGTTCGGACTTCTGACTATAGACAATAACAATTTTACAGACTGTAACAATTGTCATTTTTAGGAAAATTTTGATGAGACATTGCAGTTACACAAAACTTTAAAAAATGTATTCAAATAATATTTATACAGAACGTGAATAACATCTTTGTATGTGTTAGAATTAAAAGATTTGTAATACTTTTGAAAGTTTTTTAAATATGCCTAATTTTATGCAAAAACACGATTTCTTACAAAATTAGTGTTTTTTTTTCATAAAGAAGCATTAAAGTACATAAAATCTATGCACAGAGATTAGAATTTTATTCATAACACAGATAAAACTAAATAAAACATGTTTTGAAATTTTCAATTCAATATCTTAAAAATATTTAGTGTAGGGATCTACTTCCGTTCTATGAACTCCATTTCCGCTTTACGAATACTGCTTTAACTTTGTTTCTAAATATCGTAGAAACCAAAACAAGTGTTTTTGGGATCTTAAATGTATGGGCTATAAAATAACCGCTTAAAAGAAATTTTGAAAATTTTCACCAAAATGGCGAATTTTGGGTAGTCACATACCTAAGGCAGTGGTCCTCAATTCCCGGGCTGCAGACTTGTGTCAGACCATGAATCAAAAAGTATCGAGTTGCTAAAGGAACATTGAATTATTTCCACATTATTTACTGTGGTGTATTTCTTTCGTGTTTGTGCACCTTTTTTTTAAAAATCACTTTACATTTCATGTTAAATCCTTTTATTTTAATTTTTGGTGTAACTGCATTCAATTCTGAAGTCATCTATACATATAAATAAAAATGAAGTGTCTGCTTGTAATTTTAAATTAACAATTTTTTACTAAATGCATTTAAAAGTATATACGGTACTTATATGAAAAAATCAATCAGCTAATCTCTGAAATGGCAGGACCAATTTTGACAGAACATTCACTGGCAGATAGCTAATGTTATAAGGAGTAACTTTAGCTAAACTCATTTTAGAAAAAAAATTAGGGATCGGAGAAAATAAAATTTAAACCAATGAAATAGTGAGCAACATCCGATTCAAATAGGGATTACTTTTATTCAATAGGGATTATTTTATTTCACGAGCCTTTTGTCTCAACGATTTCTAGCAGTTATATCAAACTTTTTTTGTTTGATTAGGTTGCTGCCACTCGCGACATTTCCCATTCATGTTCTTTGATCCTAATGATTTTACAGTTCTTAATTGCATTCACAAAGGCCATGCGTCCTTTTTCACCCCCTTCCTTGCGGTTTCATTTGTGTTCGCGTTTCACCTTACTGCTACTTAGACCTATTTTGATCCTAATGATTTTAGTCATCACACCATCGAAAGTATCAAAGGTCATGCTTCTCTTTCACCCCATCAACAAAAAAACAAAGAAAAAAAAAATAAAACAAAAAAGACACATCGATTCACAAAGTAGAAGTATAACATTATACTTATAGCATAGGTATTTCTTTACGTAGAATACATAATTATTAAGTTTTCGTAAGCTCTGCGAAGTGAATAAACACATTTTTGTTGAATTCCACGAGGACGAAGTCGCTGATAACAGCTATTTAACATAAAATAAATGCATCAGAAAGTAATATTAACGTATTACACATCCAGATATACAATTTTAAGCGTTTATTACACAAAATTTGTAACAATGTGTTACTTTTGCTGAGCAGGTAGGTGTTTTCATAAATCAAACCACAATAAAGTTGCGGGGCGTCATAAATAATAATAATAATAATAAAAATTCAGCTATTATATCTAAAAACAAAATTTAGCCAACCTTGTTTTTTTGTTCAGCTGAGTTATGCAAAAAGCTTTTTTGTGTTTAATTTACAATTCACTTAAAATTAACTCATTAAAAGCTTCTTTATCCTTCATTCTGTATTGTTAAATTTTTCTATTCACCCGTGTGAAGAACGGTTATATCAGCTAGTGTTTAAATTAAAACTATTAAATAAAACAATCTAAAATATAACCAGTCCATGGCGATAAAAAGTTGAAGGGCACTGCTTTAACTGACAGAGGTGAGGCCTACTTTTAAAAAAAGGAACCCGTCCATAAGTATCTGTAAAAAAACTATTCATTTTAAAATCATTAAGAGCATTAATTATAAGAGCATAAAATATTAAAATTAATAATTATAATAACATAATGCTAACATAATAATGTTTGGTAAGATAAGATGCAAATTCAAGCATGCAAAATCAATCCATTATATTCTTCTCATATTAGAATTGTTTTGACCTACCCTTTTAAAATCATTGCATCATTACAAAATTTACAATCAGTTATGGAAAAAAAATCCATACCACTTGGTTAAAAGATCCCTTAACATATTTTAAAAAATGCACAAACATTGACACACTCCATCATATTATTAGGTTCTGTGACTACATTTTTCAAAATTTTACACTGATAAATAGCTGTGTTATTATAGGCTATGTATATATGTTGCTGTTGTTGTGGCTATTGCCACCTGTCTGATGTAATCAGATCGATGCCCACGAAATCCATCGCGGCAAGGGGTGAAGTACGCTTCTTTTGGGCCCTTTAAACCATACAGGTGACAGTACGAATTAGCTCGGCGAAACCCCCAAAGGGGCGATAGATGGCACCCCATCTATCTACACCCCCCCAATTTAAACATTGAACGAAGAGGAGGGAAATTTCTCCGCCCCCTGCACTCGTGATTCAGCCCACAAGACTTTCAGACCCACTGATTTAACGAGCACGTACTCCGTGTGCCGGAGGGTTTTTGGGGCATAGGCATTAAACCCCGGCCCTTTCTGGTCTGGGTCCATGCTTAACCCCCAGTTCTCACGACCCATGTATATATGCAGCTTTAAGAAATTTGTTTCTTCTTAGCCCCGGGGGGGTTCAATGCAAGTAGATATTATTGTTTAGACAATTATATATTGCAGCGTTGAGCACCATGCAGGGGACAGAACGTTTTAGTTCTGTTTGAACCTCAGTTTTGAGGGGAAACACTCAGAATTGGTCCAAAGGTTTCCCACCCTTATTCCCCAACTACCAATCCATCCATCGACTAATGCAATTAAAAAACAAAGTAAATTTCTTCTGTATTTTGAAACAAAGCAGACTGAAAGGGTCATGTACTTGAGGTAGAATTAACATATTAGTAATAGTATTAACATATTGGTTACAGTTAAGAGTCTAAACAATTGGTATAAAGTTCAGGGTGTTGCCTAATTTGATCAAGAAAGTCAGAGGGGTGACAAGTCACCAGAGAACATGGGGGTCGTAAACAAAGTTTAGTGGGTGAAAATCGCTATAACAGTAGCTATCGGAGGACGATAAGTCAGATGAGGAAAGTAGTGAAATGAATCTAGGGATATATACATATATAGCCCTAATGCCTCCATGACGTAAAATGCCTTATTCTCCTACAGCATGTCCACCTGGAGTTTTCGCAGGGAGTACCGTCCATTCACTTGCGTAGCTAGTTCTTTGGGGGCCCTGAATCAAAATTTCTTCAGGGCCCCTTTTTAGGTATGGCATCTCTGTTATCGGTACTGTAGTTACACATGTTGGGGCCCCGTATCATTGATGCAGGTTGATGCTGTTCCATAAATCTTATTCAAGTAGAAACAAAGAACAGGGACAACTCTAGCAGTTATACCACCCCGGACAAAAATGGAAAATGCCTCCCCTCTCCCCAAAGGAAAAAAATTATAATTAAAAAAGATAAATTGTTCACATATATACACCCCTATAAAACTTGACTAATTCTTGCGAACAAAAACACAGCATAATAATATATGTATGTATTATTTTAAGTATTAAAAATGCAAAATAGTTTTAAATTAAGGACATAGTTACCAGTTATTAATTTCAAACGAGTAAAATACTAGAGAGGGAATCGCCCATGTCAGCAGGCCAGTTTCTTCGAAAAAGATTCTACTGATTTTGGGAATAACAAACGTTTATTTTAACTTATTGTAAATACACTTAATACTAAAATAAAACGTCTCCTGTGGCTCTTTATGAAAAAAAAATTTCATATTACCCCTGTCCCCTTTTGTGGATAGCCAACACCGAACATCGTGTGGGGTGAAAGGAATGCCCGTTGTGACCCCATTCTGGGATGGAAAGAAAGTTCCTTATGAAAGATGTGTAAACATATCAGAAATTTGATGATTTATTAACATATACTTCCGCCTCGAACCCTTCAAATTTCAACATAAAGGAAAGCTGACATTAAACATACAGAGCACAAAAAAAAAGGAAGTAAGATAGGTTAAATAAAATACCAAATTCACACCCAATAATATTTCAGAAAATATAATCAAATTTTTTGAAACAAAAATAAATGAATAAAATTTAAGGAGACACAGTACGATTCAATTGACAAAAATCAGTCAAAAAATCAAATCTTATTTTTTTAGCCTAAATTATTCTTCATATATTTTTCTTTAACCTCACAAAATTTGAAAACTCTAAACTTAAAAAATGCAGAATTATGATAGCTTTTTACGTTCGTTTTTATTCACATTCCTGTGACAAATCAAAATTTTAAGCTGACTTACCTCAGAAGGATAAAATAACTAGTTTGTCTTCCTTTAAAATGCCAAGGCTTTTTTTTCTATTGTATCTAATGCTTTGAATTTTTTTTTACCTATTGCTAATAGTACATGTAACAAAAGTTGGCATGCATTTTTGAATCAAAGCAATACTTATTTTTTAAAAAATAATTGAACTCAGAATTGATACATTTTTTAAGGAATTTTCAATAAGCATTCATAAATGAAGTACTGTACGAATACCAACCATGTTATCACAAAACCCATACCAACTTTTGTTGTACATGGTTTGATGTACTTGTAAATCGAATTTCATGCGTGTACGTAAATTTTTGTAGGAGTAGCATTTTAAAATTACTTCACAAATTTTAAGTTTTTTTTCCTTAAAAAAATTCAATGGTTAGTTTTTATGAACTTTTGAGCACAAATTCTATTTTACGTAGCATACACACATAGGAGGCAACCAAAAAAAATTGAAAATCCTTAAATTAAAATTTTTTTGTGTAAATCGTACCATTTCCCCTTACATTTGATCCAAATGCCTTCCTTAAGAATTCGCCCCGGATAAGGGTCCGGTTGGTCCGGCCCTAGAGCCGCCCCTGCAAAGAATGATTCAATATTTAATTTTGATTAATGTGACTTTGATTAATACTTATATTCTGTAAGTGTATATTTAATGTATTATATATGGTTGTAGTTCCTACTTGTAAGTGTGAGCTTATGTTGGCATATTTCTGACAGAAACCACTTCTCTCCCTGCCCTAGTGCGACGCGAGGCGGAACTCCCTTCCACCGAAACGTCACTCTGCTCATCCCCGTTGTGGTCTCTTCCCTGGTACTGATCATCGTTATCTTCACGGTCGTCGTCTGTCTTAGAAAACATACTCAAGACAGAAGAGGACAGCAAGGTAAGTAAATCAATTCATTTCAAATTATGTTTTCCAAAACACTATATTTTTCTTACATAAACTAATACTCTATAAGATTTGCTTTTCAAAACAATGTCATAATCGAATTTAAATATATTGTGACGTTAGTAGCGCAAAGAGAGCATCATTTTATATATATATAATATAAATTTCTACTTCTATGAATGTATAGTCTAATAGTTTTTTAATGTAATGAGCTTATAGTTTTAAATGTTAATGTTAAAAAAGTATCCGGCGTATAAAACGCGCACCGGTGTATAACGCGCACCTATACTTTCAAGCTGAATTTTTCAATTTTTAGGTATATTCCCCGTATAACGCGCACCCCCTTTTTAACGAAGAAATCTGATGTATTAATATTTTTTTTATGTTTTAAAGTATTTTATTCGAGGTATTATCCCAGACATTTGAAAAAATAGTATACTTCTAGAATTACAACTGTTCTTGTTCATAAGGCAAATCGTTTCTTTAAAAAAAACAGTGTTTCGATACATCTAGAAGTAAATTTTTTTTATGCCCATCATTTTTATTATGTTTAAATCTATCATTTTTATATCCGGCGCATAACGTGCACCCTTAATTTTCGATCTTATTTTTGTGTGTTCAAAGTGCGCGTTATACACCGGATTTTACGGTAACGTAAATTTGAACAGAAATTTTAATATGCTTTTTTCTCGCCGATTATTATGTCTATACATACAGATGAAACATTTTTATTTTATCGAAATATATTTCAATATAAGGGTTCTATTTTAGTTATAGGCAACATCTGAATAGAGAGAAGATTTTCACAAAAGTGTTGCACAAATTTTGAGGAAACTTTTTTCAATAAAATTAAAATTTTGGCTTACCTTAAATTGCTGCCATGTTATTCGACTCTAACCTTGATTTTTGAATCTGATGCATTGAGTTGTATACATCGGCCCATATAATTCTTTGTTAGTTTCTAATATATTTTTTGCTTCGATAATTGCATTAAGTTCAATCTTAATTTGTTTAAGTTTCGAAAATTATATTTCGTAAACGAAACGATTTTTTCATGCATTGTTTTGATATTCAGTTTTATCAAATATAAAGAAAGCAGAGTTTTATATTTTGAATTTAAGTATCACATGGAAGAATTTTAATATGATTGTGAATCTACACACAATAACAAAACAAGGCAGGAAATTGCCATTAATAACACTATTAAATATGAACGTCCAGAAGTTCAAGAGCTTTTATTTCTTTAATTAACCAATAGATGGCAGCACGAGATTTAAAAAAGCTTTTCTTGTTTGTTAATAGATGGCACTACGAGGATCGTTAGTAAGTTAATTTCAACGATTCTAAAAGTGTCTGAAAAATTTAGAAATTTAAATCGTTGTCTTCAAATACATGCATTCTTCATTTTATAAAATACATTATGATATAAAGCATGCAAACAAGTCTTTAGTACATCTTACTTTCAAAATTTCTTTCATAATATTGTTTTAAAGTTTTATATAAGATAATAAAGATATTCAAACTTTATATGTTTATAGAAAAGCATCAAAAACGTCTATTAAGCCCCATTCCCCTTTTTTTCTTTTGAAAATGTGCAGTTGAGGAAAAAATACATTTCTAAATAAAAATATATGTATATTATACTGACTTCATATATGTAGCTTTCGAGCACATTTTTGTATTGCTTTGATCCCCATGTTTTACTTGAGATGCTTGATTAATATAATCAGTACTGCCTTATACTCCAATTACCACGGTAACATAAAAACATTTGAAAACTATTTCGAGGATGTTTCTTTTAATGAAAATACATTTTTCAATAATTTAAAAAAAACAACAAATTTCTATTTTTTAGATGAAAATTGACTTTATACTTACAGATTAGAAATGACATTATTTTATAATTTTTTCGTGTATTAAGTTTTAGATAAATATATTAATTTGCTTTCAACTATATAATATACTATATAAATCTACATTTAATAATATAATCCTTCAAATATGTCCATAATCTAATCTGTAAAGTTATTGAAAAAAATTCCAAAGATACATTCTGTTATTCTACTTGTATATTATAGCTTGTTTTTTGTTAATGAGGACAAGTGCATATTGATGGAAATAATAGTAGAAATAATTAATTCATATTGGCAGAAATACTTGTTTATTATATATTTCCTTGTCCCAAAGACATAGTTTTTTTTATTATTTATAATTATTAAAGCTTACTTAAGTTTTACTTGTTTTGTTTTCCCAAAAATTGAAAATAAAGGAAAAATATTTTTTAGCGTCAGTAAATTTTCAATATTTTCTTGAAATGCATTTAATATATATTCCACTAAACAAAGAAAAATCATGATTTTGTGATAAAAGAGAAGTGTAACAAAATTACTTTAACTATAGTGTCAAAAAATAATTTAAGTAAATAATGTGTACCTATCTAATGTAAATAATGTATATCTACAAACATTGTCATTTGAAATCCTAAAGAAAATGTAACTTTAAGTCTTCTTTGGTTTCAGATATATATTTCAAGTTAATATTTGTATTTTTAATGATTTTTAATCCTAAAATATTTCTAAATGCTATTTTAATGGAAATTAGGGGATGTAAACTTTTGTACCGTAAATAATGAACAAATTTGAATCGTAACAAACCACATAAAATTAAAATAAGATTAACTGAGTATCTAAATCCGTAACACTTCGGTTTATAACACCGTTTCTCAAACTGTGGAGCGTGTCACCCTAGGGGGCGTGAGCATATTGAAAAGTCGAAAACGAAAGATTATTTAAAAAATTAATTTACTGAAAGTAAACAAACAAAATACTTTCTGATATAACAATATAAAATACACATTTACACTGATATAATACACATATATAAATGTATCAGTACTCTGCAATGTATTTTATTATTAATTTAACAATACTAAATTAAGAACAAATTTGATAATTATTAGTGATCCTATGAATTTGTATTAAAACATCTTGATAATTTGTACGGTTTATAATTAATTCCGTAACAGCCGATTAAAAGTTACGTGATTCGCTCCCCAATGCCGCCGTTTTCCATGTAGACGAGCGTATTTTGATGTTTTTTGGGGTGGAGGGGAAGGAGAAAAGGAATAAATAATTAAACCCTCTGAAATAAGTAAATCCTTCGCAAACACTGTTAAGGCCCTTATGTTGCATTCTAAAGCCTTCGGAATAATTTTATGGATAGCACTGCACAGAAAAGATCGTACATCGGAAAGACTAAAATATACGATCTGAAAATTAATATTATGACTGAGCGAGACATTTATATACTTGGTGGTTAAAGTCGTATTGTAGCTTTAGTGTCAAAGTATAGTATTATTGAATTCAATACATTGTTATTGTATGGAGGGGGGCGCGATGAAAAGGATGATTGAATAGTGGGTCACGTATATTGAAAGTTTGAGAAGCACTGATTTATCCGTTGTAGCGCGATTCGAAATTTCTAATGCATATGCATTAGAGTCCGAAAAAAACGACGTAATGTGAAGACAAGGGAGCCCGAGTTGTGAAAATGCCGGGTTATCGGAAATGGAATTAAAAAATAATAAATTTGAGTGTTTCGTCAGAAAATAGTGTATTGCACTTGTTTGTATGGTTTGCTTGAGAATACAACGGAAAATAAACTACCTCGATACCCTTAAGCAAAGGAAAAGTACATGTTTTATGAAGGCATAGAGCATTTACCCCATGAAAATGAAAATTAATGAATACATAGTATACAGTAATTTACCCGATTAGACATACCTCAGAAAACTACGTTATGTAGCCATAAAGCTGTTGTAATGAAAAATAAGACTAAGTTTGACTACTTTTAAAGAAATGCGTAATGTTGTGTTTTTTCGACCCGAATTTTCGATACTCTACGGTATTCACGTACTTATAGTTTTCACTTACGTTACAGTATTCACACAGTTACTTACTCACATTCACTATTACGTACCTTACGTTCACTTTTACGTAAGGTACTAGTTTAGATGTTTAGTTACGTAAATAATTTTAAGTAACTTAAATATTTTTAATTCATGCCCCACGTCTACAACTTCTATCTTTTATTTCTAGAAGACCCATTTTGCACCACCTAAATAGTTACGTTATTCATGCTATTAATGTATAAAAAAAACTGGATATTTTTTTTTATTCTTTCATTTTGTGTGATACATATTCAGTAGTTGGCAACATAAACACAGTTTTAGTTCCTGTTGCCAACTACTAAATCCATAATTCTTTAAACAAGGAATTAGGGGTAAAATAAATATTAATTAGAGGAAGTGTGGTAGTTTTAAAGGTGAAACATGCATTTGTGAAGTTTTCTGTGGGCATTTGGTCTTAATGGGCATTTATTGTCATTGATTTCTTTAAAAATAAGATCATTGTAACAGTTTCACCACAAAATTCTACTTGGTTTGATAGAACCTACCTTAGAGCTACGATCATGAATAGAACACAGTTTCCGTTAATGCGAAAAATATCTATTCCTACATAAAGAGCTTAAATTTATTAAATATTTCTTTGTCGAAGTCCGATGAGTTTTACATCCTTTGAATCGATGCCTAGAGTGATATTTAAGAGGGAACGTATTTCTTGGAATTTAAGGATGACCTTAAGTCCTTAAATTGGAAAGCGTGCACTAATTCGATTTCAGATTCATTCTGACGAATGTGAAATGACGTTAATTCCTGAATTATAAATGACAGCTGTAAATGAATGTCAAATTTCTGATGGTCTAATAACTAATCTGAAAAGAACCTTGGAGTTAGATGGATTATGGAAAATTAAACATAATATTGAATATCTTCAAATTAGTTTTAAAAATGAATAGATCTTATCCCTCTTTTTAATCATCTACATATATTAGATAATAATAATAATAAAACATTTTATCCAATAAATTCAGTAACTGACTTTAAAACAGGGGTGGCCAACCTGCGGCCCAACATGAATAATTTTGCAGCCCGAGAGATTATGTAATAACAATTTTACAAAATACGATTATTTTGTGGAATATATATATATGTCAATATCAGTGGCGCACACAAGGGAGGGGTACTGGGGGTCCGGACCCCTCCTCCCAAAGCCCTTGAATTTTTTTCTGATTGATTATAATTCTAAGTATATAGTACGTAAAATTTAACTAAGTATTTGTTATTAATGAATAATATTAATTAATGCTAATTATTTATTCAATAGTTAGTTTTTTACTGTGTTTTGTTCCTGAAAATCGACAAAATCAAAAGGAGCATGATACAAGAAAGGTGAATTTTTTGACCCCCGACACCCCCCTCTTGAAAATTCCTGTGTGCGCTACTGCCCTGTTTACTACTTTATATATATATATATATATATTGGTGTTTTCTAAAAAAGAAAGCTGTAACATAAATTACGATGTGCGGGAAAGAATTACGGGTAAAAGTTGAGAAACAAATATTAAATTTTATTTGATCATTGCATTATTAAATTTATAAAAGTTTGTTACGGAAAATTAAAAAACAATAATAATCAATCCTTCTGTTTTAAATTTTCTCTCCAATAATCGTTTGTAATGAATACAAATCTAATATAAAGATATATATTTTTATATGCGGCTGGCAGGATTATATAATGTTTTTTCGAAGCAGCGCGAAAGATCATTTCGGTTGGTCCCTCCTGCTTTTACAAGAATAAAAGCTTTTACAAGTTAAATAATAAATCCCGAATGTTAAAACACGTCATCACTTCCTAAAAAGCTTGAATAATATTTTTAAATGAATATAAGCAAAAAGATCCTAATAATGTATTGCTATATTTTTGTACAATTATTCTATGAAATCTTTCACATAAAGTATGTTCTACGTATTGGGTAGTGTGCATTTAAATAAGACACATAAAGGTCAAAGCAGAATTCAAAGTAAAAAATAAACAAAAAATAAGGGTTTTAATATTCTTGTGAAATTTAAAGGTAAATTGCGTTAAGGGGGTCTATATGTAATAATCTGGGGAAATTTTTTATATAACCATAGAAAAAGTTTTTTTACTTTAAAATATTAAAAAAAAACTATTTTTTTAAGTCCTATTTTATCATTACTCAATGCTATTTCTACAACCTCACTTTACAACAAAATTTAGGAATGCTAAGATACATTGAAGAAATCTTAATCATAATCTATATATCAAATAGTATTTAGAGTTGAATTGTTAAGTAATGTATTCAGCAATATACAATATTTTTTTATTAAGTACACTCTTGTTTGCATCGCGTACTATAGAATGAAGTACTAAATTAACTTTGAATTTTAAATGATTTTTTTGAAGTAATAAGGAATTTTATTACACAATGGCATACACAAGGGTGGGGATTGGAAGTCCCCCAGAATAGGCTAATTTTAATTTCTTACCATAGATTTAACGTCTCGGCCCTTTTCGTCAACTTGTTTTTTAGAATGGAATCCACCCATTAAGGGGGTCTGTAGGCATTACGACCACTGTAAATCAGCGTTCTCAAACAACCCTAGAGGGCTGTATAACTCTACAAGGGGGCGCGAGCCTATTGAAAAGTCGAAAACAAAAAAATTAAAAAAGTTATTTATTTACTGGGAAAATAAACAAACAAAATATATTCTGACATAATAAAAAAATAAAGTACACATTTGCACTTATATAATACACTTATAAATGTATCATTACTGCACAATGTAATTTATAATGAATTTAACAGTACTAAGTTAAGAATAATTTTAATCATTACCAGTGACCCCATGGGCTTGTCATTCATAAAAATTTTTTCAAAAATTACACTTATCTTGATAATTTGTACGGTTTATAATTGATCCCTTAACTGCCGATTAAAAGTTACAGGATTCGCCCCTCTAATGCCACCATTCTCTACGTAGGCTTGTGTATGTGATGTATTGGTATTGGGGAATAAATAAGCAAATCTTCTGAAATAAGTAAATCCCTCGGAAACTTTTTAGTCAAGGTTCTTTTATTAGATTCCCAAACCGGAAAATTTTATGGATAGCAGGGCTCAAAAAGATCATGTATTAGGAAAACTTATATATATATATATATATATATATATATATGTCTATATATATATATATATATATATATATATATATATATATATATATATATATATATATATATATGCCCTCCTTTTTCTCTCTATATATATATATATAAAGTCCGTATATACATATATATATATATACGTCGGGACAATTAACGCTTTGGTTAGTGATAAGTTTATATACAACAGTGACTTGAGATTAAAGTCTTATTGTAGCTTTTGCGTTAAAGTGTAGTATTATTGAATTCAATACATTGTTGTAGTATGGAGGGGGGGGGGCGATGAATATTAGGATTGAAAATTGGGTCGCAAATATTGAAAGTTTGAGAAGTACTGCTGTAAACTTCACTGTATTTCACTCAACGTTACACGGGTATAGGTCCGGCTCTAGTGGTTCTGCTGCCCTAGACAAAAATTGAAAATGTTGCCCTCTCTCTCTTCAGACCAAAAAATTATAATTAAAAAGATAAATTGTTCACATAAATATGCAACTATAAAACTTGAATAGTTTAAACGAACAAAAAAACAACAAACAATATATATATATATATATATATTACTTTAACTTTTGAAAAATTCAAAATGAATTGAATTTAAGTACATAATTACTTGTTATTATTTAAAACGAGTAAAATGTAAGAGAAGGAATAGTCCACTTTTCATCAGGATAATTTCTTCGAAAAACAGTTTATTAATGGTTGGGATTTTGTGAGTGTTTGGAAAAATAACTACACTCAAGGACTAAAATAAATAAATTTTTGTAGTTCTCTATCTACCAAAACCTCTTAATGCCCCTGTCCCCTTTTGGATAGCTGACACTGGACATCGTAAAGGTGAAAGGAATGTCCATTGTGACCTCACTTCGGGACGGGACCAAAGTTACTGGAGAAAGATGTGTAAAGATGTTAAATTTGATGATTAAACGTATACTCCCGCCTCGAATCCTTCAAGATTCAACATAAAAGAAAACTGTCATTAAACATACAGAGTACAAAATAAAGAAATAAGATACGTTAACTGAAACACCAAATTCACACCCAGTAATATTTTTGGAAATATAACTAATTTTTTTCAACAAAAAAAAAATCGAATTTGATTCAAATGCCACCCTTAAAATTTGCCGCCACTGAGGTACTTTTATAAACAATTAATCAGCATAAATGGTAAATATTTTAAATAATTCGCAGGAATATTTTTGTTAAGGAAATAAAAAGTATCTTGAATTTAAATCCAGCACCATTTAATTGCTATACAATCCCTCAAATCGGATTACATGAATTATTTTCTGCTATTTTATATTTAAATTGTTAAGGTACGTTTTTGAATAATTTATGAATATAATTATTCTAGAGATTATATATCTATGGTAGTACGCTATATTACATGTAATTCACAAGAGTTTGATTTAAATAGGCTCATACAAGTGAGATTTAACACAAATTAAGGGGACATAGCACGCAATTCAGTTGACAAAAATCGGTAAGAAATTCAAACAAAGCATTTGTAGTCTAAATTATTCTACATATATCATTTTCTATTGTCTTTCAAGATTTGAAGGCTCCACGTTAAAAAAATCCAGAGTTATGCTAACTTTTACATTTGTTTTTATTCACATCCAAATGGCAAATAAAAACTTAAGCTAATTTATCTAAGAAAGATAAAAATTAATTAGTTTTTCTTCATTTCGAACTCTCTGTTTTTTTCTACTTTGTCTAGTGATTTGATATTATTTTAGTTTATTAATATTATGACATGTAACAAAAGTTGGTATACATTTTTGAATCAAAGGCTTTTACTAATTTTTAAAAAAATGTTTAATTTAGAGCTGTTTTACGAATAATATTCCTCTGTTATCACAAAACCCATACTAACTTTTGCTATACATATTTCGACGTACACACATGTTAATCAAACTTCATGTGGGCACGTCCGCGATTCTCAAATTGTGGGGTGCTCCCCCTTGGGGGCGTGAAATCCCTACATAGGGGCACGATCGTATCAAAAAGTCGGAAATAAAGAAATATTTTTAAAAAATTATTCATTTACTGAAACAAAACAAACCAAAATACACATTTGGACATAATAGAAATAAACGTTGTATATTTCTTGCAATCTATTCGAATTTAAAAATTAGAAAAGAAAAGTAATACAAACTTAACCTATTACTTCAAAGTAACATACACAAAATATAATACTTTAATTGATAATTTGTATGGTTTATTATTAAAGAGTCTCTCTCTTATTTTCTTATTTCAGCTACAAGTAAATTATTTTGAATGTAATACCTTGTTATTGTAGAGGGGAGGGGAGCGATGAATATTATGATTGAAATGGGTCGCAAAATTTAACGTTTGAGAAGCACTGGTGTACTTTACTTCGAATATTGTAGTAGAAGTAGAATTTCAAAGTCTCTCATTTTTCTATAAGAACAAAATGGGTAGCTTTTAAGCATTTTGAACTCAAAAACTATTTTAAATACTACGTATAGGTTACAATCAAAACTATTGTAGAGATTATTAAATAAAAGATTTTTTTTTTATAAATTCGTATCATGGCCTTAAGTAATGATTAAAAATTTTAACAAACAATTTACATACAATACAAGGCTTTCTATAGTACTTGAGGAATATATCTGAATAAATATACTACAAATATGTTATATATATGTGTGTGAAACCTTAAGTAACCCATACCCCCAACAATTTCGCAATTGACTTAATAATGTGTAAAATAAATATGCATGCTATGAGCGAAGAACACTTTAATAAACCTTGCGAAACTTTTTTTCAGTATAAACGGCGTTAAGATTTATCCGTAGGATAGAGAGATATTTGTATCGCTAAATATCTTCCTTTGGGATGTATCATTTAGAACATATTGATTCAAAATAGAAGTTTATAAAAGTTTGATCTACTAGAGAGAGAACTAAGCATTTCTTTTAAACTTTACGCTATAAAACGTTCTGTTTCGGTATCTGTCGAATGCAGTTTATTCTCTGAATATTTAATTCCGCAGCACGATGCATTTTATAGCAAAACATTCCTCGCAATCCAAAGGAACATCCGACTATACATTCCACATTTATTCAATTCTCGGTGATAGAATCCAAATTCCTTCGATACAAAATGTTTATTTCCTCCTGAAGGGCTCAGAAGCTTTTGCTATTTGCGATTTTCCGCAAGCCTCTTGGGACGTGCATACAGTGAATTGATGCGACGACTGCTTGCGCATTTTCTCTGATATTTAAATTTACCACTAGCTACTGAGGCTGGGAACGACAAGTTATTTGATTTCGCGTTCATCTTCACAAAATGTCATTTGATGTTAACCGCTGACCGATGAATGGTTACTGATATAGAATTCTTGATTTGCTGTGAGGTTTGCAAAAGTGTTCTCGGCGTTTTATACAAATGTGATGATGGAATAGCAAGAGGTTAAGCTATTTTGAGAAGTGAATTATTCATTGGGTTTTACAATGACCTTGGACAATTGTTTGATATGAATAGTTTTGCAAGTTTGAGAGAAATTCGCTTAAAAACAATGTGGGAAATAAATTGTAAAATATCAACAAAAAAAATTGAGAAGTCATAAAATATTTTTGATTCTATTCTACACTGCTTAAAAACTTAAAAAGGGGTTTGAACTAAATTTAAAAGAGATATTATACAAATCACTCTGTTTTGTAGAACATCCCTTTGATAATAGGATAAGTATGCTAAGCGGCATTATTTGATATGTCAGGAATTAAACGACATGTATTCATCAATTCTTTTACAATCAAAAATGAGTTGAATTGTATTTATTATGGCATTCATTAACTAGGAAATGCTATTTTTCAGATTCCAATAAAATTCACACACACATACTGATGAATATTTAACTAATTCTTTGAGATCTATCTAATATAGTTAAATGCAGTAGTAATTAGTATTGGAAATATTTTATCTCATAAATAATATAATAAATAAAAACATTAAGTAATATAAGCATCTGAAGAAACTTTGATGATGGACATATTTACTGCGTTTTTCATGTTTTAAAATGGGAAGTATTTTGATAATAATGATGAGATATCGTTGCTGTGAGTGGCGTAGTGGTTTATCGCTGTCCTTGTACAACCAAATTTGTGGGTTCGATCCCGGCCCAAGTCGTTGGAATTTCATGATGCAAAAGTTTGACAGTGTCTTTGTCGTATGATTATGTGACATATTAATGATCTCTTCAGTACCTGTTTGGCTTCAAGTCATTACCTTCTCTCTGGTGAGGAAACTGGACGTCAATATAACTTGCGGTAATTGATATCCACCGATATGGTGCCAACTAAAATGTGATACTAGCTTCCGGGGAATGTATTAGGTCTGTAAAGGTAAAATACCATTCCGCAGCCCCCTTAAAAATTATATATATAATTTAAAATATTCAATGCGAGTTAAAAGTAAATTATATTTATAAATACTGAAAGAGCATAGTATTTCACATTAATGATTTAAAATATTGATTTATCAAAATAAAACGTTCAGGAAATCAAAAGTCATTTGATTATTTGATTGTTCTAATAACTTAATTTTGATTAATGTTTAACAATGAAACTGTTCCCAATAATTGTAGTACTGATCGTCGATATCATGAAGTGCCGATGTAATGATAGAGCTGATTATTTGTGTGAAGACTTCGCTTAGGGATTAAAACGACATGAGGGCAGGTCTTCAAAATTATCGTTTTAAATTCGAGATCTAGGTGGTATTCTGCAGTAGGGTCTGGACCCCGTTATAGCGAGTTCCTTATTTCGCTTTTTTGTGTCTTAAGCGGATTATGTTAATCCTTCAAAGGAATACACGTGATACAGAATGATTACTGATGGACGTAGCCGAGATTATTGTTCAGTCATTGGTCCCTTGCCACACATTGTGGGGTTTATTTTCAAGCTGGAGATTAATGTGAGAAAGTGCCCTAGAATTTATGGAGTACCGAAAAATATATATATATTTTCCTGATCTGAATTACTATAGACCCAGATTCATCATAACTGATCCAGATTTGTTTAATTCTTAAATTTTATTTGTATCTTAATTTATTCTCTCTTTATTTTTCGTTTAAAAATTACTTTCCCACTAGTTATTAGTTCGAGCGCAAGTAAAACTGCAAAACTACTTAATGATTGGTCGAGTTCTTAATCAAATTTGAACGAAAACAGCTGAACATTCTGGTTCTGCCAATCACAGAAAGTCCTCTCGACACTGATGCATCCTTGCAGTTTTAATCCAAAATTTTTCTCAATCTTATTCGTGCTTATTTACTTCAACTGGATTGGATACACTCACCTCAACCACGTTAAAAAATTTTCCAAGTCATGACTTTTCATCAGACATTTCACTCTACTCTACACAAGTAATTTTTATCAATAAAGTGTAATTCTTAATTTATATTTTAATCTACAACAACTATATTTTATTAACTTAATAATTAAAATCTAAAAAGAGCAATTTGAAAGTGGTGTTAAAGGAATCAAAATCGCATAATTGGAGTAAAGGTTCGAAAGAGCTAAGTGCTTCCATCCAACCTAGTACCAGTACTAGAATTTATTGTCAGCATTTTTCCTGTTGCGAATACTTACCCACGTGAAAGTAATTGACCGGGTTGGGAAATAATAAGTTCGTTAACAGGAAGCCAGTCTTTCAGTGGAGTTTACATTTAAATTATTTTTGAGAATTTCCGAGTAAACATTTATACAACTACGTGATAGCGAGTTTTCATTACTGATATTTCTAAAATTACACACAAGTAGCAAAAGTGGTTTATTGGAAATTATATCTCTATCTACTGTAAGTGATCCAACTACAGTTTTTAGACATGTGTGTGGAATGAAATTAAACGAACTTTTTATTTTCTATTTTTAATTTGGTGTGTTTTAGACTTCCAAAAGAAAAGTCTTTAGAATCCTACAATCCATTCTTCTTTAGAAAAGTTCAGAGAATGTAAATGGTTTCATTTTCCCCATTTTATTCGACACTAAATACTGCTTTTCACAGTTGCTAACGATACAAAATGATTCTATCCACCCAAACCACTGAAAGGCTTTCATTATTTCTCATTTTCCCTTATTCCCACGGGACTTAAGCACCAAGACCGAGAATTGATTCAGTTCTAATGAAAAGCAGGCGCGAATCGATATTACAGGATATGAACATGTTGCGAAATTTAAAACAGATTAATTTTGTAAAATGTCGTTTGAGTTGAAACATTGAGCTATGAATGTCTTTGAGAATATAATGCTGACCCCTTAATTTGATATTTGGCAGAAAAGATTCAATAATAATTGCATGTACCTAAATGAAATATATATGCACCTTATTTATTCAAATCTAACCTGTGCATTTTTCGAACTTTAATGCTACTAAAAATATCGGCTCAGTGGCTTAGAGGTAGCGTGCCCATCTCGTAAGCTTAAGATTGGGGGTTCAATCCCGGCTAGAGTCGATAAATTAACTAGATACAAAAATAGTAAACACGCATGCCATGATTATGTGGCACATGAAAGATCCATTTAGTATTAATTTCACTCTGATACTGTCCTTCTCCTCAGTTGCGCGACAGCCCAGGGTGGGCTTTGGTCTTCTCAAGAAGCCTTTTCCAGGACAGCCTTTTTCTTGCTAGTGTTCTGCAGTTCTTAGTTCTCAAAACTAGGAGATCTTTTTTTATATATCTAGATCACATCAATCCATCTAAGATTTAACCCACCTTTTTTTCGTGTGCCAATTGGTTGAGCATTGAAGACTTTTTAGGGGTGCGGTCTTCGCTCATTCTGATAACTTGACCTACCCATTTAATTCGTCGTATTTTGATGAAGTTAACAATGTCAGATTCTTTATATGATCGATAGAGCTCGAAATTTGATTTGCTTCTCCACGTTCCATTTTCCTGAATTCCTCCTAAAATGAATCTTAAAATCTTCCTTTCGTAGATACTTATCATGTTCTCATCTGTTCGAGACACGGACCAAGTTTTGAATGTGTAAGTTTAATACTGATCTTAAAAGACTTTTATACAATAGAACCTTTGTTTTTCTTTTGATCAAATTTGATTTCATATGTTTTCGTATTCCATTCAGACATCTATTAGTCGCAGTAATTCTCTTTTGGGTTTCAGTAGTACAATCGTTTCTTTTGTTAATTTCCGAACCTAAATAAGTGTAGCTGTCAACAACTTCAAAACTATAATCATCAATTTTAAAATGGGAATCGTTAAAACATGATTTAGTGCAAGGCATGTACTTGTTCTTATTCTCATTGATTTTCAGTCCCATCCTAAGGGCCTCTTTCTCTAAAGACAAGACAAGTCTTGGTGCTGTGGGTGTTCAATCGATGATACCAATGTCATCAGCAAAAGCCAATAACTGTATCGATTTATTAAAGATATTTCCTCTGGTATTTATATCGGAATCTTTACCACTTTTTTTAATGCTAGATTAAAGAGAAGACGCCAGTGCATCTCCCTGTCGAACTCCATTTTTTTTTATTTTTTTTTATTTCCTATAGGTCCGAAAGATCATTCTGTCCTTTGACCACTTAATGTCAGGCTTCTCAGCCTTACTCTAGTACTGTCGGTTAAATTAAATCTCGGCAATATTTAAAATCTGACAAGAGCTTGAATTGAAGGAATTCAAGCGTCAAAAATTTGGTAGCAAAAGTCTCCACTAGGTAGCACTATCTACCAATGAAATGGTCCTCACACTTGTAAATTTCCCGTGTCTGTATAGGCTATACCGCCAAAATGCAGCCCATTTGAAAGAAAAAAAAATACATAAAATCGAACACGGAAAAAAATTCGTTGGCTGATGAAAAGGGAACATGATACTGAGACAATTAGAGCAATTACAAATTCTTGTATACATTTAAAAGTTTTTAAAACGAGTAAAAATAAATGAATTACGCACTTATTATTTACATTTCAATTTTGAAAAATCGGATATCCATAAATCTTTTTACGCTATTTTTTAAAAAAAAAAAAATTCGCAAAAATGTGTTGTGAACTTAGCATGTGTTGTAGAATGGACGGCTGTTTCAATTCGTATAAATATGGTATTTATATATCTTTGAACGGTTATCTATATTTTTATCACACTCAAGAAAACTGTAATAAGAAATTAGATTTTTATTCTTTTAAATCAACTTTTATTAATATTAAATAGAAAGGGAATTCACATGGATATTTGTGTGTGAGCACGCGTTTTGCTTGGAATATATTGCTCAATACATAGTGACTCTGTGGAATACTCATACACTTCTAATACCCACTACTAACATCATGTTTTACAATCTGATACATATCACGGCTTTTATGAAAAAAAAGAATCACATTAAATTTCGAATTTTTTAATATTTATTTTATGAAAAATGTCGGTGTCGTGTTATTCGGCTAAAATGGTTATTACCAATCTCAATAGATTGAAGGTTAAAAGATTAATGTGCTTTCAAAAATCTTTGAGATAAATAATGAAAAAAAAAATAATTTCATAACAAAGGATTGTTTCAATACACATATATATGGTTGATTCGCGCGCGCGTGTTTAAAGTTTGAATTGCCATTTTAATATATTCAAAATATATTTACAGAAATATTACAAATCAAATCAATATTAGCTTTCAAATGGTTAAAATTTTCTCACTAACATGTCTTTAAAATTCTTTTATCTATTAATAATTTTTAAGAAAATTAATTTATTTGCTTAGCTCGACCCAAAAACCACAAAAGACAATTATATCAAGCATTGTCAAATCCAAAATGTAAGATTTTCTCATTTATTTTCGAAAGCATATATTAATTTAATGCTTTATTAGCTATTATAATTATTATTATTTTTATTTTAACTCTTAGTTTTTGTTGCTGAATCATTCTTCATTCGTTTTCTTATGCCAAACAATAACGAAATCAAGCAGAGTGAAATTGAATGCATGAGTGATGCCCATAAATTACAAAACATGAAATATTACATGCTGTTGTCAATGCCACTTGACTGACGGCGTCAGATCAAGGCCCACGAAATTTATCACGGCAAAGGGTTAGTTTCACACAGGCCATTAGCAGTAGCTTTGAGCACCATACAGGTGACACTACGATTTGGCTTGGTTCCATGGCCAATTGAAAGGAGAACACCATGGAGGTGGTCAGGGGCCTCTTTTCCCCTTGCATCAACTTCACTAGAGGACTTGCGGCTCAACGGCTACCTAGAGTGCCCCCGTGCTGCGCAGACACTTCGCATTTGCAAACATCTCTGCCTTCGGGATTTGAACCCAATCCCTACGGTACAGCAGACAGCGTCACTAACCACTACACTGGAAGGGTGACTGTTGGTTCGGTGGCTTAGAGGTAGCATGCTTACCTTGTAAGACCAAGGTTGTGGGTTCGAGTGATTAAGAATTTAAAATTTTAGTCACGCGTATGTCATATGATTAAGTGGCATGTAAAATATCCCTTAAGTATCAATTTAGCTCTGATACGCGAACGAAAATATTTCAAATCTAAAGATTGCTTGAATTGTCAAATTTTTGTTGCAGGAGACGCCACTAGATGGCTCCTATCAATGAAATCGCTGCCAACTGCCAAAATGCACCCCATTACATAATGAAATAATTTAAAACATTTTCTCTGAAATGAAATGAAATAACTGACCCGATATCAGAGGGATCGCGAAAATAATACACCATCTTCGAAAGAATCATAAAGCTAGGAATTAACTATTAACTAATAAAATAAATAATAAATGCAGAGAACCTAAGTAATAAGATAAGTTATTTAATTTATTTTTTACGAAAGAGGGAAGGTTTGAAAACCTAAATTTATTGAATATTCCAATTTCTTTAAAACCTTGTCTGTTGCTTAATATAACAAGCATGCCTATTAATTACTTAAATATTATTCTCTTTACACTCACAACTAGAATTCTATTTCCTCTGATACGAAATGCATATTTACATCCTAGAAAGGTATTCGATATTTGTTCTTTTCCTTCTAGTCCCTTGTGTCTTACAAATCCCAAATCGATGTCCAGCTTAATGGTTCAGAGATAGTTGAATGCTCCTGGGAATTTGAAGATGACATTAAATCTGCAAATTGGGAAACGACAAATCTAACTTGATTTGGAATTCCTTTCAACAAACGTCGTCTTATGTTAATCACTGATATATGAAAAGGCCAATGGAAATGAGGGTCCGCGTAATGTTTGATGGAATATTATTCAAGTCAAAAAGATCCATCGACTTAAATATCTTTATGTGTATAAATCAAGAATAAAATTATATCATTGGACATGTGATATCTGCGGTAGATTCGAGTGTCTTAAAATGATGGAATCAATCAATATTGATGTGTTTTGTAGAGGTCAGTTTATAAGATTTATAAAAATATCAATTGATTTGTTTTTGTCAGTTAACTTTACGAAATTTGTAACTGTTTAGTAAGAGTGCATGCTATTTTCAATAGAGGTCACGGTAGTCTAGTGGACATGGTCACGAGCACGCGGCTGGAGTGTCACGAATTCGAGCCTAGTGCAGAGCCGCTTTTTCACTTAGGCATACTAGGCACATGCCTAGGCCGCAAAAAAATAAGGGCGAATAGAAGAGAAAAATTTAACATTACAGCGAATGAACTACTGCCTAACGAATCATGTATTCGTTGTGTTTGTGTGTGTTTGTGCGCGGAACTATGGAAAACATCTGCTACGTAAAATGAAAAGCTTAACAGTTTGATGCTGCAGTGTATTCAAAATGATATTTCAATATAAATTAATTACAATGAGGTCTTTAACGATTTTGCAATGATCAAAGTTTGCAGAAAACCTTTATTTGTACAAGTACAATGACAGTAGCTCAAACAAAGAATAAGGATGTCTGAAAGTAATAGATAGTAAAGCGATAAGCGATGGTAATTAACAGGTTGACAGCAGTTCATACAATAATGTGTACTCAATATCATAATTGCAAACGATTTCATAAATTTACTGTACTGATTCACAAAAGGGTGGGTGGTCCGTTATTCCGTAAGTTAAGATATGAACAAGAGTGCCCAAACCAAGTCACTATCCTTTCCTTATGCTGCCGGTTGCCAATGCCGGATATGGTGGGCTCATAATTGGTAGATAATGGAAATAATATATCTAAAGAGCAAAAACAAAGAAAGGGAACATAGTAAGACAGTTAAATGAAAATCTCACTAGAAGAAAAACTGGCAAGGTAAGAACAAAAGAAGGGGGCACTCTGGAAGTCATGGGGGCGTAACAATTTAAAGTGCCTAGGGAGCCAGGAAGGTTAAAAATGGCCCTGGCCTAGTGCCACTGAAGATTAAGCATGTATGGAGAGGATAATGCACGTTAAATATGTCGTGGCTCAAAGTCCTAACGATGGAGTGGTAGTTTGGAGAAGGGGTGCCAGCTTTTATGTCACTCTCGTCACTTGACAAGGTCCGTAGCCAATAGCACTTGTGTTGTGTTGTTTTTGTACAAGGTACATAAACACTCATTCTCTACGAATTAAAAAAAGGTGTTTTTTTTTTTTTTTGTGCAAAATTTGGAATAGAGACAGATTGCTGAGTGTGTGACATTGCATTATAAAGTAACATGGCTATTGACGATGGACTTGAACATATGCATTGCATTTAAATGACGAGGATGACACATAAGATGGCACCCCTCTCTGAATTTCCACACAACACACCAAAACGAGGACTTTGAACTCGACACAGATTTATTGTGCTTCAGCTCCTCTATACGGTTAATATTCTGTGTGGCACTAAGTCTCAAATTCAAGACATGCAAGCCATAACCGCTTAGCTATTGCTGGAAATTTTTGCTGAACTTATGAACACAATTAACTGAAAATTCTGCTCTTGTTTTGTGTAATGCAGAATTATTTTGACTTATTTTTTATAAAAATATTACTGCATTATTATAACCATTTATATCAGCTTTTCTAAAAGTGTGGGGTTCACCCGCTCGGGGAAAGACACGAGCATATTAAAAAGTCGAAAACAAAAGATTATTTTAAAAAGTTATTAATTCACTGAAAGTAAGCAAAAAAAAATACATCGTTCCGTAATGAAAAATAAAATACACATCTACACTGATATAATACCCTTATAAATGTACAATACTGCCCAATGTATTTTATAATTAGTTTAACAATTCTAAAATAATAACAAGTTTAAAAATTACTAGCGACCCATGGGATTGTCATATATAAAATTATGGGAAAATTAAAACTTATCTCTCTTGATAATTTGCTCAGTTGATGATTAATCCCGCGTAAATGCCGATTAAAAGTTAAGGTATCCGACTACGTTCGGAACCGCGATTTTAAAAAAACGGATAAATGGATAATTTTCATGATATTTAGTGTCACTTAGATTAGAATACATGTATAAAATGGTTTAAAGGACATTATATATAACACAAAAAAATTATTTAAATACAGTATTTCGGCAAAAAATTAACTTAGAGTAATCTTTTTTCAAAACGCTCTCCTTTTGTGAAAAATGCTTCTATTATAATAACATTATACCTGTATATAGCTCAGACTTCCGCACCGAGGCTCAACTATAATTTTTGAAGGATTCACATTATTTTCAGAGTTACAGCCAATTGAAATAATTATCGACGTTTTTTTTTCTTAAAATTTCTCCCTCTGTTGTCGTAAAACATGGATAAACCCATTTCTAAGTAATATATTTCAAAAATTCTAGTTGAGCCTCTGTAGAGAGGTCTGAGCTATATACAGTGGCCGCGGTAGCCGAGTGGTATAGGTATCGGATCGTGGCTTGCCTTGTCACGAGTTCGAGCCCAATGCCACTAAAGACCCACCGTGTAGGGCAGCGATGCACGTTAAATCTGTCGAGAGCTGAAACGTCCTCCCGTTGGTGTGTGGTGTGGTAGTTAGGAGAGGGGATGCCAGCTCAGGTGTCCTCCACGTCACTTGACCATGGTTCAAACATACGTGGTCCGTCGCCAAAAGCCCTCGAGTAGCTGAACAGTGCGACGTTAATATCAAATCAAATCTGAGCTATATACAGGCGAAATATTATTATAATAGAAGCATTTTTCACAAAAGGAGAATATTTTGAAAATGGGTCATTTTATGTTCATATTTTTGTCAAAATAGTGTACTTAAATATATAATTTTTTATTGTAATACTATTCTTAAAACAATTTTATATACATTTTCTAATCTAAGTGACACTAAATATTATAAATATTATCCATTTATATGCTTTTGCAAAATCACGGTTCCAAACGTATAGTCGGATATCTTAAGGAGTTTATTTATTCTAGATATGACAAGAATACTAATTTGTTGATTTAATACATTGTATTGTAAAGAAAGGATAATATGTTACAATAAAAACATCTCTCTCTCTCTCTCTAAAATTTTATTTAAAATTTTTTTTCGATGGAAGAGTGAAAAAAATTCCTTTTCTTTAATTTAATTCAATCAATATCTAGAGTCGAGAGGCTTTTTTTTTCTTCTTTCAAATTAGGCTGTGGATTGGTAATCACCATTGCAGACATAGTATATTCCCCCATAGCTGTTAACGCTTTTTAGTGTGGATACCAATTGCCACAATGTAATTTTTGCAATCCAGATTTTTCCCAGAGGGAGGCACCTGAGCTCTGATGATGCAAAACCGTACTAAGAATTTAATTTTGCCTAGGGCACTATAGGGATTTTTAACATGCTGCATAATCATGCAACAGACACACTGTTGATTTTCTGCATCGAACCCGTGAACTTCGCCATACAAGGATAGTGCAAAACCTACTACGCCATCAGCCCGGCAATAGTAATAATATAAATTTAGGAAAAGAGTGGATAGATATAATGTCAACAAATTTAAGCATTATTTAACAATAAATGGCATAAACACTATGTGTAAAGAAATAAACAATTTATTGTTTTACCCATATTTTGTTTTAAGGTATCCGACTACTTGCGACAACTTTTTTTTTTTAAAAAGTAAGATATAGAGATTTTTGTTGCTTTTAGAGAGAGATTTATTTAGAACATTTTTTAAGAATAAAGGCTAAAATTAAGAAGAGAACAATAAATTATTACTACTAAAATGGAAAAGATGGGTAAAAATTACATAAATGGGGCCCACTCTTTACAAATAATAAATGAAAGAATTCTCAATTTAGATGTATTACGTTGCTATTTCTCTTCGAAATGACTTTCAAGTTAAGAGATATTTTAATTTTTACCAAAAGACTACAGCACTTTATCCCAACTATTATATGAAATTGCTTAAAAAAAACAGTGATTATGTTTACACGAAGAACTGTAAATTTAAAAATAAAGCAGTGATTGATAATACTGAAGGTTAAAACACTTCTATACTGTTATACAGAGCATACACAAAAAATTTCAGTAAATTATTTTAAACCTTTATCTACCGACGGTACTTACAAGTACCACTCACTTGAAAGTTACATAGAATAACCACACACACACATTTTTATACGAATACTCTGACAATACTTAGCAGAAATATTATTTGAAATCCAATCTTCCAAGATATGTGGAATTTCGGTATCTATGATGAGTATTTTAGCGGGAAAGGCGAATATTTTTATAGCAGAGATTACTTTTTCAGCGGATTGCGAAGATTGTCATTTATGTTCCGAAAAAATATTGTCAAAAGTTAAGTATCTTATTCTTTTGTAGGTCAATATAAAGACCTTAGAAAACGCTTTGACTCTTTATTTTAAGTGAACAGTGTATATAAATAATTTTAAAGTCGAATATCTTCAATTAATTAATTAGCTCTAACGGAATAAATTTCCCAAAGTTGAATATTTTGTTTATGTATACCCCTTAATTTTCAACGTAGTGATTAAAAAATATTTTATGAAAAGAACTGTAGTAAATTATAATGCGGTAGATAAAATGGTTAAAAACCTTTTGAGCAATCGCTGTCTGCGCTTGAGCTTTTCGAAAAAAACACACATTTCGAGTAAAAAGCATTTTAGTTTGACATCTTGTGTAAAGTTATGGCATCTGCCTTTACTAAAACACTTGTAGTTTTTGTTCTAGTGAATGGAAAATAAAAAAGATATTTTTTTTATAAAACTAATAAGATGGCCTATAAAATGAAATCATAAAAGAAATTCGTCGATTTTTGAAGAAAAAACACATGATTTTAGGGTATTTGGAATGCTACCTTAAATGCGCCGAACCGCAAATCTACTTCTTGGTTATGATCCTCATAAAGGAACCATGTGGTGCATTCCACAGTGGTCAACAGTATGAAAAGCTTATTTGCATGAGAAGCTCTGGAAGCCATTCACTATTTGTGAATTCCCCTCTAGTCCCCCAGGGTCTACCAACTATGAATCGGCGCAAACATATTGCTCAAGAGATAACTCTCATATCTATACCAGATATTTAAATGCGATCTGAAATCTGCAAACTAGGAATGGCAAGTAATTAGATTTCGGATTCATTCCCGACAAATGTCATCCAACTTTAACCGTTGGTTGGAAGCGAATGTCGAATACTAAATGCTGTAATAGTTGGCGGAAAATATTCACTTGTAATTTCAAACCGTTCGACTGGAATTGTTGGGTACCACGGGAAACTATTTGGACTATTTCTGTATGCGATATGTTCAGCGCATTGTTGAGCCTATTGACAGAAAAAAAAGTAAATTACAGTTAAAAAAAACATTCTTTTATAGTTAATTGAACTAAGTTGTAACTTAATATTTTAGTCACCAAGTCCGGAATATGTCGCCAAATCTGGAAATGGGATTTTAAATTATTCGCCAGATGCGAGATAGGATCTGAAAATGGGAAATCGTTAATCCTTGATGATCCTGATAAAGATAAAAGGGAACAAATTTATTAAATTATTGTATAGTCATCGATCCTGCACAAGTGAGCAAAATTTCAGATTAATTTGACCTTTTAAAGCGAGTAAAAATTGAGTTCAAATATTCCGTTACATACAAGTGAAACATATAAAAGGGTGTTAATAATCAAAATTGATTAAAAAAATTAATTTTGCAATGGGATAAATGGTTGTAGAATTTAAAATTTTGATATAGATTGATTGATTGATTGAATATTATTGTGCCAATGTTCAGCTACACGATGGATTTTGTCTACGGACCACGTAATTTTGAACAATGGTCAAGTGACGTGGACGACACCTGAGTTAGCATACTTCTCTCCTAACTACCACACCACACCAACGGGAGAACGTTTGAGCTCTCGACAGATTTAATGTGCATCGCTGCCCTACACAGCGGGTCTTTAGTGGTACTGGGCTCGAAATCATGACAAGACAAGCCATGATCCGATACCTATATCACTCGGCAACCGCGGCCACATTTTGATATAGAAACAAGCAAATCAACGAAAATGAATGTAATGACCTCAATTTAACATTGAAAAGGTTCAAAACTAACTTAAAGACAATTATTAACTATTAAATTAAGAGATATATTAAAATTACGAAAATAAAGCACAACATCAGTGACATTCTGTTCTGAACTGTAATTTTGGTTCAAAATTTCGAGCTCCGTTAACAAAAGACCTCGAGTAGCTGAATAGTGCGACATTAATATTCACTCACTCACTGTGTGTGTGTGTGAACTGTAATTTAAAGATTCTAACACCAAATATTTGTTATTTAACTCAAAAGTAATGAAAATTTTTACTTAAGTATCTATATATACTTTGTGTTGCTATTTTTTCATATTGCATGTAAGTCAGAGGTGTAAATCAAACTCTTAAAGTTACGATTTCGTAAATCCATTTAATATCCATGGAATTCTATGGAGCAATGCGTTTAATCTGAAAATAACTAATATGGAAGGATTTATTTAACAAAAGTTAATAAGTTTCAATATGAAGATATTACATCTGGTGTGACTTTTGTACTCGCGAAGTTTGATATATGCAACTCACTTAGGTTTGTGACTGCCAAGTTATTAATTACTTATTAACTAATAAATTAAGAAATTTATTAAAATTACGGCAAGAAAGCACAACTTCACGACATTCTGTTTTGAACTGTAATTTTGGTTCAAAACGAGCCCGTCACGGCCGCGGTAGCCGAGTGGTATAGGTATCGGACCGTGGCTTGTCTTGTCACGAGTTCGGCCATACCACCAAGACCCGCCGTGTGGGCAGCGATGCACGTTAAATCTTTCGAGAGCTGAAACGTCCTCCCGTTGGTGTGGTGTGTAGTTAGGAGAGGGGTGCCACCTCAGGTGTCGTCCACGTCACTTGACCATGGTTCAAAATTACGTGGTCCGTCGCCAAAAGCCCTCGTGCAGCTGAACAGTGCGACGTTAATATTCAATCAATCAATCGAGCTCCGTCACCCAAAACCTTCAAGTAGCTGAATAGTGTGACGATTTTCATGATTTTTTTTTAAAAAATGACAATTTCCTTTATGGTTTTATTTTATAGGCCATCTTATATATATTAGATTTATAAAAATACCAAGTTTCTGATTTTTCCATTCACTAGAACCAAAATTACAAGTGTTTTAGAAAAGCAGATGTCATAACTTTACATAAGATGTCAAACTTTAAAATGCGTTTTACTCGAAAGGTGCGTTTTTTTTCGAAATAAGCTCAAACGGGGACAGCGATTGCTCAATAGGCATTTCAAATAATTTGCGAATTCTTTTGTGTATGCTCTGTAAAACAGTACAAGTATTTTAACCTTCAGATTTATCAATCACTTTTTATTACAAAATTTACAGTACCTTATGTAAATATAATCACTGTTTTTTTAGCAATTCATATAGTAACTAAGCTAAAGTGTCCTAGTTTTTGCAAAAATTAAAATATCTCGCTTCTCTCTTTTCCTGAAGGTCATTTCAAAAAAGAATAGCAAAGTAATACATCAAAATTGAAAAATTGATAGTTTGCTCATTTTCAATTTGTACAAAGCGGTCCCCGCTTATGTCTTTTTTACCCATTTTTTTCCCTTTTTAGTAGTAATAATATATTTTCTTAATTTTAGCCATTTTTCTCCTTAAAATGTACTAAATAAAATTTATACACCACAAAAAAGTTTCCATATCTCCATTTTTTTTTTAAAAAAAAGTTGTCGCTAGTAGTCGGATACCTTAATAAATCTATTTCAGCGTTTATTCAGTCAAATGCAATTATTAAAATGGGATTAATCGGGAAAAATCATATTATTTCTATTATTATTATTATTAGCAAATAAATAAGGAGATTATTACTTATCAACTAGTTTCTCAGGAAAAATTTTATTGTAAAACCTCACTAGAATTTAAACCAATGAACTCATTTTATATTTATTATAAAAATACATTTTTATATTTAGTTCAAATAAGCACATTTTCACTTCGAATACTCGATTTCTATTCATACATATTCATTCAAAAACCAAGAGAATAAAAAGCTTAAAAATCTCCATGCATATTAAACATGCAACTTCAGAATCATTTGCTTATTTATTTAGTTTCTGCGAAGTAAATTATTTAAATTTTGCAAACAATTAATTTCTAATCAGTTTGTATTTACATTAAATATAAGATGATAAATTAGTTTCATCAATTTTTGTTGCTTAATAAATAAAAAAAAACCCATTTATTATGGAAAAATAGATGAGAATGTATATTTTATATGAAATTTTTAAAATGATATACCTAAAGCTCTTAGTCAACGAGAATTTGGGCATATATATAAAAAAAAATGTATTCTAAACTTTATCAAATTCTTGTTCTATCAAGATATTAAACGAAATGAAAGCGGATAGTGTAAAAAATATGCAATGCATTTAATTAATTTGTTTAATTTCTGATGAAATAATATTTATTTTTTAAGACAAACAATAAATATTCGAATAAAAATCATTTGCAAATTAGAAATTTATGAGGATTTTCTGAGGTTTAGGGAAAATTTAAAATATTCATTATTTACTTTAATTTTCTTCAAAAATCAAAAGAGAAAACAAAATGATATGTATCTAAGAAATTAAAATTTAAACGCTTGCGAGATCTCAGCATTCGTGATTAAGTCCTCGATTGTTTCAATGCTAAACTTTCATTTTGTTAAAAAAAAAAAAAATTCTTCACCGATGTTATGATTCTGACATTTGAAATATGCGATATATAATTAAATATTTTTCAAATTAAAAGTGTTATTTCTATTTTATCGTCTTTGACATTTTAATCCAAGAATTTGTTTTATACTCGTAGTAAATACAACTTAATTAAATGCTTTCTGAATGCATTCAGATACATTCTTGTATACATAATTTTTGAATTTCTTCTAAGGGTTGGAAAGGTTTGAAAGAAATTTTTTCATTCATTTAATTATGGATAAATATTTTTAAAATAATTGTTTTAGAGAGAAGTGGAAGTAGATAAACAAAAGATTCGATTGGAATAATTTCGTAGTTAATTTACTGATCAAATAGTATGGTTTTATTTTATGTAAATATGATTATGTGTTTTCTCTGAACTTCATGTTTTAAGGATTTAAAGATGTTGCAAGATTGACTAAAGAAAAAACGCTGACATATTACAAATATAGTTAAATGAATATTGTTTTTTTATAGGAATATAATTATGAGTTTTAAGGTACTGCTGTATACCTTAGATTTAAAGATTTTGCATTGCACATTAGTCTAAAATTACATTTATTTTTATAAGGAAGATATTACACATCCAATATATTTTAATTTTCAATTCTCAAAAAAAAATTTTAAAAATTCACATCAATTTTTTAAAAATAATTATGCTACCATCAAGTAATTATATGTATACACGAGGGGTCTTCAAACTTTTTTCGACTCATGGGACATTTCGTTCATTTTAGAAATTTTCCGTAGCGGAAACCCAGTGGCAAAAAACTTTGTCCGTCGTGTCATGAGTTCGAACCAAGTTCCGCTCAAGGAGTGAAAGAATTTTAAAGGCCTCCAGGACTTTTAAAATTTCCCAAAATTTTTTAAATTTTTTGTGAAAAAAATATATACTAAACCGCAATATTACTGATTTTTTGGTCCAAAATTGTGTTCATATTGAAAACTTCAAAGTTATTGAAAATAAGTATGAAATTTAAACAAAAACCCTACCCTTTCTTATTTTTTAACTTCATTTTCGGAAAAAATCATTTTAGTTTCCGCGCAGGTTTCCCCAGAAACTGTTTATGATATCAATTTGAAATTTAATACACATGTGTTAAAAAAAAACAGCTCTTCAAAATTTAAAAATCAATTTTAAAAAAAAAATATTGATAAATTTTTAGTTTTTAATTTTTTTTTTTCTTAAAATTTTAAAAAATTTTCGTTATAATTGTTTTTAAAAATATATTTTTGTCCTCAAAATTTTTTAAAAGTATGTTTAAATTCAAAAGTGAACATTTTATACCAAGTAAAATTAATTTTGTAAATTTTGATCAATTTGTACTTTTGGGAAACCGGATATTTTTTAAAACTTGTCCAATTATTTTTTTTTTTATATAGCTTTTAAATTTTTTCTCAAAATCTCTGATAATCTTAGAAACTTTGTATATATATATGATTATCACGTGGTAAAAATTTCAAATTTTTGTTTTGTTGTTATTTTCTTTTTAAAAAAGGGATATTATTTTTCGGTGAATGCTGTTTGGGTCCGGACCCCCCTTTAACGTTGCACTGTTCACCCACACGAGGGCTCGAAATTTTGGATAGAAAAAGTGACGAGGACGAAAATGAGCTGGCATCCCCCTCCCTAATACCGCACCAAAGGGGGAACGTTTGAGCTCCGACAATTTTAAAAGGGGTGCATCGCCCCCACGGGGGGGTTTATGGGGTTACTGGACTCGAACTCGACATGTCGGCCCGGGATCCGTCCCTTTGGCACTGGGCTCCGGCCCCCCCCCATTTCCCGCTGAAAACCCGCCGTGTAATGGGCGATGCCGTTAAATCTGTTGAGGCTAAAAACCTTTTGTTTTGGAATTTGGGAGGGGTGCCACCAGGTGTCGCCCCGATATCGTTAAAACGGGGCCCTTTCCCCGCCCCTCGTAAAACACGGCAAACCTCAAAAATGGCAACATAAATCCTTTTTGCATACGCATTTGTAATTTTGTTTTCATTTTTATGGTATTTTATGGAATCCCTGGGTATGCCTCGTGGAGCCCCAGGAACACAGGAACTGTGTTCTACCTCTATGGAATACAGTTTGAAGACCACTGGTATACACTAACCATTATCCGTTTACTTCACAGGGTATTTCATGGCATTGTAAGAATATATATTCTTTTCTTAGACTATTTTTTTAAATCAAATTTAGCATTCAGCTTTCAACTGTATTAAAAAAATATTACAGTCCTCCCCCTTGATTTAAAAATGATGGGACTTGAATTTCTAAGACAGAAGATCATTTACACCCCTCTCGGAGTCAATTTCCTTCTTTTTAATTGACCTACTCAGCAGAAGAAACATTCTTGCCAAATTCAAAGTTTTAAAACTACAATTAATAAAACGGGTACATTTCCTTGTTTTTAATTCCTTCCTCTCAAAACTAGTTCTTAGCAAATCCATAATTCACACCAGAAACATGTTTATCATGGTTCAAGTGCTGAAGTCTTAACAGTTCATATGCGGGAAATTTTTGTCTATAACGACCCAATAAGGGACCCAATCACTTTAAGGCAGTACTTCTTAAACTTTCAATCCTGGCCCCCCCTTTTCAATCACATTTTTTATATCGACCCCTTATACATTAATAATGTACCGAATGCAATAATAATGCACTTTGACGCTAAAAGCTACAGTATTCGATCTTAATTATGAACCATACAAATTAATAACAAAAGTATTAAATTTTGTATACGTTACTTTTAAGCAAAATAAATAAATAAATAAAATAAGTAATAGGAAAATTATAATGTTATTTTTCCTTTCTCTAATTTTTAAATTGAACATATTGCAAAATGCGGTGGCTGCTTAGAAGACAAAATATAGATATAAGCTAAATATAGAAAAATAACTCAGAGGGTCAATTTCTAATCACAAGTATTCCTCATAAAAACATTGCTTGGCAAGACAAGCCCATGGAAGTCGTTAATTCTTATTAAACATGTTCTTAATTTAGTATTAATTAATTAGTTATAAAATAATCTGTGCAGCACTCACACACTGATGCATTAAAAGTATACCGGCTGAAGTGCTCGCTCTTTGCACGAGTTCATTTATAAGAAAATAAAACATTGATATAATAGCTGAACTGTAAGGAGAGTAAAGCCAAGTGCGCGAAAATGTTCACAAAAATGTAAAATGATTTTTTTAAAATGATATAGGTCAAATTATAATTAGTTTTAAGCCAATTGTAATTTTAAGCCTCACAGAATTAGCATTTAGAATTGATGTTAAATAATGAACAATAATATAAAATTCCGATGAAGAATAATTGTATTATATTTAATATTTAAAGCAAAAAGACTTCAACATGTTTTAACCCGGGAGCAGGTGCGCACTCGATACGGTCGAGAGGGGTTATTGAGTCACCCCAATCCTTTTTTTTAATAATTATTTTATTGTACGCGATATAAATCGTGATTCCAGTGAATAATTTAATTAAGAGAAAGTAAACTTACCTACTTTCAAGGACTTTTCAATTTTTCTTTGGTAACGAATAAACAGTTTTTCCAGAATTAACGATTACGTGATGTGTGTGTCCCGCATGACCACTTCCGGGTAAAAAGTGTATTCATTATGATGATATAAATGTTACTGCTGAAAACAATTGTGTAAAACGTTTTCGTTATGCTTTATATGTTTGAGAATACTCATAAAAATAAGTCTTGGCCAAGTAATCCTTCAAAGTACTCTCCGTGGTTTTCCAAATATCATAAAACACTTTTGCATGGAAAAAAGCGCAACAAAGAAATACATTACTTACAACTTCCCTAAATGAGAAACAAACACATACGACAGGGGTCATAACGAACTGTACCAATAACTTAGAAGGTCAAACAGATTATCAGCAAAAATAGATTACAGCTATAATATGCAGTATTTCAAAAATAATCACTTTGATGAATTTTTTCGATTCTGCTTCTGGGATTTGTTTTTCCTCTGAAAGAGTAGTATGTTAGGTTTAAAAAGAAAACGTAATAAAAATCTCTCATCATGGGATTACAGCAAATCAAATAAAAGTTTTTTATTTGGTTATAGGATCAAAGATAGCTAATTAAGTATTGAAGAAGTTTTTATTTTTGAGATTACTTAATATCGCCTATAAATTATATCAGAGTAAAAGTGCATTTTTTATTATGTCTTGAAGTATATTGTTTTAATTCATTCCAATAAATTAATTATTTTTTAAATCTTTTATTTTCGATATGTTTGCGTCCCCCTCGCAAGGTTATCGCCCCCCCACACGGGGGCGCGCCCCACAGTTTGAGAAACACTGCTTTAAGGGACTATTTAGACGAAATTCGTTCTTAACCGATATCTACTCAACAAATGAAACATGCACATCAGATTTCAAGTGTTTAAGTATAATAGTTCAAAAACGGGAAGTTCTTTTATCTATGCCGTTTCACATAAACCTCCCAGGGTAACATCCTTGGAAGCCGATTTCCACAAAACCCCTTCTTAGGGTATCTTCTTAACGAAAGGAACACACCTTCCAAATTTCAAGCCTGTATGTCAAATAGTTTTGGAGATCTATTGATGAGCGAGAGTGAGTCGCGTTTCTCCTATTTATATATGTTACTTTTAAAGTATGGAATTCAGTTATTTCATAAAATACACTCTATAACAAAACAAGTAATATAAAAAAATAGTTTTTAAGTCAATTCCTACTTAGATCAACAACGAAATTTTTTTATTTTAGCTACTTTTTATTAAATAGTTACAATTAAATAAAAAATATAATAGGCGTAAACAAAATTTTAAAACAAGACATTGTCCTTTAATTCAGTCAATTGAATGCTTTAACACGTGAGAAAATTTTCAAGTTTTGACACAAAATCGCCAAAAGGGTCGCTAAGTCGCCAACGTGGCTGTATTTGTAATTCTTTTAAATAATTGTTTAAATCCATTAATTTTATTAATTATAATAAAATTATTGTTACAAAATAATCATGTATATAAAATTTCAACTCAAAGGAACGCTTTAAAATGTATTAACGATTTAAAATTCCACCAGATAAATAAATATATAAATAAATAAATATATAGACAGTGCGAGAGCTAATAGTAGGAATTGAAAAAACGACGCACCAAGAAGGAGTTGCCCGATTTTACTGAAATTTCGTATGCGAAGACATTTGTAAAAAAACATGCAAATGATTAAAATTTGGTTTCAACGAATGAATAGCGGGAGCTACAGCGCATCGGAACTGAGCACTCAGCAGGTGTCTATAAGAAGCGATTCTCAATTTGATGGTGAAAATTTCTGTTGCACTGAGATTTAGGATACCTTTGAACAACTGAAAAAACGCGTCACGGCATCTTCCCCATCGAGCAACTGTCAGAGTTTGAAAGAGGTCGTACCATTTGTCTGTAAGAGGGAGGTTGGGCAAATAGGAAAATCGTTCGTCACATTGGTCGACGCGATGCGGCCATTAGAAGATGCTGGCAAGAATGGGTGCACAGTGACAGATTTCAGCGTCATGATGGTAGCGGTCGACCTAGGTCCACAGCAGACCAGGAGGACAGATTGATTGTCAAATCAGCTGTCACAGCGATTGATTAATCGTTATCAACCGTCAGACGAACGACCCGCATACGAGTGTCCACCACGAACATTCACAGACGGCTGATAGAGCGAGATTTACGCTCGTACTGACCGCTACGCCACTTGACATTCACGCCTGCGCACTGTTGAGCTAGATACGTATAGTGTTTGGCGACGAATCATGCTTTCATCTGTGTATTGACGATCATCGAAGATGTGTCTGGAGACGGCCAGGGCAGCGTGCAGATCCTGCTTTAATATTGCATACCCCACAGGCCCTCAAAAAGGAGTTATGGTCTGGGGTGTCATTTCTTTTGAAGCCGGATAAATTTGGTCGTCATTAGAGGCACACTTAGATCACATCGGTGCGTCGACGGCCTTCTGAGAACTGTTTTTGTACCGTTACTTTTGCAGTACCCTGGCCTTATTTTTGAGCAAGATAATGCCAAACCACATACCACACGTGTTGCTAGGAACTGTCTTACAGCTTATAAAACGCTTCTTTGGCCAGCCAGGTCGCCAGATCCCCCTCAAATTGTGCATGTCCGGAATATGATGAAAAGGTTATTGCATCTACCAGGGATTGTTGATGACCTGGCCCGACCATTGGAGCAAATCGGGTTAGAAATACCACAGGGGACCATCAGTGTTCTTTATCACTCTATGTCACGTCGTGCGGCGGCTTACATACAGGCTAGGGGTGGATCAACTCCTTATTGAGCTCGTTATTTTGTAACTATTCAACTCTGAAAAAATTAATTCAATTTTTCTGAAATTTTAATCATTTTTATTCTATGCGTAATCTTTCTACCCACCAATTTTTGTCTCTATCGGACAACTCGTTCTTGGTGCGTCTTTTTTTGTTATAGAGTATAGTTAGGTATTTCAGGAAATAATTAGAAAAGTTAGGTAGTATATAATAGATGAAAAAATTCATACTTTACCTAGTTATTCTTTGAAATTACTAGGTATTCTATGGAAGTAACTAAGTAAGACCGTTAAAGTGAAAAATAAACAATTTCAATGATATTATATAAATTAATTGATCATAAATGTCCTCAAAAATACATTTTATCTCTTTTTGAATGAATAATTGATAAAAAATAAGGGAAAGCAGATGACATAATTTATTGTTGCTCATATTGCTAACATTAGATAAACAGAAAGGGATGAAAAATATGCTGAAAAAATAGATTATATTTAAATATTATCAACAAAAATACATGTGAAGAAAAACCCTTGCTTAATAAAAAAATATTGTGTAAATTTTTTAACACAAAAATGTAAGAGAATTTTTATTTAAATTTTATGAGATACATTTGTTTTTATTTTCATTACTAGCTGACCCGGCGAACTCTGTTCCGTCTTAAAGGCAATAAATAAGCAGATTTTTGAATTTATTAAGTTATTTTTATTAGAAAATACAAAAAAAAATTAAGACCTACGTTAATCATTCATTATTGTTTCTGTATTTTAGTACATAGGTTGCTCTTCACTTAAGTACCTTGTGATACACAAATTTTTGTTTTATTATCAGGCAAAATCAAACGGGAGATGGTCTTCCGACCCGTGAACATGCCACATATAATTGACCATGGGAAAAGATGGATGTTCTAGATTCAAACCACAAACTTTTAAGGATTGGCCTTGTGGGTTTGTTGATGGTCATGACAAATGCAAGACGGATCGGAAATTTAAGTTTTTAATTCAAACGGCATATCGGTTGGGATCATCGGGATCCTCGGATGAGAACTTCCTCACCTTTGAATTTTCCTTTCAGTATCGTCGCGTAAATTACATTGTTCATCAATTTTCTAACCACCAAACGCGTACCGTTGCACAGTTTTGGTTGGTTTATGTTTCGAAGCATGATTTCTACGAGCTACCTTTAGGCGTAAAGGAGGTGGTAAGCCAGGCAATCCAAGGAGTTTAAAAATTCAAATTGGATAGTTGTGTGGGCTTCATCTTCATTTGTGACGCAGTCAATAGATTTGAATGAATGCATTGTTCCAATGATCTTATTTTTGGGAATTTTGTAGTTCAGGGCATCCCACATCTTTATTCCTAGCCGCTAAAATTGCTCGCTCACTCAACCATTCATTGTTTTTTTAGTTAGAAATAATATTTGGGAAAAACATTGTTGATAAGTATGTCTTTGATGTTACAGAAATTATTTGAAATGATATCAACCCGATTCATCAGGTACATGACCATTACCGATACTCAGCAATTGCTCAGAGAAATCTTTAGCAGATGATCTTAAGCAATGCAACTTCATGTTAATTGTCAGCTGCAGTTTCTTCACATATCTCCATAGATTCGACGATTTGAGGCAAGCGTTTATTTCGTCGGCAGCCGTAGATCTTGAAATTATTGGCAGTGTTTGGCGGAAATCGCCAGACAGTAAAATCATTGCTCCTCCAAAACATCTCGAGTCATTGCGTAAATCTTTCAATGTTCGGTTTAAGTGCTCCTAATGCACGTTTATGCGCCATTGAGCATTCGTCCCAGATTATGATTTTCGATGCCGATAAAACTTTGGCCATTGCTGAGTGTTTTGCAATATTACACGTTGGTTCTTGAATAGTTTGAAGATTTAACGGTAATTTTAATGCTGAATGAGCCGTACGGCATCCTTCTAACAATGTGGCTGCTATTCCAAAAGAAGCAATTGCAACCGCTATGTTGGATCTCGCGCGAACAGTGGCTAAAACTACTGACATGAGGAATGTCTTACCATCTAGGAAATATAAACCACCATTTTCATCATCGATTGCCTTCATTAAAGTATTATAAACTTCCTTTTGTTAGGAATTCAACAGGGGTACATTCGTTTGAACTACTAAATCTAATTCCTGGTGATCATATTCACGTTCCCGTTCTAATTCTCGACTAAATGCGTCATTCATTTCACGATTTGGCGCTGGCATTCCTAACCTGATTAATAAACTACCGCACATGAGGTAACACATATCTTCGATCAAGAATAAAGCACGATTATGTATCTCCTCATTCATCTCAATATCGTGATTTCTGGAAATATCTTCTGACATATTATCCTTGTATTTGTGCCACAGGTTACATGGGTTTGATGGAAAGCATGTCGAAATTATGATAGCGAATAATGTGCGTATCTGACTTGGAGATGCAGAGATAATGGCTTCAGCGATTGTCGTATCCCAATGGGTATCGTTTTCTAATAAGTTCAGTTCTTCACATGCAGCACGATATGTTGGGAATATTACACCATTAACAGTCCGTAGTGTCTCAAATGACGTTGGCCCACGCACATATACCAGCAACAACCGCAAATAGAAACATTCATCGTTCTTTGGATGACTGTATATATACGACCAAGAGCATCAGTAGAACGCACATCCAGATACCCAGGAACCGCATCGCCTTGCTTCCATCTTTGAAAATTCTTCGATGAAGCATTCCAAGTATAATAACGTGGCATCTCCGAGTAAAGCAAAGTTCGTGCAAACGGATCGCTTTGGCAGATCACAAAGAAACTGGTCAATGTAGTTTCTGGAGGTGTTTCAGCACGTTGCATAGCATTCGAAGCCGTGATATATACTCGTTGACCATTCTCCAGATGCACCACCAAATGCACAACAGTGGGAGGACGTTTGTGAATAGAGAATGCGAATATACGCCAAATCGTTTCATTACAGTTCACATAACGACCAGCTTAATAGCGTGAAATTTCATCGTTGATATTTGAAGATTGAAATCCAAAAGCCGCCATATCGCTGCCTTTGTCATCCATACGTCCATTACATTACATAGCTGTCATTTGCGTTTTGTTATTCGAAGTCTGATTCTTTTTTGTTATACCACGTTTTATAGTGACTGACGTTTTATGTCAAGTCACACGGAAACGCTGTCGAACGGGATAAAGAGTATCCTATGTCCGTCTCCTGGCTCTAAGCTACCTACTCACCAATTTTTAGCCATATCAGTACAGCCGTTCTTGAGTTATAAATAGTGTACCTAACACGACTTTCTTTTTATATATATATATATAGATTTATTAGATCAAGGACACTTTGGATTGGGACTGCTTACATTATTTTTGCAATAAATCCACTTTTTAACATTACACATTTTTTCACACGAGTACTTTTTAATCCTTGTCCAGTACTGAAACTTTGAGCTGTTTCAACAGATCGAAGCATTGTGTCAGTATTTGGCACTTCTTCAATGGAAATTAATTCTCGCTGACATATACTGAACTGATATATTGAGTAAAATTGTTTCATTCAGCCATCTCTAGTTCCTAATCGGAAAAATCCTTTCTAAAGCAGCTAGAACCGGTTTAAAGAATACGGTATTTCATACTTTAACGATCAAGTAAGCATTATTTGAAAGAATAGCTAGTTAAATCGTAAAATTCAATAATTTTATATACTTTAATTGACTTGTCTAGTTATTTCATGAAATTCCTAGTGATTCTATGAAATAACGGATTTCATACTTTTACGGTAACATATACATATTTTGAGTTTTAGCATAATTAAGGGGGCATGGTACGCGCGATTTACACAAAAACTTTTAATTTAAGGATTTTCAAATTTTTTTCGGTTGCCGCCTATGTGTATGTATAATTTAAAACAGAATTTATGGTCAAAATTTCATAAAAAGCTAGCCATTTAATTTTTTAAAGGAAAAACTTATTTGTGATTTTAAAATGCTACTCCCTTTACAAAAATTTACGTACATGCATGAAATTTGATTTACAAGTACATCAAACTATGTATAACAAAAGTTAGTATGGATTTTGCGATAACATGATTGGTATTCGTACAATACTTCTTTTTACGAAAGCTTATTGAAAATTCCTTAAAAAATGTATAAATTCTGCGTTCAATGATTTTTAAAAAATTAAGTATTGCTTTTATTCAAAAATGCATATGAACTTTTGTTACATGTACTATTAGCAATAGGTAAAAAAAAAAATTCAAAGCGTTAGACACAATAGAAAAAAAGACTTAGCCTTTTAAATGAAGAAAAACTAGTTATTTTATCTTTTTGAGATAAGTCAGTTTAAAGTTTTGATTTGCCATAGAGGGATGTGAATAAAACCCAAAGTAAAATCTACCATAATTCTGAAGTTTTTTTAACTTTGTTGTTTCAAATTTTGTAAGATTATAGAAAAGTATATAAAGAATAATTTAGGCTAAAAATATTAGATATGATTTTTTGACCGATTTTTGTTGATAGAACCGTACTGTGTCCTTTGAATATGATTACGTATTTAACTGGTTTCCAAACACCAAAAGTATGATGAGTGTAATACAAATGAAACACATGAGATTAGCTAATGAATTATTCAACTCAAAAACATGCAATGCAAATTTGGAGAAAAATATCATCAGTAAAAATAATAACAGAAGTAGTTTCATCATTATGGTAGGAAAAATAATTCTGTGAAGAATATTATTAGTATCCAATTTCTCCCCAAGAAAGACTATTTTACACAGTTTCCTACGATATATTTTTTGTTTTAAAATTGTTGTAGCATGTACATGAAAATAAACACATAAATATATTTAAAAAGACCGGTAAAAAAATTCATTATTATAAATTGGGATTATAGTATTCTTTCTCGTATCAAAATGATGAACAGATGTTTTCGAAATTACAGAAGTTATACATGAGGAAATATATAAAGAAAAATACCGGAATTGCGTGACTCAGGTACTTTCGTCCGAATACTTCTTTCAACATGCAATTTCCTACCACATGTAATTTTGAGTGTCCTTCAGAGTTTTGGATTGTGCGTATGTGTGTTTTTATTTTATTTTAATATGTTTTTACGAATTTTTTCTGAGATCATATTTCAAGGTATTGTTTATAATAATATTAGAGCACAAATTATGTTAAAAATTTCAAAAAAAAATGTGGCATGGGAATAGCAAATTGAATGTAGAGTTTCTGTTTGTCACTTAAAAGTAATTTCATAAATTATGTGATAAGTTTGTCGCGCATTTATTTGTCATTAGCGAGAAGGGCAAGAGCAGAGGATTAGACATTTTTAAAAATAATCAAAAACTTTTACTTACGTTAAATCTAAATCTGACATGGTTTAAATTAGCGAATGAAAATGATTAAACCTTAATAAATATAAACATTACTTATTTTAATGTAGATATTCCGCAAAATACAGTTTTCTCTCAAATATAACAAACTATCTTCGAATATTTCACATGGCCACGGTAGCCTAGTGGTTGAGGTCATGGAATCGTAACTGGCGTTTCTTGAGTTCAAGTCCATGTGTCTCTGAATATCCACCACGTCGACGGGTAACTCCTTAATGTATCAATTTAATACAGACAAATAGTAACAACTATTAAGCCAATTTTCTTGATATAGAAAATAAATTAAAAGATAATGCTATATAAATACTAATATTTTTATGACAAAGAGATGAATTTAAATTCAATATTATAAAAGTACCTCACTGGGAAAATAATGTACATGTGTTTCTATATTCAGAAATATTATTATTAATTACATATAACGCGAACCAATTTCTTGTTTCGAAAAAATCAGAAGAAAAAAAACTAAACATTTCATTAAATACTGCTGAATTCAAAAATACCCAATTAATTTTGTTAATAGTTATTTGCATAAACAGATTCTCTCTAAATAGTAAGTTTTAAATTCCTCAAAATATTAATAATTTATTATTATAAATTTGTCGTTTTTCCTAGATAGATATACATAGTTACCTGCATATTCAAATTATAGATAAAATTATTTCTTTAGTTTTATTTTAACCATAGTGTATTTTTCTCAATTCCTACTATTAGTTCACGCTCTCCCTATATATATTTAATATTGAACTACATTTTTAATCCTAATGTCCCTCAAGTAATGGTTGTATTTATACATAATATTTAATTATTTTATTTATATTAATTTCATGCTTTTTCTAAGAACTACTATTCAGCCAATTTTATGCTTTGGATTTGTATTTAGGTCCAAGATCTGGCAATGATTTGTTTATTGCAGTCATTTAGCGCGGCTAGGCATTTTTGAATGCAATTTTTAGGTTCATTACCTTTTTTTTTAAATGAATGTATATATTATATCCATTATTTTGAATATGATTTTGCTCAGTTTTATTAACTGAAAGGGGGAAGGTTGGCTAGCGAAAAAAAATGTATACCCCACTTTTATAGAGATTATTTTATATACAAAATAGAGTAGCTGTCATAAGTGTGGGTATTCTGAGCTGACCCCCGTACATCAAACTTGAAAAGTCGCGCGAGAAGGGTTCATCTAATGAGCAGACACTACAACATTATTACCGCATTAATATTGCAGTAACATTAAATTGTTACTGTATGGGAGACAATGAAACTTATAATTCAAAGTTGAGTCACGAATATTGAAAGTTTGAGAAGTACTGATTTAAAAATCAAGATTCATTGGGATATGTCATGGTTCTTCAAAGAAATAGTCTCTCAAAAATAAATCAAGCCATTCATTCCTTAAAAGTATTTACACTTGAGGATAGTTAGAAGGAGTAAAAAGAATACGTTAGAAATTTCTCTCAGAAAATAAATGTTTCAAACCCTTGAAAATTTTGTTATACAACTTCAACTGAGAATATAAGAATACACTTCGAAAGACATTGCGTGTTCTTATAAAACACATAACTGCACATAATAAATGACTGTGAAAATTTTAAAAAGAATGTTTACAGTTCGAAGATGGAAAACTAAAAGGGAATTTATATATATATAAATATTAAATTATTTAGGAAGTTAAAATATTTAAAACGATTCAAAATGTTAGAATAACTATAAAAATTTGTAATAAGTCAGCGTATATCGTGAAATTTGTATAAACTAATAAGTGCGTACAAGATTGTTTGAAAATTAGCTTTAGTTAATAGAGAGTTAAAATTGATCCGCACTATATATCGGGATCAATTAAGATCAGTAGCGCGCACAGAAATTTTTCAAGGGGGTCGGGGGTCGGAAGTTCACCATTCTTGTATTTTGCACCTTTTGATTTTATCGATTTTCGGGAACAAAACACAGTAAAAAACTAATTATTGAATAAATAATTAGCATTAATTAATAAAATTAATCATTAATAACAAATACTTAATTAAATTTTACGTAGTATATAAGAATTATAATCAATAAAAAAAATCGACGGCTTTGGGAGGTTCCGGACCCCCAGGTCCCTCCCTTGTGTGCGCCACTGACTAAGATTATAACTACGCAATATATTAGAGACTTAGGCAATAGATGATTGACTAAAATGAAAGAATTGATTTCAAGGAAATGTCAGTAATTTAAAAAAAAATATTCTAGTAATCATATTTTTTTTAATACCCAACAAAAGAGCGTTATTTAATTACAAGTTAAAAGGGTCCAAAGCACAAAAGCGAAAGACAAATTGCAATTGGGTTATCCATACCCTACAAGCTACAATCCAAAAGAGATTCAACATAATATTAGTTACTCACAATGGTCTTCTTTTGAACGAATTATTCTTTTGTTTACTCACTTTTTTTTAAATTGCTTTGATAAACTTTTTAATTCTTTGAATTTTCCAAAGAATATTGTAAAACTTTATGTAACATAATTTTGTTGTTGTTGTTATACACAAAAAAAATAGAAAGTAATGTGCTGCTCTTTATCATTCTTAAAAATTCCTTTATGAGCAAACTAAGTGAAAATTATAAACCTCTTCAAACTCTATTTTTCACTAATTTAAAATTTTGAATTGGAGTTATACATATGAGTTCTGAATACTAATATTTACTTGAAATATTTAACTAAATATACATTAATTCTTTGAAATTATATAAAACATTCTCAAGAGGTGAAAGTTGTTTTAATTTTACTTGTAATTTATTACAAAGTTTAGAAAAGCAATATACTTTTGAAAAAGCATTGATCATCAAAATATTTGAATGCGTTTACAGTGAAAGAATTCCCTTTCTCAGAGTTGTAAAACACGTTTAGTTTAAACGATAATTTGAATTCCACCTTAAGAAAAGGAAAATAAATATTTATTTTCAAATCTGTAAATTTTAATGATTTGAATATGATAAAAGACTTTGCATTTCTAGAAACCCTTATTGCATTCGAAATTACCATTGTTAAAATACATCATGATTTATCATTACAATTTGAATTTTTCTGATTACTTCTGCTCCAAAAAGTAGTTAGTATTCTCGAAGTGAAGCAAAGGAACAATGATTCAAACATGTGAAAAATTAAAGGAGTAGAAGTCTTAGAACTATAATTGTTATTTAGTCCATTTCCAATTATATACGTAATTATTTTATGTAAACTGTTGCAGGAAGAGGAAACTGAAGTATAAAAATTAAAAGTAGGAACATGAGCTTTACTAAAAACATTAAAACATAGTTTTAATGCGATTTAAAAATATACAAAAAACGTGTTTTTTTAATGAAAAATGGATATTGTCGCATTTTTATTATTGTTATACATGCAGCAATACAATCAATCTATTATCGTAAATGGATAATTTTCATGATATTTAGTGTCACTTAGATTAGAATACATGTATAATATTGTTTTAAGAACATTTTGACAAAAAAAAATTATTTAAATACAATATTTTGGCAAAAAATTAACTTAGAATAATCATTTTTCAAAACGTTCTCCTTTTGTGAAAAAAGCTTCTATTATAATAACATTATACCTGTATATAGCTCAGACTTCCGCACAGAGGCTCAACTATAATTTTTGAAAGACTCATATTATTTTCAGAGTTACAGCCCATTGAAATAATTATCGACGTTTTTTTTTTATTAAAATTTCTCCCCTCTGTTGTCGTAAAACATGGATAAACCCACTTCTAATTTATATACTTCGAAAATTCTAGTTGAGCCTCTGTACAGAGGTCTGAGCTAGATACAGGCAAAATATTATTATAATAGAGGCATTTTTTCACAAAAGGAGACTATTTTGAAAATGGGTCATTCTATGTTCCTTTTTTGTCACAATATTGTACTTAAATAATTTTTTATTGTATTAATATTCTTAAAACAATTTTATATACATTTTCTAATTTAAGGTACACTAAATATCAAACATTATCCATTTATACGCTTTTGCTAAATCACGGTTACGAACGTAGTCGGATACCTTAAACAATTTTGCATATATATTCTGATTCAGGTGACAGCAAATACTTTTAAAAAAGTATACATTCATGCATTTTTTCAAATCACTGCGCCGAACTCAGTCGGATACCTTAAAAATATTGACTCTTCTACCTGAATTTTATTTTTAAATTTTAACCCATGTGAGGACCGGGTGTTACAGTTAGTATTATAATATACGTATATTGATAGAGGAAAATCTTGATAAAATCTCGCCTTTATATTCTACCCGCACAAGAGGCTTGGGGAAATGCTACTGATAACTAAAATACCCTTATCTATATAAAGCCTCTACAACACATTCCCCTTAAGCCACTTAGGATTCGTCAGCGGAAAAATCAGCTGTCAGCTTTTTCTGGGGTGAATGATATCACAGAGGGGAGCTCTCCCCTTTACGCTTAATTTCCTTTTCCTATTGACCGCACACGGTCCTCAAATTCAAGAAGGTTCCCCGTTTCCCTTTCAATAAATCACCCTTCGATATAATCGTAACAAGCTCCCTTCCATTCACTAAACAAGGACAGCTGTTACGTTTCCACCCCTGAGGAAAAATAAGGGAATCTAATAAACAGTCCCTTTCTCCTATGAATTGCCCTTTTCTTGAAAACGTAGGGCTTGCTCCTAAATAATATTACATGCGTTTCTTGATGGATCCATTCTACAAGTATTGTATTATGGAATAAACTGCGCACTTCGCTATACGGGGAGAATCCAGTTTGAATGAACGAGAATTATTACTTGTTATTATTAACTTGGATCACATTCAGTCTTGAATACCCCTTTATTCTCTGAAAGATTTCAGAAAAAAAATAGTAATTACCAATAAATGTTTGAAACTAATGCGACATTAAGTCAAAATGCTTATTTGATAAGGGGTGTTGAGATTATATGTAGAAAAATTACTATTAATCGGAGTCTATCTATACAAAAGAGATGTTTTATGGTATGGAGATTAAGCGAAAATAATTGGTAATAATTTTGGAACTTAACATTTTCACAAAGATGTTGAATTTTTAAAAAAAAAAAATTGAAAAAAGAATTTTAGACTAAAAAAAATGTCAACCATCCAGTATAGCGGTTAGTGATGCTGACTGCTGTGTCTTAGGGTCTGGGTTTAAATCCTGGAGAAGGCACTGTTGTTTGTAAATGCATAGTACTTGTCTGCCATTAGGAGCTCTTTAAAAATTCGTCAAACCACATGTCCTTTCATATGGTTGGGAGAAGACGAGAGGTGGGAGGACTCTGTTCTTCCTCAAAATTGGGGTGGAACGAGCCAAATTGTCATGTTACCTGTAGGGTGCTCAAAGCTGCCGCTAACGACAGCAGGGGAGGCTGTAGGGCCGAACAAACCGGACCCCTGGCCGGGTGGCAATTTTTAAGGGCGGCATTTAGATCAAATTTGAAAAAAAAAAATATTTTTTTGCTTCAAAAAATTTGATATATTTTCATTTAATGTAACTCATTTTTTTATTTTGTATGTATATTTAATGACAGTTTTCTTTTATGTTGAAACTTGAAGGGTTCCAGGCGGGGGTACATTTTAAAGCATGAAATTTGATATTTTTACACATCTTTCACAAGAAACTTTCTCCCCATCTCTGAGTGAGGTCACAACGGACATTTTTTTCACCCTTACGATGTCCGGTTTTACCTATCCAAAAGGGAAAAAGGATAATAAGAGATTTTGGTAGAAATAGAGAGCCACAGCAGAGAGAGAGAGAAGTTTTATCTTAGTCTTGAGTGTAGTTACTATAAGTTAAACACTTGTGATTAGTAGACTTTTTCGAAGAAACTGGCCTGCTTAAATAGACGATTCATTCTCTTTCATTCCACTCGTTTAAAAAAATAACAAGTAATTATGTCTTTAATTTCGAATTATTTGAATTTTTTTAAGGCTTAAAATAATACACACACACAAATACATACAGAGAAGAGAGAGAGAGGTGGCATTTTCCATTTCTGTCCGGGACAGCAAAACTGCTAGAGCCGGCCCTGACGACAGACATAAAACCAGCCTCATGCCCCGAGGAACTTTGTGGGCCTCGATCTGATAACATCGACCAGGTGCAATTAGTAACAAAAACAGCAGCAGATTTTAGAAAAATGATTTTCAACTATGTAAATAATCGAAAGCGAGATTAATGATAAGTAAGTACTACAATGTACATTGCAACATTTCATATCCCTGCTCTCTCTTTCTCTCTTTAAAACGTTCTCTACCTAACTAAATCTCTCCCTGAATGCATACTTTCCAAGTTTCAAAAGTCTCTCCCCTAGTCTAATAGCTCACAAAAATGGAAACATTTGTCTACAAGCCCCGCCCCGTAACATCTTTTGAGAGTCGATTTCTGTAAACCTGTTCTTGGCAGATTTCAATTCAAGAAAAACTTTAATTTCATTACTGTAGGTCTAGTAGTTCGAAAACGAGAATTTTTATTTACACACTCCAGTAACTTCCCGCATCCCTCCATAGGAGTCAATTTCCGTAAGATCCATTCATGGCGGATCTGTACTCGACAAAAGAAACATGCTTACCGAAAATCAAGTATAGGGATCTGCGTTTCCGACCATGAATCGCTATGTCATTTCCCATCATCAAGGTCAGCGTTTCTCAAACTGTGGGGCGCAACTTACCGAAAAAATAAAAATAAAATATTAAAAAAAAATATTAATTTGTTGAAAGGAAGCAAAACAAAAATGCATTCTGAGGTAATAAAAAAATACACATTTACAATGATATAATACACATTACCGTATTGACGACATTATTGGAAACGAAGCACATGGTTGACAATTTAGCGCGTACGACACATACGAAGTGGGGTTGCCAAATTTGAGAGCTTTGTCGCAACGTTGACATTGTTGCGATAGTACGTAAGTACCTATTGCACTTTTAAATGTATCAGCACTGCACAATGTATTTAATCATTAATTCATCGATATGTACTAAGTTAAGAACAAGTTTAATAAAGGTCTTTTCATGTACAATATTTAATATTTATCTTGATAATTTGCCATGTTTATAATTAAAATCATATTGTAGCATTAGCGTCAAAGTGCATTATCATTGAATTTAATACATTGTTATTGTAGAGAGGGGGGGGGGCGATGAAAATTATATGTTTGAAATTTGGGTCGCAAATATTGAAAATTTGAGAAGCATTGTCTTAGTGCATTCTATCGGTTCTGGAAGTTTGTAATCAAGGTACTTGTAAAGGACAGTTTTAGTGGAGATTTTCCCCTCATTAGATGTCTGCACCTGTCAGCTCTTTCAGAATCAGTGAAATAGATGGCATGGTGTGATATAATCAAATTAATTCTATTCTAATAAATGTTAAAATTATTTTACATAAATGAACTTAATTACTGTTAGTTTTTAAAAAATGATCCTCATAATTTATATTTCAGTTTTATATTTTTACTTATGTACCTCTATCGATTATGCATATGTTTAACTGTAACGAAACTGTATTTTTTGTAAAACGTGTCATTTTTTGTACAACGTTTTTTTTACTTGATTTGCTGACGGTGTCGAATGAACATGCATAATAAAATTTCCAGTTGTTATTGATAAAGTTTGAATTATGAATTTTTTGAAATCTCAACACACTGAGTATTTATTAGAGTGTGCTACTAAACAAGCACCTAATATACTGATACACCTTATATTGTTACTTACTTTAACAAAACTTGAATAATTCATTAATAAGAAAAATAATTCAAACAAAAGGATGATGCGGCATCAAATCACCCATAATAATGATACAATAATATAGTATTAAAATGATTTACTAAAGAATCTTTTGTCTGGTGTTCATACGTGCGACAATGATTATAGCGAGTGGAGATGAGACTGTATACATGCATAGCTATCTGTATTTTATTACATAAAGATATACATATGAAATTAAACAAGGATCTTAATATTCAATCGTAATAATATCGTTAAATTCAAATGATATATATCATACTATAAACTGCATACTCTCTCTCTTATTAACGATTCAACATATTAAACTATACTGCCGTTTCGTGAACAGAAAACAATTTATCTCTTTTACAGTGTACCTGATAGCGTCGTGGTAAGGAGATAATGGTAAAGAGATTACTTAATTTATCTCTTTATACTTTGAGAATAGAGACCGTTACTTCAATCTTTGTGGAATATTAAATTCCAGATGTGATTCTTGAGGAAGCTAATGTTACTTTTGGGAATCAAATTACTTACTTTGCGTGAAATCAGTTACGAGTTCTGAGCTTTAAGCTGGGAATTGAGACTTTAAATTTGAGATTAATTGCCACTGTGGAGTTAGAATTTGGGAATGTGTCCACATTCTAGAATCGATTATATGTGATATGGGATACATTATTCATGTTCATTTCGATAATAGTTATGGTAAATTGTCAAATTTTGGTCGAAAATTCAAACAAAATGGATTTAAAATTCAAATATTTTACTCTTTATATAATTTTCTACAATCTTACACTGATTTGAAAATTCTAAGTTAAAAAAAAATATAATTTGTTACCTTTTTATATTTGTTTTTATACGCTTCTAAAAATGGTAATTAAAACTTTAAACTAATTTATTTTGGAAAAAAGAAGAAAAAAAACCGCTAGTTTATTTTTATTTAAAATGCAAATCCTCTGTTTTCTTTGATATTTTTCCCACATGTTGTAACGGGTCTATCCGCGAGGCTTCACTAATCCTCTTGGGGTAAATCTGTTTCTTTTAAAGGCCGCTCTATTCAAAACTTTCTCCCGAAGAAGAAGACAAGGTTTATGCACATGAAAGGTTATATTTAAGCATTAACTTTTAGGTGTGCGAAGTTAGTGGTTAGTGAAAAGTAGTTGAGAGCTTGCCGAGAGTTACTTGACGATTACTGATTCTTAAAGATTACTGAATAATTAAAGCTGGCTAATTGACTATTTTGTCAATAAGTTAGAATTGAATGACACCGATCGGAGGTTGAACAACTGAGAACGGAATTACGGTAATTTAGACCGTAGACAACCAAAGCGTTCCAAGAGTAAGTTAATTGAATTATAATTAAATATTAAGTATCCTTTTTTGCCATGTAATTGCTCCTGTACTTAATAGAACTGCACATTTCCTATCCTGGGTTGTTAATTAAAGTGAAAGAAAACAAATTAGAATTGCTTTAATTATGGCTGATCTTCCTTCTAAACCCCCAAACGCCCCAGTACTTTTATCACAATGTTACTATAATTACATCAATTCTCCTCAGATATTCAATATTTGCGATTCAGTTTTCAGTCATAATTTTCATCGCGGGCCCCTTCTATACAATATCAATGTATTGAATTCAATAATATTTGACGCAAGCTACAATATGACTTTAATTATAAACCGTACAAATTGTCAAGATAAGTATTAAATTTTGTATATAATTTTATATGTGACAAACCTATAGGGCTACCCTAGTTATTGAACTTGTTCGTTCTTAACTTAGTACTGTTAAATTATCAAATATATTGCTTAGTACTAATGCATTTATAAAAGTATTATATCAGTGTACATGTGTATTTTACTTTTTATTATGTCAATGTAATTGTTTCTTTCATTAATTTATTAATATTCTTAAAGGAACTAATTTGATATTGGAGGTAATAGCGCCAAGCAGCGCTTCTTGTTGCTGGATTAGAATCCAATAAGGCGGCCTACCGTTAATTTAATGATATACAATAATTTTAAAGGATTGTTTTGAAATACATTGAAATGCATTTCAAATAAAGGATATAGGAAGAAATAAAGAATAACCTAGATCAATCAAAATAAAGAATATCAATAATATGTAATAAAAAGTAACATGTAGTAATAATAGTATTAAAAGCAGTATATAATAATCTTATATTTTTTATCGTAATTATATATAATATTCATATAGTACGATTTAATAACAGTTATTAGAAATAATAATAATATAATATAATTTAACAGTAATTTTATAAAAAAGTAATTCGAATTGTAAAAAAATAGAAATAAATCATAAGATTACTCGTATTACTTAATTATAAATAAGTAACATAAGAATAGCTATAAACAACAAAAATAGCTAAAAATAATAAACATAATAATTATAAATAAATAACAATGTTAATTACAAATAAGTAACAAAATATGTAATAATATTTATAAATAAATGTTGAAAGAAACAATTATAAATAACGAATATTATATGATTATTACACATATAGTAATAATTCCATTTTTGTATTACATTATGAATAAAATAATTACATAATGCATGTTAAAATTAATTAAGAATTCTAATTACAAAATAGTGAAAGCTTGTAATATGAAACTTGCACTGCAAGTTCCTTCAACGAATTTCATCAGAATAAAGAACGTAAAAAAAACATTTTTAAAACGTAAAATGAAACGAAAATAAACGATTTATAGCGATAATTAAAAGCACAATACTTATTCTTCTAAGAAAAAAAAATATCCCAGTACTCACTCATTTTAGAATTATCCATATTCGAAAATAGCAGAGAATTAAACAGAAGACGCAAACAATAGAAAAATTACATTGAAAAAATGGTTAAAGTTTTACAGATATTAGAAATTTTATTAAAATCGTCTGAAATTAATAGGGTTACAGCGGGAAAAAAAGAATAAAAGTTATTTCTAATATACGTTATCCCCATGGCAACCAGATCGACAGACGATAAAAATATTAAGGTAACCATATTGTAATGTTATCGCTCATCTTGGCGAACATAAACAACTTCTTGGCGCTATTACTCCCGATATCAAACTAGCACCTTCTTAAATAATATTTTATTTTCAACTTTTTATAGATGCTCGTGCCCCCACATAAAGTTATCACGCACCCGGGGGACACGCTAAGTAGTTTGAGAAACGCTGAACTACATGGAACACAGTAGTTAGAATGCTTTGATTGATTGATTGAATATTAACGTCGCACTGTTCAGCTAATCGAGGGCTTTGTAGTTAGAATGCAATTTTGAATCAAGGAAGTACTTTTGAAAATAGTTAAATTTACAGTTTATATATTTTTCAAAAAAAAAAATCAATAAGCATTTATATATATATATATATATATATATATATATAGATAAAAGTATTTTACAAATACCAATCCTAAAATCACAAAACCCATACCAACTTTTATTGTACATGGTTCGAAGTACATGTTAAATCAAATTTCATGTGACATTACTGTAGGAGTATATAGTAACATTTTAAATTCTCTTAGTAATTTTAAAAATCATTAAAAAATTAAATGATTAGCCTTTTGTAGCATTTTGAGCTCAAAAACTGTAAACGTAATTTTTATTACTGTTATTAATGAATTTCTACTTATGTAAGTGGTCGTCACCTCTGTGGTAACCTAATGGATATTGTCATAAACTCGCGGTCGAAGTATTACGGGTTCAAGTCCTGGTACCTCTGAAGACCCACCATGTAAAGGGTTGATGCATGTTAAATCTGTCGAGGTTCAACGCACTTCCGTTTACGTGGCGTGGTAGTTAAGAGAAGGAGTGACATGTCCAATGTCGTCCTTGTCGATTGACCGAGGTTCGAAATTACGAGGACCGTCGCCAATAGCCCTTACTCTCATGTCACCTGAAATTTTTTTTCTGTAATTGGAGTTGGAAACCTCTCTCTACTGTGACAATGTTAAATTGGCTGTTTTCAATGTACCTTTTCTCAAAATCTGTTATATGTGCATGCTTGAAATTTTTCATACAGTCAAAGTACAGTTTTCTCATTATACTAAAATGAACTTTCAGCTAATTTTGAATTTTTTAATAACTTACAAAATATTTTATCAAAACGTAGTGAAATTTTTGACCCATTTTTCACATAAAAATTTCTAAAAAAATAAATTTTTGAGTTTTTTTTACAAAAAGCTCATTTTAGTATAAATTAGCCATCATTGTAAATATATCATAAAAAATTACATACCCCTGTAAACAGTAGTTTCTCAGAGAAGGTACATCGAACATCAAAATTTACATTTTGAGATAAATTGATTTTAATGTATACAGTGAAACTTCTAATCGGCTAGGAAATAAAAAAAAATGAAAGGCTCAATTTACAATAAAAGATACATGTTTTGGTTGATATCAGACGTTCAACTTATGAGCAAAAACGAAGTACTTTGCTTACATTTTTTCGCCATTTAATTGGACGTGGCCCAGTTTCAACAATTGTTTAAAAATAGGTTCTAAGGGTTTCTAATTACTCTAGAGGTTAAAATAAGGTACTTTTAGAAAGGTGGAAATCTGTACAATTTAAAAATGTAAAAATCTCAAATTTTTAAAAAATTAAGATTTTAGCTTTCCACTTCTTAGGAATTTAATATCAAGATTACTGCTGGCCATTAAAACTGCAATACCATGAAGATAAGCAAATACAAAATATTATTTAGATATTTATTGTGCGTAAGTGGTGTTGGATGACGACAAAATGATTAAAATAGAAAGAAGTTGGGGGTTTACAGGGGTGTGAAATTAACTAACCCTGAGAAATAAAACGGCCCTTGCCTGGTTAGACATGCTATCGAACTGAACGTGGATGACAGATATGGGCTAGCATACCATGCTGCTCAAGTGTATGCCCCATTTCACATCAACCTTATAAGCTGGAGAAGAGAGGCGGGTTAGTCTCACAGCAACCCTAGACCAGATAATTTAATGGGTGACAGATCTGGTGATCAAGCAAGCCAGGGCAGCAATCGAATACCCTGTGTATCGAGGAAAGTTAAACATGACGTGCAGCCAGTGATCCTGTATTACCTTGTCGAAAGAAGGCATTTGGCAGGCCTCGACGATAGGGCACAACCACTGGATGCAAGGTGTCAGAAATGCATGGATTTGCGTTCAAATAACCATCGATCTGAACTAGAGATGTGCGTGTCATGTACCCAATGGTTGTCTAAGGTATCACACCAAGTGTAGAGTCTTTATGGGGTCTCGAATGCAAATAGGCGACCAGCGGTCTCCTTGGAACCCTCGGATACGTATGCAGCCTTCAGAATACTACACGCAGAACCGGGACTCATCAGAAAAGACGAAATTGAACCACATGCATCCAGTTTTGTCGGTCGGCACAGTATTGTCTCTGGTCTCTATGCTACATTGTCATGAGAAGCTGAAGTGATGGCTGCCATAATGATAGTCCACGCTACTTCAAATGTCTTTGCACTGTACCGGCGGATACTGGCGGTGTTGCAAACATGCTCATTTCCTGACCAGTGGTCCTTGATTCGATTAAACAGTTTTCAGAGACAGACCTCACAATATGTCAGTCCCCTCGGGGTTAGTCAAATAAGGGCATGGAGACTCTGCCTGCCATTCTATATGACCCTCAGCAACATCGCATGACAGTGGTTGGATTTCGACCAGTGAGACAATAGTGAATGACAACCCACATTCTCAATAGACAACGATTCAGACCCTTACTGATTCCGACAATTTTTGGTAACCATTTCTTCTTTTTAGAGCAGTGCTTCTCAAAGTTTCAATACTCACGAGCCATTGTTCAATCATATTTTTCATCGCGCCCCTCCCTCATAAAATAGCAATGTATTGAATTCAATATAATACTATATTTCGACGATAAAACTACAATATGACCATAACCTCTTAAGTTCCCACGGCGTATATAAACGTCTCACTCATTCAAAGCGTTAATTTCCCCGGACGTATATAAACATCTCACTCAGTCAAAGAGTTAATTTCCCCAGACGTATATATACGTCTTTTCGAATTACGATTTTTCTCGGTACTGCTATCCATATAATTATTCCGAAGGCTTTGGAATGCAATAAAAGGACATTGACAATGTTTGCGAAGGATTTACTTATTTCAGATTATTTGTGCTCTTTTTATTCTTTACCCCCCTAGTACATCACATACGCGCTCCTATGTGGAAAACGAATCTCGTAACTTTAAATCGGCAGTCAAGGGATTAATCATAAACCGTACAAATTATCAAAATAAATCCTAATTTTTGTATATAATTTTATATATGACTATCTCATGGGGTCACTGGTAATTATTAAACTTGTTCTTAACTTTATATTGTTAAATTAATTGTAAAATACTTTGGGTAGCACTGATATATTTATATAAGTGTAATATATCAGTGTAAATGTGTATTTTATTTCTTATTTTGTCAGAATATATTTTGTTTGTTTACTTTTAGTAAATTTATAATTTTTTAAATAATCTTTTGTTTTTGTCTTTTAAATATGCTCGCACCCCCCTCGTAGAGTCGTCACGCCCTCCAAGGGGGGCGCGCCCCACAGTTTGAGAAGCACTGTTTTAGAGGTATTACGCGATAATTTGAGAAAACCTCGACCTTACAAAGCGCTTTTCAAATGAGAAATGCACTGCACAAGTTTTCTTTCATGCAGTACTTCATATGACGTTTCTACCTCTTGTGTTGTGTGCCTAAATGTGCTGAATGACTACACATTTACATATATATCGCTACCTTTTCTTCTTTTCTTGCGATTTTGACGTTCATTAGATCATTCCGTCCTGGTGTTAGCAATTTTAATGGCCAGCAGTATAGTACCCTTTTTAATTAAAAAAAAAAATAGAAGATAACGTTGGAGAAAATAGTAATTATATTTTCAGTTGATTTGAGTTTGGTGTTTTATGGCGCAAGAGCCAGTTTTGGCTATACTGCGCCAAATATTCATAGGTCTGTGGTCTGGACGGGAAAAGAAGAAAAGAAGAAATTGGATGACAAGATGGAGGGTCGAAAATAGAGAAGGATCACTGGGGTACCCCGAATTAAGTTTTCAGACAATGTTTTTAAGTTAATCCTAAAAGGTTAAAGTTATTACTTTTTTTAAATTTTAGAATTTTAAATAAAAAAATTTTAGAATTTCGAAATTATTTGTAAAATGCAAAATTTGATAAATTTCTTAGCTGTTTTTATGTGACTTATATTTTTAAAATAATTCAAGAAATATAAGTTATTTATCTATGTATATAAAGGAAAAAGAGCGACTCACTCACTGACTAATCACGATATCTCCGAATCTATTAAACCCACAGACTCGGAATTCAGTAGGCAGATTCCTTTCATGGAGTACACATCCCTTAAGAACGGATTTTGCAAAGATCGAACTCCAAGGGGTGTTGTAGATAATTAGTTCCATTATTAGACTATTAGATATACAGTCTTGAAATGTGGTACGCAGATACCTTTTATAGAGTAGAGATTCCCTACAAAATGTGTTTTGTGAAACTGAAATCAACTCCTGGAGGAATGGGGGTTACTGGGTCGTATTGACAAAAAAAATCCCGTTTTCGAATTATTAGGACTATAAAAATGAAAATTGTTTTGCACATGTTTCTTTTGTTGAATTGAAATCCGGCTAAGAATGGTTCTTTTGGAAATCGACTTTCAACGGGGTAGCGGAGTGTATTGATAGTAAAAATTTCGCTTTCACTCTATTAGATTTAGACTTGAAATTCGGCACGCATGCCGTTTTATTTTAAGGAGTAGAGATCCACTGAAAATTGGTTTTGCGGAAATCTACTTGGTTATTGGGTTAAGAAAGCGCCAAAAATCATTCTTCTTCAAATTTAGAGATTATTAGAAAGTATTTATTAGAAGCTCTGTACTTTTTACATCAAGGGACCAGATTTACAGGTATAAGCATATGTTTAAATACAATAGAATTCTTAATACAAGGACTTGAAAATATCAATAATCTATTCATATATATAAACAGTTTATATTTATACAGCATCATGAAATACCCAGTGAAGAGGGTGGGTAACGGCTAGTAATTGTACATAAGCCCCTCCCCTTGTCTCCCTTTCACCTTAAAAATGTTCCAAAAATTTTAGATTTACAACGGAAATATACGGTATATATACTCGGTCTCAACTTTATAAATTTTGAATTATTATTGCAATTATGAGTTTTTTTATCTAAAAAAATTAAGTCAACGCATGCTTAGAACGTCACGAAAATTTCAAAACCCAGCTAACCCATCACAATTAAAAATAATGTCCCAACAAGCTTAAAATTTAAATATCACTTAATGCTAACTAATTAATCTGGAATTTGCGGTTTTCCTTCCCCATAACTACCCTAAAACAATTCTAGCATTTCTCTTATAATGAGTGGTCCGAAATTAAATCATACACCAAACATCTTTCGCCTGTGGGCTGGCTGAGAGAGCTACGGTAAAATAAATGCGCTCAGATTCGACGATACTTTGAAATTCTCTGCACCCTGAAGAGACTAGGCGTGACTTACAGCACAAAATGCAAAAGTGAATAAACGATATAATTCGAATGAACTCATTAAATCATTATGCTCATTAAAGCAGCTCCAGGAAGCCACATGCACGCACGAAAGCAAATTATCAAGTGCTGCGAGTGTGGTGTGTTAAGAATGTCGCGGGCTTGATTAGTTGTAGCTTGGATATTCCCAATTAGTTTTACCTACGTAGAGCTGTGTTGCCATTTGTTAGGTGAGATACGTGTAAGCTTTAAGCACTCTGTGTTGGTATAATCGAGTTTGTACCGTTAATACCCTCATAATGCCTTAAATATTAGCTGCAGTGTGTCTTGAATGTTAATATAGCTTGGAAGGCAACCTTTTGTAAATTAGGTTTTGTACTGACTGCAGGAGAACGTGATTTTGCATAACATATATGGACATGAGTAATATAGACTCGGAAGGTTTTGAATAATGCAGAAAATAATTTTGGTGTAGTTAATAAACTAAAAAATAGGCGACAGAGTTGTATTTTTAAGGTATCCGACTACGTCCGGAACCGTGATTTTAAAAAAGCGCATAAATGAATACTTGTCATGATATTTAGTGTCACTTAGATTAAAATACATGTATATAAATTGTTTTAAGGCCATTTTGTCAAAAAAAATTTATTTAAATACAATATTTCGTCAAAAAATTAACTTAAAAGAATCTTTTTTTAAAATGTTCTTCTTTTTCTGAAAAATGCTTCTACTATAATACTATTTTGCCTCCATATAGGTCAAACCTCTCTACAGAGGCTCAACTAGAATTTTGAAAAATTCACATTATTTTCAGAATTACCAACAATTGAAAAAATTATTGGCGTTTTTTTTCAAATTACTTCCCTCTGTTGTCGTAAAATATAAATAAACCCACTTCTAAGTTATATATATCAAAAATTGTAGTTGAGCCTCTGTACATAGGTCTGAACTATATACAGGCAAAATATTATTACAATAGACGCATTTTTCACAAAAGGAGAACATTTTGAAAAAAGATTATTCTAAGTTAATTTTTTGACGAAATATTGTATTTAAAATTTTTTTTTTGTCAACATGTCATTAAAATGATTTTATACATGTTTTCTAATCTAATTGACACTAAATATCATGAAAATTAACCATTTATGCGCTTTTACAAAATCACGGTTCTGAACGTAGTTGGATACCTTAAATTTTTCTTGTAAAAATTAAGTATATTTATGAATAGGGATTACACATATTATCTACTAGCTGGTATACCCGTTCTTCTCAAGGGTGAAAAGAAAACTTGAACAATACAAATTGAAGGCTAAAGAAGTTTTTAATGAGTTAATTTTACATGAATTGCAAATTAAACAGAAGAATAAAAAAAAAAAAGCTTTTTGCATATCTCAGTTGAAAAAAATTATATTTGTTAAATTGTAAGTCTGTAGGTCTAATAGCTGATACATATAAAGGATTTTTTTTATTTCTAACAGCCCCGGAACTCCCTTGTGGGTTGAGTTTTGAAAACACCTTCCTAAGCTAATCTCACTTTAGCAAAAGTAACATATTGTCACAAATTTTGTATAACAAAAACGCTTAAAATAGTGTAAATAATTTTATCTGGATGTGTAATACATTAATATTATTTTCTGTCGCATTTATTTTATGTTAAATTTGTAATATTCACAAGCAACGCCGTTCCTTACATTACAATGGCGATTCAATAGAAACATAGCGAAATGTTGGCGATAGAGTCAAGTTGACATTATTTTTGGTGACCCTGTTGGCAACTTGGCGATTGATTGAATGATGCAGAAGTCCATATGCTGTAGCGCCACCTGGTTTGGAGTTGCAACAAAGAGGATAGCACAAACACCTTCTCCAAAAAAATTACATATACATGCCGATTTTCATAGTGTTCAACGGTGTTGGAGTGATGCGATTTCAAAAATACAAACATCCATTTATATATATATATATATGAATGCTAATACTGTGACATTTGAAGGTCTTTTTAACTCAATATAGTACTTTGTATGGGTCAAATAGTGCTGAATAAGAAAAAAAATCAACACTGTACTCTACGAAAGTATTCCTTTTTCTTAAAACTGTAAATGGTATTTTTATATGATTTTGCAGAATATTCATAGTAAAGCCTTATATTACCTGATACGTAATCTCATAAACAGTAAATGGAAGTTTTTATTTGATTTAATATACTTTGTACAATCAATATCTCATCCAAAATTTGTTAAAAACATGCACATTTTTATCTTTTCGCAATTAACTAAAATAATAGGCGACAAAAAATAAACTAAAAATAAAAAAAAGAATATGAATTAAACTAAAGGGAATTAGGAAACAGTTATATTTAAAATTTTTATATGAAGATTGTGAATAATATATATATATATATATATGGAATGTTTCTGTTCCATATGAATACGTTATTGCTAAAATGGCGACACTAAGATATTTTCAACTCTATATAACAATTTATATAGATCAAATAGTGACAAATAAAAATCTATATTGAACTGAACGAAAAAAAGTATTCATTTCTCCAAAATTGAAAGTGGTATTATTAATTCATAATGAAACCTTATTACGTGATGCCTAACATAATAAAGAATAAAAATTAAGTTATTATTGTTTTTAATTCAGTATATGTTTCATATATTCAATATATCATGTAAAGCTGCATAAAATAATTTATTGAGATTTCCTGTTCTACTATTGGCAAATGTTAAGACACTCTTGATGATAGACTTTAATTTATTAGACTCACAATATTAGATTATTAAATTTTTATGAAGACTCATCGAGTTATTGAGAAATATGGCAATTGTTATGTCATCAACAAGATTTAAAGGTAAATGATATATATTTTGTTTTATAAATGAATTTTTTGATTTCCAATAAAATTTTAATATATCTTCATAGCTTAAAATAATTTTCATTTGATACAAACGCAATTATTCCAAAACTAAAGAGCAATATGTCAAAAAAAAGGTTATGTAACTCATTCATAACCCTTTTAAAAAAACATATTAAAATGTCTAAATATTTTAGCTGTGATTACAAATCTTCTTTTATACGAGGATTCATAAAACATGTATGATTTTTCCACAAGCGATTTCAGCAATCGCATGTTATTAAACTTATTTCTTTTATTAAAATAAGAAAATAAAAATTTAAAACACATATTATTATATTTTAATAAGTTATATATTTTGAAACTATTCTGCGACTTAAACTTCTAATTTACACCTTACTCTTCTGCAAGTTTGAGATACTTTATATGAAAGCAAGGACTAAAATATTTTTAAATTGACTTTTTTAAAAAATAACCTTTCATTACAACTTGAGAAAATGCTCATTAAATAACAATTATTAACTAAAATAAAACAAAGCGTATTCATTTTTTATAATTTTTTTAAACCATGCTCATTTGTTTCAAATCGATTTATTTTAATAACCTGTCATAAATTACAGAATGAGAATATAAGAAAAGTTTTTGTAGAACTAGTCATTTACTATTGTGTTTGTGCTTTTTTTTAAATACTCTTCAAAAGATCATTAAAATTTGAATTGGATGTTCAATAAATATTTTTTTTTGTACAAGAGAAACTAGCAGTTCCTTATTACTAATGCTCCATTCATTACTTTTATTAAAAAATTCTTCTTTACTTGTCAAAATGCATTGCAAATTATTTTTAAATAGTTCATAATTATTCTCAAATTTTTTCATTATTCTAACACATAAAAAATGATCCTGTTTTTTGTTCTTCAGAATCATTAAAAATAAAAGGTGATGAAGATACATGTTTGTTAATTATTACGAACAAAAATATTATATCTGAGATTTTTTTTAAAGAGTTATTTTTATTTTTTTAAACTACTTTAAAAACTTTAAGTCGTATTCTTTAAAGATGATTTGAATAGAAAAAAACATTTATAAGCACATATTATTTTTTCAGCGAATCTACTGGATTGATTTGTTTTATAAAAAGTTTTTATTAGTTCTTACTTTATATTTTAGTGCCTAAGGGAACATGTACGATTTGAGCAAAACATTTTAATTTAAGGATTTTCAAAATTTTTTTGGTTGTCCCCTATGTGTGTAAGCTATGTAAAACAAATTTTGTACTCAGAATTTCATAAAAAGCTAGCCATTTAATTCTTTAAGGAAAAAACTTAAAAATTATGAGGTTGATTTTAAAACTCAACTCCTTCTACTAAAACTTATGTACACCCATGAAATTTGATTTATAAGTACGTCAAACTATGTATAACAAAAGTTGGTATGAGTTTTGCGATAACGTGTTTTGGTATTCGTACATTACTTTTTATGAATGCTTATGCAAAATTCCTTAAAAAATGTACAAATTCCGAGTTCAATTATTTTAAAAAAATAAGTATCGTTATAATTCAAAAATCTATACCAACTTTTGTTCCATGTACTATTAGAAATAGGCAAAAAAAAATTCAAAGCATTAGACACAATAGAAAAAAAGTCATGTCATTTTATATGAATACAAACTAGTTATTTCATCTTTCTGAGTGATTGTGATTGAATATTAACGTCGCACTGTGTTCAGCTACACGAGGGCTTTTGGCGACGGACCATAATTTGAACTAAGGTCAAGTGACGTGGACGACACCTGAGCTGGCACACCTCCAGAATCACGCACCACACCAACGGGCAACGTTTCAGCTCGACAGATTTAATGTGCATCGCCGTTCTACGGCGGGTCTTTAGTGGTACTGGGCTCGAACTCGTGACAAGCTGCAAGCCCCATGGTCCATAACAGTTACCGCATACCGCAGCCACTTTATTTATCTTCTGAGATAAGTAAGTTTAAATCGTTTTGATTTGTGACATATAGGATGTAATAATGAAAACAAACGTAAAAGCTTACTATAATTTGGCGTATAAGCTAGAGCTTTCAAGTTTGGTGAGGTTATAGAGAAAAGTATATGAAAAATATCAGGCTAAAAAAATGCAGGGGAATTGATTTTTGGACCGATTTTTGTCAATTGAATCCTACTGTATCCCCTTAAGTAAAAAAAATAAATCTTTATATTATTTATCTTCTTATTTGACAGTAATGAAAGTATAATAATGTAGGAGGAAAATTAAAAGTTCTTCATGGAAAGTATAATTGCAAACACAGTGGCATACGAAAGGGTAGGGTAAGGATTTCACCCCTCCCCCATAGATCAAAAAATCTATTTTTACCAAAGAGATTACGCCACGGAGCTGTGCCGTCTACGTGTTTTTAGAATGTATATACCTCCTTCCTCCACCCAGAGAAACTGTACTCTGTTTTAAACATATACAAACATGTAAACAAATGTAATCGGTCTAAATTTATGTAGCACTGTGGCTCCTAAACTGTGGGTCTGTGTACCCCCAAGCCATAATAAAAGCATCTTTCAAGTGATCCCACATTCTATTCAAATGTTGCAGTCTGCTCTGCTAGCAAAAAGATTTCAAAGTCAATATTCGCGACTCCAATATTCAACTCATAATTACACGCCTCATACAACAATGTATTAAATTCAATAGTGCTATATATTTGACGCCAAAACTTCATAATACATTCTTAACCTCTAAATGCTGCTTGTTATGGCACCGTCTCACCACGGACAGTAATGTGACTTGACGTATATATATCGTCTTTTCTAAAGTACGATCTTTTCTGGAGGTTATCCATAAAAGATTCGGAAGGCTGGGAACGCACAAAATTACCTTGAATACGGTCGGCAAAGATTTCAATTTTATTTCCTGGTGATTTGCTTTATTGATCTTTTACTTCCTGCTCCTCAATACGTCCGCTACGCCACCTGGGTACGAAACGTAGTATTGGGGAGCCAACGCATTTTAACGGTACGGAAGCATTGAATTATAAATGACACCTGCCGGTATTACTTGCACAGAATTTGCTAAAATGAATAGCCCATGATTAGCCGGTAATTACCAAACCGTTCTCAAAATTTTAGCATTGTTTAAATTAATTATAAAATACATTAAGCAGTACTGATATATCGGCGCAAGTTAATAGTAATTGTTTAATTTTATTTTCATTATATCAGAATGTAATTTGGTTTACAGTGAAGGACTTTTTTAAAATAACTTTGTTTTCGGACTTTCAATAGCCCCTTTGCCGCCCCATTACAGTTTGATAAGCAAATGCTCAGGCCACAGACTCGTGCTGTGTTGACGCAGTCATTCTAGACCAACCGTGTAAATTGTTTATTTATAAAACTATTTTGAAGTTCTTATCCACTTCCGCGATCTCTTGTGACTGGATTGCTTTCAAACCAGCTTGAATCCGATCTGTGGACGTTTAGTCACTCCGCAGGCTGGGTACCACCTTAAAATATAAATGATGCATTTTGAGTAAATAAATTGTGGTAGAGATGATGATGAAATATATATAAAATTGTTTAGTACTGAGGATACGAGGTAATTGGGTCCGAAATATCTTCTTTCCTTTTAAATAATGAAATTGGAAATATATTATTAAATTTACTATAATAGATAGAGTAAAATGTTTTTTCATCCTACCAAGCATTTTTGTCCTATCTGTTAAACTCAACGTGTTGAAAAATTCCAACCTTCACAAAAAAAGAATACATAGAACATGGTTTGATCAAGAATATCGTATCCTTTATCATTAGCAGACATATTACTAAAATGGTACTACTTAAAAAATACGGTGAAGCTACGGCGCAAGATTAAAACCTGAATTAACGGTGCCATTGGGATGCAGCCCTGATTCCAGCGCCAGATCGAGGCCTACGAAATTCATCAGCGCTGCGATGCTTAATGTTAGCCGTAGCTTTGGCACCAACAGGTATTGTGCACGATTTAGCTCGTTTCCACCCAATTTTGAGGGAGGACAATTGGGCCGAGGCCTCCCACCTCTTCGCCCTTCACCAACCACGAATAGAGACTTGCGGCTGCATTCCCCAGCGCCGCAAAGGCACTACGGTTAATTACGAAATACACCAGCGTTCTCCGTTGATATCAACCAGTTCCAAGGCACGCAGCCTGCGCCGCACCCTTTATACTGGTAGTTTGGGCTGAATCTACCAACACACGATTCTGTCCTGTTCACTTCTTGATCAATTTGTGCCCAGGCCGTTATTTATTTAAATTAAAGATGCAATATAGGCCATAGTGATGCTGATTTCAGTACATGCCAGTGTCTCAATAGTATAGCGTTAGATTAGGTTAAATCTTTAAACAATACTCCAAGATATGCTGGCAGTATAGAGGTGCAGCAACCTAAATCTGCGTTGTGAGGTTGATGGCGAAGGAGATCATGTGATTGCAACGGTTAAAGAATCTCGATGTAGCAGATATTGCCTTAAATACACCGTTAAAACTCTACATTGTATTTTGCCGGGCCAGTAGACGCACATTGTAGCATCCGCGTTATTCCTGAAGCTGGTGGCGTAGTGGCAACTTATAGGATACCAATCGCCGCAGCTAACGCTTTCTTCCGAGGGGAGAGACACCATCCCACGATGTGAACGTACTTCAGGGATTTAATTTTAAAGAGAGTGTTCTGCCATATAATTTGTGAGCACTTCAACATGCGTTATATATAATCATATACGGTACGGCCGCTAAGCGATTTTTTACATGAAAATCAATGGACTTTCGGCTTGATTCAAGAGAAACCGCAACCAGTTCCAGCGCCAGGGCAAAACCAAACCATACCCAGCAGCAAAATATAATAATAATAGTCATTAATACTTAAAATAGTTTTTGCCAACATCCACCACATTTCAACTTAGTAAATACTGTCATACAAGAAAACCATGATGAGATATATTTTATCCTTCCTTATTTTATAATTCATTTAATATCATTTGGGTTTGATTATACGGAGTATGAGAGGAGAAGGAAATCTTTGAACAAGTGCTGATAGAATAAATTCATTTTCATACAGAAGTTAAAATAGAGTTTCAGCAAAAACAGAAAGTAATTTACAAATTTCCACATGAAGTTTTTTTCCCAAAAATATCTGTACGAATGCTATGAAATCAAATTCAAGTTTGTATATGTTTATATCAATAAACTTACGATATGTAAGTAATAACAGTTTTTAAAAGCGTTTTATTTAGAGCCATTCTTTTTTCCATAAAGATCCAAACAGGCTGAAAGTAGTCCTAATTTCATAGTCCTCACGAACTGAAATAAAATATTCAATCTTTCAAAGTCATCACAGCAAATGCTAAAGAACTGTATTTCAATCTGTTTACCAAAGCATTTACTTGTCTTCTGGTTTCTTCAGGAATATTCCGAAGGTGGCAGCAGACTCTTTGCTGATGTCTGAGGTATCCCAGAAGTCTTTGAGCGAGCGTCCACGAACGGATCCCCATTAATTATCCCCCACTCAGAGGTGCCCAGCACCAGTTTTATATGAGGCGAAGCTGAAATCGCCGTTTTAAGTTTCACCATCCCAGTTGCCAGAAAGGCCCTGTTTTGCTGATGATGCTACCACGCGTAAAGAATAAAATGGTTGCCAAATATTATGCGAGTTTAGCGTAGTAGAGTTAACAAACCGTGTTGAATCGTTCTTAGAAATCAAGATGCCAGCATTTTTCTTCACAATCAAAATTAAACAGAAAGCATTGTATTTCAACGTCTTATTTTGTGATATTTGACTTTCAATACTAATAAAGCGTTATGTATTTTAATAGGCTACGAATTATTTCTCTCTTTGAATTAAAGGTTTTTTCATCTTTTAAATTTCTTCTATTTATTAATTTATAATATTCATTTTTCATGTTAAAAGCAAATAAATGTAGCAAAAAATGTCTGAGTACAATATTACATATATCAATTTAAGATGTGCAGTAATGTACAGATTCTGCGCAACCACTTCCAAACCTTAATTTGCTGATACATTCTCGCCATGGTACCAACGTTTGGTGATCTATCTCTTTGGAAATTATATATATAAACTCAGCCGGCAACAAATAAATCTTGTTAGATTCCTTTAATCATTTTCCAAGCAAAAGACGCTCACCACCAAAATAAAACGCCAAAACGCTATACATATCCTTACTACAACTGTGTTCAAATGGGCCAACCTGCTCTTCTACTAGGTGTCTGTGGTAGTATCGAAGTCTTTCCATGTGCCCAATATCGATATATTACCATATTTTTATTGATCCTGTTGAAAGCTTGGTGCACCTCTAACATTCTCGTTAATTAAAATGCCTACAGAATACCGAATTTCTCAGTAGAGTTTACTTGAGTATATTGTGCGCTAAGATTCAATTTATATTAAAAGAATACTTTTGTTTTAATAAATATATGGTTATTGGGAATGGCCTATAATATTTCTCAAAGCTTCGCAATCAAAACAAAACCATGAGAAAAGTTATTCTGTCTCTAACTTTGATATTTGAGCGTGTATCAATATTTTACAATGCCAAATAACTTGATATCTATACGTTTTACCGGATTAACTAAATTCTACCCTTTGGTTCTTAAACGGGACAGTTAAATCTATTCTGTGGTTATATTTTTCCATTAATTGTGTGCATTAGAATGTCCAAGGTTGGCTCCAGCAGTTTTCCAGAAAAAATTGAAAAATGCCAAAAGAAAAAAACTATAATTAAAAGAGAAGATAAATATCGCCCACGTAGATATACCCCATAAAACTGAATTCAGGACTTATTCTGAAACAAAGTGTAAAAGCATAATACGCATGTATATATATAAGTATATATATATATATATATATACAAAATATTTAACAAACCCTTATAGTAATGACCAAGATTAAAAATAGTACCTCTTCCGTGGCTTTCCATCTACCAAACTCTTACATTCTCAGTCCTTTGATAGCTGACATTGGACATTGTATAGGTGAAAGGAATGTCCATTACGACACCGTGAAATGGTGAGAAAGTTACTAGTGAAAGATGAGTAAACATATCAAATTTCATTATTCAACGTATACTCCCGCCTTGTATTCTTCGCTTCAACGAAGAAACTTAAATTAATACAGTAAGACCGCCTAACGCTGTTTCTGGTTTAGTGCTCTTTTTATTTGAATCTGTGGGTTTCCCCTTCTATAGTACGCATTAGGCTTCCTGATATCCGCAAGCTGTTTATCTGTGATTCTTCTTATTTAAGTGGTATTATACGAAAATATTTTTTTACTTGGTATTTCAAACATTTGTTAATGCTATATTGTAAGTACAAATTTATATGAATATAACGACTGTTGGCGAATGAGTGAATATTAACGTCGCACTAATTCAGCTACACTATGGGATTTTGGCGACAGACTCGTAATTTTGGAACCGCGTTCACAACGATTGCTATAGTGACAAATATTATGATGTAGTTTTCGCGGTGATAATAAAAAAATCGAAAAGACATTTCCACTTGAAACTAAAATGCTAAAGTGACAGAAGATTAGGATACCGATGAACATCAATTCAAAATTGGGAGCTGCAATACATTGAAATTTTGGCAAAATCCTTTAACAATAAGGACCACCTTTAAGAATAAAGAAAATACCAATACCGGTAACTTAAACTACAACAAGCTCTCATACTAAAATTACTCACCGAAATACACAAAAGAGTAAATGGAAAAAGTGGACTTCCTTATATGGATTGATGGGAGAATTGAATGCAAAATTCCATTGCTACACCTACCTTCTTGATAAATAATAAAATATTAGAAATACAGAAGAGGACACGGATTCTGAATGTAAAATATAAGGACTTAGAATTTTATTATTTTATATGTATATTCGTTTTATGTTTCTATATTTGTAAGGAGAAATACATTTTGCCTTTTATTGTTATTAAAAATATTGAATACAAATCTTAATTGCAAAATGCCTGATTAATTCTCTGCCCATCTCTTCCCCAACCCCATTATTTATACATGATAACTCTAGTTTAACGCTGTTTACATTACGCCTACTTTTGATGGAATTTATACCCGCTAAGTGGGGTCTTACTGTGGGTATATAAGCCAAAGTACAAAACAAAGAAATAAGATACGTTGCTAGCCACTTAAATTACACCCAATAATATCAGAAAGTATATCAAATATTTTCTTACAAAAAAATTACTTTTCAAATTTGACCCAAATGTCGCCTTTAAAATTTGCCGCCCCGGACTGGGGCTGGTTTGTCCGGGTTTAGATCAGCCCCTGGTATGATTTCCTAAACCTCAAAATACATAGCTTCATTTGACGTATTTTTCCTTTGGAAAGTAAACAGGATACTACGTTAAATCTCTTTTAGGGAAAGCTTAAGCCAGACGGAAACTGCCTCTTCAATATTTAGACTTTCTGCTTTCAACCTTTTTTGTCATAAGTTACACCAGTGGTCACTAAAATGGGATTTGAGGACCACAGGACCACTCTTATTATCTTTGAATTTGGGCAATACATATCAAAAAAAAAAAATGGAAGCACTGTTTTATACTACTGTGAATTTTTGGACAATGGTTTAAAAAAAAATGCAATAATGTTGTAGAGAAACTATCCAGATAGGTAAAATTGTAAGTACCAAATTTTATACATCTGCAACTGAAAACGAACAAATAGGTCGAGGACGCTATGGGTTTCATGGACTACATGCAAGGTATTTCGCCCATGGGTGAGATGCCTTACTTAAGTTATCTTCGTGACCTAGGGTGTGGGAGTGAATGAAAACTGAAGTACTGCTATGATCTTAATATATCTTTATTAAGATACAACTCTAAACACTAACAATGATAATATTTTTGCTTTTAACTTGGCGGATCTGAGGTGAACACACAATACGTATACCAAACAAGCGCTGACTTTAATCACTATATTCCCGCCTATTCCTTAATCTCTACAACTTATACACAGTTCCCGCAGGTGATAAGACTTATCCTACCTTGCTCTTGGTTAATACAATCTTCCTTTGATCCCAAAATCTTTCTCTTGTCCTCGTGATTCAGCATCCACCTACCCTAATCGTTCTGTCGACAGCTTCACACCAAAATAAACGGCTGACTTCAGTTTACGCTTCAAACTCAGGTGTTGCATAATCACTTCCCCTTAACAGGTCAGCTACGTTAAACTTCGCCGCTTGCAGCGATATGCCCTAATTTGCAATTGAATCACTGGCTTCTGGATATTGAAGAATTGCTTCTTCGGCCCCAAACCCAAGAGGAGATTTTAGCTGAAACGTGATATCTACGCACACATCGTGTTCAGAAATCAAGCTAATAGGGTAATGGAATCATAATTTCTTTGGTTCATTTTTAAAGCGCCGATACCTGCTTTAGACGTTAACGCTTTCAGTTAAAATAATGACCAACCGTTTTTTAAAAATTAATGTAAACAGCACAAAAAAAGTAAGATTGGAAGCTTAAGCTATTGAAGTCTTACACCATGCAGAATAAGTAAAAATATTCTATAAATAAAACAAAAAAAAAAAAGAGAAAGAGAAACAAAGAAAGAAGTTTATTTATCGCAAAATTGATCTTTACAAAATTAAAATTACATAACAAACACTTGAAATAAATGTTGGTCTGTTTCTACCTAGCTCATATCAACCAGATTAAGTGATAGCTCCCCAATTTTTATTCTCATCCTTACCTTATCTCGGAACAAGTTCATACATTAAAGAGTAATTACGAAAGGACTCTCTCTCTCTATCTTTCACCTAGAGCAGGGGTGTCCAACCAAATGATCTTGAGAGCCACTTCGGAAAAACAATATAATCTCGCGGGCCGCAGATGCTACCATGTACCTTTATCAGATTTGGGAAGAACAAAAGTAAAAATTTATTGAGCAAAATTTAAAACAGAGAATGAATTTTTGTTATTATTGTTTTCATTATATATACAGATATAGATAATATAATAATGCCTTTATGTAATATATAAATAATGCAATGATTAAATAATACTAAAGTTTGTAGTATTGCTATTTTCTTTGAAAACCACGTGGAATCTTCTTATTGAATCGATCTTTTCTGTTACTCATTGTTGAAATTTGGTAGAGTTGTCATTCGCGCAAAACGATTAAGTATACATTGCCTTTATCTTAACTGCCTGAATATATATATTTTTTAAATTTTAAAACATCTCTGACTGCTCTACTTTTTGGACCCCTGCACAGATTGAGAACGAAAAGTCGCGCACAAAGAAAATGAATCAATAGAAAAGTGATATGTATAATGCAATTCGAAATTTATTAAAAAAGTAATTTACTATAGTAAAATCAAATGTATAACTCTTGTTAAAATGTAACACCTATTTGACCTATAAAGAACATTTCTATCACAAAAAGGATTTATTTTAAATCAAGAAATCGGTGGTAACAGGCAAAATACATTGTGTATATATATATATATATATATATATATATATATATATAAATTTCAAATAAATTTCAAAAATGAAAAAACTTACAAAAAATTTTAGCCAGATTTTAAAAGAGTCATTGGGCCTTAACTTATACCAGGGCCTCGTGTTGACACCCCTGACTCCAGAGCAATAAATTGCTAACCCATAAGTCAAACCACAGGATACGCGTGACTGATGCAAAATGATAGTGTAATCTATTCACCAGGGACATCTTAAGATGTAATTCTTGGTTTAAATCCCCGGCCCAATGGAGCTCCCATCTCTGTTCTTAGTCAAGAGCCCATTCCTTAATCCTTGGACGAAGGTTTGCGTAAGCGTACTATCAGAGCCAGAGGTTTCCTTCGGAGCCGCTCACTACAGCCGGAGGGTTTTTGGTAATAAGCTCCTAAATCCATACAAAAAATACCGAAGCGCAAACACGTTGTTAAATATTTTCCTTTAGAGGACACATATCAGAACGGCATATGCTTTACATATTTCGTACTAATATACTTTATTTACTTCATAGCTATTTTTTGTTTAAGTCTATGCTTCTCCAACTTTCAATACTCGCGACCCAATGTTCAATCATCATTTTCATCGTGCTCCCCTCCATATAATAACAATGTATATTGAATTCAATATAATACTATACTTTTACACTAAAAGCCAAAATATGATCTGCATAATTGTTAACGTTTTATGCACCACCGACGTATATAAACGTATCGTTCAGCCAAAACATTAATTTCCCCTGATACATATATTGCCTTTTCATACACAAAAAGTACGATATTTTCTGTGCACATGAAGCATCATATAAATGAATGCAATAAAAGGACCTTTGACAATGTTTTAAAGGATTTATTTATTTAGAATATCGTTTCTCTTTATTCCTCCTCCCTCCTAATATCTGCACGCAAAAACGTGTGAAAAAACGCTGGCATTGGGATGTTAATAGCGCAACTTTTGGCAGTTAAAGGATTTATTATAAACTGTGCAAATTATCAAGATAAGTGTTTTTATACATACCTTTTGTATATAATTTTATATATGACAATCCTGCTGACTGCAGTTTTAAACGTTTATTCAGTATTGTTAAATTAATTATAAAGTAATATTGTGTAGCACTGATATATTTATAAGTAATATGTCAGTAAATGTGTATTTATTTTTATTATAAATAGAATGTATTTTGTTTTGTTTACTTCTTCAGTAATTTTTTTTTTTTTCATAAATTATCTCTGTTTTAACTTTTCAATGCGCTCACCCCCTGCAGTTTAGTCACGTCTTCCCAAAGGGTGCGCAATCTACAGTTTGGAGAAACGCTGGTTTAAGTACAAGTTTTTAAACATTTCATTGTCTGCATTTGTAAAAGTCGACCTTGTACAAAAAAAATAAGAAAAGAAGATGAATTTTGTACCACCATTACTTTTTCAATCAAAGGGTTGAAATTGGTTCAGCCGGTTTGTGTGATTGTAAGTCATGCACATTTATTTGCTTGGGTTATTGTCATTACGAGTTTTTGACAACCTATGCTACATATTGCTTGCTTTTAAGAATTACTTTGTGTAGGGGCCCAGGACCTCAAGAAGTCTTAAGACGTTCCTTCATGCACTGCCTTTTCACAAGTGGGATGCTTAACACCGTAACTGGAAAAGCAGCTGATTTATTGTTAGATTTCTGTTAAGGTCATTTTGGTGTTTGGGGAGTAAAAAAATTAATTTCAGAGAAGAGACGTCTAATGAGCAGATAACATGCAACCATTGCAAGCCCTTACTGAAACACGTTCCTGTATTGATGGCAGATCATTGCTAAAAGTGTCTTTAATCGGTCATAGAACATTAGCAATGGGCCACAGAAGACTGCGACTCAGGTTCGATCCGACTAATCAGGTCTTATGAAAAAGTTGAAAAACCTTTGCACCCAGGTGCTCACTGGGTGGATTACAAAGCGGTGGTTGCGATATTACGGAGTAGGCGATGTTTTCTTGGGGCATATTGAGACTCATCACCCTTACAGAACAATCCCCGACTTTGTTGCGTTATGTGAACATCACATTGCATATTAGGTGCACGTCTTCTTGAATGATGGTTTTTACTAATAAAACAATGTATCATATTAAAGGGGTCGAATAATTAGGGAATGGTTTGAGAAGCATTCTGATGAATTCCTCAGAATAATGCACCTGACACGAAAATTGAGCATTCTTGGTGCCCTCTTGAAAATTGAACTAATGCTGCCATGCTATTATCTTACAATGTGTGGGAATTACTGAACAAGTTGATTAGTGATAGGTACTCGATACCCCAGACTACCTGTCAGCACTTTTCGAGTCAGTGACTCGCCGGGTATTGACAGTTTTGAGGGGGAAAGGTGCTTCTATTTTACATGAAGCTGTTGATACTTATGTAAATGCTCTTCAGTGTATAGTGAAATTCACATTGTAGGTTAATTAATTTTTATTTTCTTTTTGCATTCAGAGTAAGTGTTGCAATAAGAAATATAGTATATAGTAAAATACAAATTGTAGTTTTATAAATATTGAATAATCTCTTTATTCATCAAGGAAAAAGAGTTGTATTAAAAAAGCTAATTCATTTATATTTTAAAAACTTAAAAGAAAATTCAAGAAAAATGAAGTATTTATATTACTATTATTTAGTTTGAAGGTTTTTAAGATTTTAATTGGTAAGTAAATGCAATATACAGAAGTACCTGTTATATAAATTAATATGTAGTACTTATATTTAATGTCATTTTTTACCTTACATATTTTAAGTAAAAAAGAAAATTGTTAATTTTTATTTACAAATGAGTAGCGAATATTTTAGATTTAAATTTGTATCAATTTTATAAAAAGAATACTCATAAATCATCTTAAATTTGAATTTACCATTTAAAAACCATGTTTTAATTATTAATTATTTTCGTATGCATCGTTTATTCAATCTGATTAATTTATTTGATTAATATATCTGCATGTTCCCTAGAATCCCTAATTCAGCAGATTTTACGTATTTTTAGTAGATTATTTGAACCATCTGGCATGCTTTTGTTATGTTTAAAAATGAATTTTATGATGCACTAACAATAATTAAACTGAGTACGCCCAGAAGCGGCATTAGCTGTAGGTTTTGTGATGAATAATTTGAAAGGAATGGAACGGTTCCCTCTTTTCTGATTTAATCTAAAAGTATAAGAATTTGCTATATAAGTCATGCTAGCAGAATCTGATCTCTTCGCTGTAAAATTTAAGAGGCAGGGTCATTTTGTTAAACATTTGAGCTTCAATAACAGGCTGCCAATATTCAATTAGCTTCAAAAATTAAAAATTGCTCTTCTGTGGAAGTGAAATAAAATACATAGAAAATGCAAAACAC